>LR877160.1:0-387500 GCA_903995115.1 Angomonas deanei
CCTAACTCCTAACTCCTAACTCCTAACCCTAACCCTAACCCTAACCCTAACCCTAACCCTAACCCTAACCCTAACTCTAACCTTAACCCTAACTCTAACCCTAACCCTAACCCTAACCCTAACCCTAACCCTAACCCTAACCCTAACCCTAACCCTAACCCTAACCCTAACCCTAACCCTAACCCTAACCCTAACCCTAACCCTAACCCTAACCCTAACCCTAACCCTAACCCTAACCCTAACCCTAACCCTAACCCCAACCCTAACCCCTAACCCTAACCCTAACCCTAACCCTAACCCTAACCCTAACCCTAACCCTAACCCTAACCCTAACCCTAACCCTAACCCTAACCCTAACCCTAACCCTAACCCTAACCCTAACCCTAACCCTAACCCTAACCCTAACCCTAACCCTAACCCTAACCCTAACCCTAACCCTAACCCTAACCCTAACCCTAACCCTAACCCTAACCCTAACCCTAACCCTAACCCTAACCCTAACCCTAACCCTAACCCTAACCCTAACCCTAACCCTAACCCTAACCCTAACCCTAACCCTAACCCTAACCCTAACCCCAACCCTAACCCTAACCCTAACCCTAACCCTAACCCTAACCCTAACCCTAACCCTAACCCTAACCCTAACCCTAACCCTAACCCTAACCCTAACCCTAACCCTAACCCTAACCCTAACCCTAACCCTAACCCTAACCCTAACCCTAACCCTAACCCTAACCCTAACCCTAACCCTAACCCTAACCCTAACCCTAACCCTAACCCTAACCCTAACCCTAACCCTAACCCTAACCCTAACCCTAACCCTAACCCTAACCCTAACCCTAACCCTAACCCTAACCCTAACCCTAACCCTAACCCTAACCCTAACCCTAACCCTAACCCTAACCCTAACCCTAACCCTAACCCTAACCCTAACCCTAACCCTAACCCTAACCCTAACCCTAACCCTAACCCTAACCCTAACCCTAACCCTAACCCTAACCCTAACCCTAACCCTAACCCTAACCCTAACCCTAACCCTAACCCTAACCCTAACCCTAACCCTAACCCTAACCCTAACCCTAACCCTAACCCTAACCCTAACCCTAACCCTAACCCTAACCCTAACCCTAACCCTAACCCTAACCCTAACCCTAACCCTAACCCTAACCCTAACCCTAACCCTAACCCTAACCCTAATGACGGTAGGCGCTGCGCGAAAAGACTCTTGTGTTAGATCTCCGTCTTACGTCTGGCCCATGGTAGCCAGGTAACATGTCTATGTAGGTCTACCTAGTGGTGGGGTCCAGAGGAAAGACCCGAGAAGCATAAAGGAAAAGAGAGAGGGAATGTATGGGTATCGTTCTTGTGATTCATCTTGTTCAGTGTGTAGGAAATGCCAGATAAATCAGGGGTCGTCGTAAACGATCATACATCTTCAGAATAGATATGGAAAATCTGATACCAACAAACCTTATAACAACAGTGTACAAGAAAAAGCCACAAAAGTACTAGTTGGGGTTTTGTATACAGAAACATTTAATCTTTTGGAAACCTTACAAAATAAATTAAAAATCGCTCTCATTGTATAAATACTTAAAATAAATCATTATTAATATTTTATCCATTAAAAAAGAAATAACTTAGTGGTGCATTACAAAAATATAAAATCAAAAATTAGAATTACAATTAATCTCACTGGTGTCAAACATATATAAATACTTTACCATTTTCATTTTACCAAATACAAGAATCACGTTTTAAATCATTTTACTTCTATGATGCTCTATTATTAGGACGGTGTACGCCGTGCTCATGTAGCGCGACGACGCTCTTCCTACAGGTGCGGGCGGGCGGGCCTTTAAAAAACGTGTGTAGGGTGTTTACCTTAGACAGGGGTGTGAAAACAGGAGAAAGTAGGGTAATTTGCACTGTACAGTACAGGGGAACACTCCCGAGTATCCGGTAGTCAGTACAGCCATACAGGCCGTACGTTTCCCGGGATACCCTCTGTGACCCCCCTTTTTCCATTTTCACAAATGTCACCATCCTTACGGTGCAGTCCCACCATGGAATAAGCTTTTCGTCATCCCGGCCCCTTCTACAGGGGATTTCTTCGAAGCCCCCGCCCTAGCAAAGATTACCCGTAGAAAAGCATAGGGAAACTTTTTGGTCGATTTTCGAGGAAAAAGATTTTTTCCATTTTGTGCAAACTCGTGTGCCAACACCAAATATCCACATCAACCCAAAACCGAGATGTGCATTTATACCATTCCAGTGTATAAAACGTACACACTCTTGCTTCTGATGAGGTCTGTTTGTTCAAACTTCTACTGGTCCCAAAGTCGCTTCTGGTGTAGTGTCCAAAATCATCAGCCTTTCCAGAGCACGTTCGGGCACTTTGGCGACCTCCACCCGAACACACCAAATTTCCGTATTTTCTCAAAATACACCTACGCATTCTGAAAACCACTTTTAGCGCACGTGTACATTCTTACTTTTCAGGAATACGATTTGTTCAAGGTTATTGGGGTCCCAAAGCGCACCTTCGTCACGATTTTGACCCATTTTTGGTCATGTCCAAAACCGGGGGTCACCAGCACACTTTTTGGCCACTTGGGCGACCAAAATCCAAAATCACCAAATATCCAAATCTGTTCAAAATGCATCGGCGACTACTCCATAACGCCTATTTTGCACATCTCAACTCTCCTCTCTAGTAGTGGTGATTAAGTCTTACTTGTCCGTGGCTCAAAGTCGGACTTGGCGAAAATCCCAAAATTTCCACAGTAGCATCCCAGAGGGGTAACATGGCCGGTATGATCCTAGGGTCACCCATAGAAATTTTTTCCTATGGCCCGATCGTCATCTTCCTATCCGGGGCCCGGATCCCTGAATGACGGTAGGCGCTGCGCGAAAAGACTCTTGTGTTAGATCTCCGTCTTACGTCTGGCCCATGGTAGCCAGGTAACATGTCTATGTAGGTCTACCTAGTGGTGGGGTCCAGAGGAAAGACCCGAGAAGCATAAAGGAAAAGAGAGAGGGAATGTATGGGTATCGTTCTTGTGATTCATCTTGTTCAGTGTGTAGGAAATGCCAGATAAATCAGGGGTCGTCGTAAACGATCATACATCTTCAGAATAGATATGGAAAATCTGATACCCTCTCTCAAACCTCGCTTCGCTCCCCGGATCTCCTCCTTGGGTTATCCCCATAGTATACTCTCTACTTCCCTTTCTAGCAGGGGGCAGTAGCAGTTTCGTAGAGTGGGTAGCTGCCGTCCGTTCAACTGTACCCTGCGGATTTCCCCACAGTTGCTACTATCGATCACTCGTGACAGCTGGTCCGCCGGGTTCTGGGGGCCAGGAAGGTAGAAGAAGAGCACGAGTAGGTGATCCCAGTGGAACCAGTTGTAGACCATCTCATACAGGAGGTTCAGGTCCGTCCCACGGCCGATGCCTCCGAAACCATTCAACTTTCGCTGGGCCCGTACAATCGCCTCGTGATCGGTCACGAGCGCCACTCGCATTCCCGCCACCAGCCGGCCAATCTCTTTCAGGTACTCCAGTACCTCCCTGGCAGCCCGTGGCTCCGCGTGCGCGCTGTGCTTCTTGTTGAACAGAAACGCCTGGTACTCATCCGTCGGTCCCCTGTACGTTCCACACTGAAGTTCATCCATCCACTCCTTCTGCAGGGCAATCACCTCCTGCGTGTGCGTATTCTGGCAAATCGCACCCCATCCTCGGTCCGACGCATCCGTGTAAATCACCCAATCGTAGTCACGGTCCTCCGCGGTCACTCGTATCACTGGCGCAATGGGTGCGTACTCGTTCGCTGCCAGCACAGACGTGGTGCGCTGTAAGTGCTCGTACACTCTCGGGGAGATGTGGGGAAGCGGGGCATCCCACTCTCCTCCCGTGTTGCACACGGTCACATACACCGCACGGTAGGCCTTGAGAAGAAAGAAGAGGGACGCGGGGTTGAGGTTCACGGTGTGGGCGGCAAACAGGATCAGGCTCACAAAGCTCACAAACTGTCGGCACGTGTAGTAGGGGGCCTTTCGCATGGCAATCCGCAGCTTGGCCACCGTCTTGATCGAATTCCGGACCTTGCGTACATACTCATTTGGTTCGTACCGGTACTCCTCGCCTAAAAAGACATCACTCTGTTCCGCCATGCGTAGCAAGTCCTGGTCGCCCGTTTGTAACAACGTATCCCGGTCGGGGGAGGTCTCTAGGTGCACCTGCTGTATTCGTGTCAGAATGCTTCGAACGGCAAACAGAAACTCCCCTTCGCTGCCTTGCGGCGCGGCAATCAAGATATTATCAATCAGCGACAGAATGACCACCTGGGAGACGTCAATATCGACAATGGTGCTCGTAATGGCCTGGCCAACACACACACTCCATCTTGCCCCAGTGGGCAGCGTCCTCAGCCGGTAGTACTGGCCGTCCTTGCCGCGGAACACAAAGTTGTTCCGCACCGAATCCTCTAGTGGAATGGCGTCATAATAGGAGTTGAAGTCAATCTGAAGCATGTAGCGGCAGTGCTTGAGGAGCTGGCGTTTCTCCAGCCTGCTTGGGTACGACACCTTGGGGATCGACTCCTTCTCCACCACCCCGTTGAGGATGGGCTCCGTAATCAGCCGTCGTCGTCCCTTCGTCTCCAGCACATAGAAGCTGTTCACGCCGTGGTACCACTCTGGCAGTCGGCCAAATGAGGCATCTCCTCGGTAGGTGTGTTCGGTTATTCGATTCAACTCTACCGCGAGCTCAAACTTGCCCTTCTCCACGCCGATCCGCACATCGTCCATTGACAGCGACGTCGTCTTGATGGTCCTCGAGGTCCTCAGTCCCCTGTAAAAGTCGCGGTGTAAGTACTGGTACGTGGTCAGAAGAAAGTCGATCGTCCTCGAGTGGGCCACTGGCAGCGCCAGAACGCCCTGGAGGTCCACGTGTGTGGGATTCTTGAGGTGCAGCGGCCACTGCCTGGGATTGGGGGCCATTTTCTCCAGTCTCTCGGTCCACTCCTGGGCAGCGCTCCGATTACCCTCACTCTCATAGAGCTCGATCATTTCCCGCACGAGGTCCGCCTCTCGGATGCCCAGTTCCTCCGCCTTGGGCGCCTTGTTGCCTAGCTGGTACGCGTTCGGAGGTTCCGGAGGGCGACGGCGGCGCGTCCCTGCAGCCGTACGGCCTCCTTCGTAGGATGGCGGCCATCGCCCAGGTACCGGAAGTAGGTCGTCTCCCGGGTGTGTCCCGTGATACGCATCATCTCCTCCTGAGACATCCCCTGCGCCGCCATAAAACGGACCGCACTCTTGCGGATGGAGGGCATGCTCGCCCCCGGCTCCACCATTTGGATCGCCGTCAGCGCCTCCTTCCGTCGGGCCTCGATGTGAGGAAACAGCCGCTGGCCATGTCGCCGCTGGCTGCACAGAGACTGCAGATTCGACGCGTCCACTGCCGGAAGGCACGTGTGGACCGTGTAGGTGCCCCGAAAGTAGGCACCCTTGCCACGCTTCATCACCACCGTGATGGGGGTCATGCCCTGGGATCCCATTCGCATCAGGCATTGTCTTAGCTCGAGCGTTGTCTCGGCCTGCTGCCCCGGGGTATACCCCACTTTGATATCCTTCACTTTGAGCCGCTCCACATCGACCGCTCGCCCAGCCGTGCAGAACATGACCATCAGGTACAGCGCCGTCAACGGAGACTTGTGCTGCAATAGACGGTATATAGCATGGAACTGTTCTAGGCGGATGGCGGACGGTGGGTGCACGTCGGCCTGCTGCTGCATCCGCTTCGCCAGGTGGACCACGGCCTTCCATTTGGGGCCCTTGAGGTCGACGCCGGCGTCCTCCGTCGTGTACAGCGGGAGGTTCTTGAGAGCGGACTGGATGCAGAACAGCTTGCGGACAAAGGTCGTCCAAGTGTAGTTTCTGGCCACGGCGTCCCGCTGAAGCATGCTCAGGAGGACATCCTCTACCGGCCAGCTCAGCATGTCCTGTGGCATGTACTGGATTCGCCGGAGCCACTGCAGGTGCAGCTTCTGCTCCTCCGCGGAGATGGACTTGCTGTAGAGGGGGGTTTTGCGTAGTGGTGAACACCCAGTTTCGAGGGCAGACAGACCCCCATAAGGTCCTTCCCAGACCGTCCTGCCTGCCGGACATGTTTTTTGGCGTCATATCGACCCCACGTAGAAACGTGCCCGCGTTGTCACTCGCATCCAACTCCTCCATCTCGGATTCTTCTTCTTCCAGTACCATTGCCTGGGATTCCGGTTGAACCCTCGGCCTTGGCTGAGTCACAGGGGTCTCCTCTTCCTCCATCAGCTTGAACCGCGTCGCAGAGCCCCTGCGGTATACCCCCAGCACGGCGTTCGTTGGGTCCTGGGTCAACGTATAGTGTGGCCTAGTGGTGCCACTACTAGAAGAATGGAACGTTGCTCCCACCACAAACACGGCATTTTCATTACCATCGCCCTTCCATTCACCTGGGAGTCCACCGAGGTCGGGGTCCGTCTGTAACATGTACAAGCCCTCCACGGAGGCTGGCCGTCGGCCAATGAAGCCTACTGTGGCTTCCCGCCTTCTGGAAGTTTGTCCAACCAGATAGACCCGTATCCGGTACTTTTGGAGAACCTCTGCCAGGTCCTGCATCGTCTGGGGTGCGAGTCGGCGCTTGGCGGACTGCGAGCTCAGGTTGGTGTGTTCCGTGAGGCGTTTCTTCCCCTCCCCTATTGCAATCAGAGCAATGGCAACGAAGAGGGTCCGTAGGGTCGGATTGCCTTGAAACACCTTGTTCAGCCGCCTATATTGGGTGCTGTAGTACGTCCAGAGCTCATTGTCGCCTGGTTCGGCGCCGCCTTCCAGTGAAGGCGTGTGCTTGGTCGTCAAAATACCACGCACGGTATCCAGGAGTCGCTTGGTCTCCTTGGGCCTGTCCTTGACAGTGCCTCTGTTCAGGTAACAGTGGTGGAGTAGGGGTCGCAGCCTGCTCGGGACAGACTTGGGGTCTACAACCGTCTGGATCCGTAGAAAGACGCTGAAGAAAGCCGTTAACATGTATAACCCGCAATCGTTGCTCCCCCGCTCTTGTCTTGTGCACGGCATGTACACAATCTGCAGCTCGGGCCACAGTGCCCAGAGCTTTTCCTCCAGGACCTTATGTAGGTGCCTGGCCGGTGCCGAGTCATACACCTCGAGCGTCTGGCGCTCCAGAATGCCCGCTATCCAGTGATTTTTCACGTAGATGGGAAGAAATACGACCTTTCGTTGGCATTCGGTTTGTATCGCCGTCCAATACTGCTCCAGTGACACAAATGTGTGGCACTTGTAACTCGTCACCTCGTCATCGTCCATCATCTCCATAAAGTAGTCCAGCTCGACGTTGCTGGTCTTCCCCTCGCGGAGACTACCGCCAAAGAAGATAGTGTGGCTTTTCCTTCCTTGGCGGCGAGGGTTTTGGGCGTTGCCTGCCCTCACAGGCGTCTTTAGTTTTCCTGTACCGGTTCAAACTCGTCCTCTTCGCCTTCGTCGCCTCCTCCGTAGTGGAACCGGGCGGGTCTTGCACCTCGGCCGCGGCCTCGTCCTCCTCGTCCCCTGGTGGCGGCAGCATGGGCTGCTGGTGGTCGTCGGGCGGCCACCACGGGGGCTTTGGCACGCTTCTCGGTGCGAATCTTCTTGAGGTTCTGCTCCAGGAGGCCAATCTTGGCGTATACCTCCTGGAAAGCGTCGGAGATGAGGGTCGTGTCCGCTACGGCGACCGGCTGATCGTTACCTTCCGTGTAGACTGGCACCGTGGTATAGGGGCCCCCGCCAATGAGATTGTGGGTGGAAAAGTGCTTCTCAATGGCTCTGCGCTCTATCGCCTCGCCGCCGACCATGCTTCCTTCCCGTAGGATGGACTCATTCGTGGCCTGCAGCTTGTTATCGGGGTAGAGAGGCAGTTGGAGGGTCTCCAGCTTAGGCCCTATCAGGTTCTGCTGTCCAGAACCGAATAGGTTGGCAAAGAAGTGCCAGTTGGCCAGTTGGGTGCGCAGCTCAGCAGGGGTATTGATGAACAGGTACGCCAGTAGCAGCGACGGGTTCTTTACGTTGCCGTAGAGGGCCCAATTGACAATGTAAGCTTCCTCCACCGTGGGTGGATTCACGCCCTCCACTTTCCGTATGTAGGCTTCCTTGAGCTTGGTCTTGGCATCTGGGTGGTCCAGCTCCTTCTCAATTTGGTCGAGAAGGCCCTTGAAGCTCTTCAAAGTGCCCTTGTAGGGGTGTCTTTTCATCTCTTCGGACTCTTCCATTCGTTGGAGCAGGGCTCGTTCGAGTTTGGAGTCTTCCGTGAGCGGGACATCCTTCACCGGGGCCGACAGTACCCGCTCCAGGCGCTCCAGAAGGCTCATAGTGGCCGTACCAGTCGGAGCAGCGGCAGGGGCGGCTGGGGGACTGGATGGAGGCTGGACTGGGTCCACACGGCCATTTTCGCTTCCCCGAGGGGAGTTTAGCTGCGAAACAGGCGGTGGAACCAGCTCTGCTGGGTCTGTCTGGGCGCCGTTGGCACTGGTAGACATGGAAATTCCTTTAAAAAACGTGTGTAGGGTGTTTACCTTAGACAGGGGTGTGAAAAACAGGAGAAAGTAGGGTAATTTGCACTGTACAGTACAGGGGAACACTCCCGAGTATCCGGTAGTCAGTACAGCCATACAGGCCGTACGTTTCCCGGGATACCCTCTGTGACCCCCCTTTTTCCATTTTCACAAATGTCACCATCCTTACGGTGCAGTCCCACCATGGAATAAGCTTTTCGTCATCCCGGCCCCTTCTACAGGGGATTTCTTCGAAGCCCCCGCCCTAGCAAAGATTACCCGTAGAAAAGCATAGGGAAACTTTTTGGTCGATTTTCGAGGAAAAAGATTTTTTCCATTTTGTGCAAACTCGTGTGCCAACACCAAATATCCACATCAACCCAAAACCGAGATGTGCATTTATACCATTCCAGTGTATAAAACGTACACACTCTTGCTTCTGATGAGGTCTGTTTGTTCAAACTTCTACTGGTCCCAAAGTCGCTTCTGGTGTAGTGTCCAAAATCATCAGCCTTTCCAGAGCACGTTCGGGCACTTTGGCGACCTCCACCCGAACACACCAAATTTCCGTATTTTCTCAAAATACACCTACGCATTCTGAAAACCACTTTTAGCGCACGTGTACATTCTTACTTTTCAGGAATACGATTTGTTCAAGGTTATTGGGGTCCCAAAGCGCACCTTCGTCACGATTTTGACCCATTTTTGGTCATGTCCAAAACCGGGGGTCACCAGCACACTTTTTGGCCACTTGGGCGACCAAAATCCAAAATCACCAAATATCCAAATCTGTTCAAAATGCATCGGCGACTACTCCATAACGCCTATTTTGCACATCTCAACTCTCCTCTCTAGTAGTGGTGATTAAGTCTTACTTGTCCGTGGCTCAAAGTCGGACTTGGCGAAAATCCCAAAATTTCCACAGTAGCATCCCAGAGGGGTAACATGGCCGGTATGATCCTAGGGTCACCCATAGAAATTTTTTCCTATGGCCCGATCGTCATCTTCTATCCGAGGCCCGGATCCTTGAACCTTAACCCAAATTTTAAATTTCAATTTAACTTTAAATTAACCTAACTTAAATTTTAACTTAACTTAAACTTAACCCTAACCAACACCTAACCCTAACCCTAACCCCAAACGACCACAACCCCCACCAAGCAACGCCCAAAGAGGCAAAGGAAGGAGGCCACCCCCCCGCAGCCGACAGAACCGGCCCCAACATCATGAAAGATTCCTACCAAATAGCTGTCGATAAACAGCGCGGCGCCACATGCAAACCTCGAAATGCCTCCAGTACGCATTATACTACAAAATTAATCACCTTAGTCAAGAAGAGAATAAAAAGAGGAAGGTAAAACAGTCAAAACAAACTTACATTAAATAGTTACACATAAATACTATTAGAATTCTCAATCGGAATGTAGAATCACCAATAGACACTATAATCCTATAAAAACCTAACGCAGGTTAATTCAAGAAACTTAAAATGTTTCACATAAAGTGGCGCACAGTCACTTCCCTACAGGAGTGTGACGCACACGTTTTGGTGCTAGATACACTTTTCCACATCACCCTTTAGTTTTAAAACTTTACTAATGGTAAACCGACAACCTCAAACAATATCCTACTAACACTACTAAGATACGATAACGGTAATTACGTCCACAAAACGTTTTTTAGCCCCGGGCATTCGTCTAGGACGTTACTACACCAAACACAAGTACCTCTGGCATTCACACTTTTTAGTTTTGGAAGCCCATACAGTCCTTTCACAGACCTTAGTTCCCGGCATTTTGACACATCCACTTCCTCCAGTGCCATGCAACCGGCTAGATCGTCCAAGTCTTTGATCCCCGTTTGACTAGCGTCGACCTTTCTGAGCTTTGGTAACCCCGATAATCCCTCCAGGGAAGTCAATTCTCGGCAACAACTTACGTGCACCGTCCGCAGTGATACGCACCCGGTTAGCGCGCGAACACTAGTAATCTTTGTACACCTGGCAGATACTTCCTTCAAGTTTTTTAACCCCGACAAGCCCTCCAGGGAGGCCAGTTCATCGCAGCCGCTTACGTCTACTGCTTGAAGCGAAATGCATCCTGCTATAGAAATAACATGGGTAATCTTCGTCCATTTAGCACTAACAAATAACAACTTTTGCAACCCCGAAAGGACATCAAGAGACGTTAAATTGTCGCAGTATTCTACATTAACCACCTCGAGGGCCACGCAACCACTTAAACCAACAATATTCTCAACTCCACTCTCCTCCGCCGTCACATAGGTGAGGCTTTCCAAACCTGAGAGTCCGTCAAGCGATCAAAAAATGAAGGTCACTGGCATAAATGTCTTCTAGCACGACCCCTCTTCGACCTTTGAATCACCCCTAATGCCTCTGCCGACAGCATGTCGCAAAACCGTGACGTAGTTGCATTGGTCAGGTCGTATCCGCGCTAATGGCGCCCCCATAAATGCACCACTCCACACGTTTCCTCTGTCTAAAGTGTTTAAGTGCCCTAAAGAAGCTAAGCTTCCTTTTTCTACGATAAATTCCGGTGTTTCTATAAAAGCGCAGCACGCGATGGAATATAATCACATTACAGACGTTACGCTCCTGAGTTTCTTCCTCCTTCGTGAAAACAAGTTGTTGCGAACCAGGAACACCACTGTCCATGGCATCCACCCCCTTCCAGGCTGGTGAGTAAAATAAGATTCCTACAGTAGAGTATGTCTTTCTAATCTCCCCCGCATACCCAGTTAAATCCACTGTCATAAGCACACAAATACTTCGCGGGGGGCTGACGGCAGCAAAGGCAAGAGGCAAACCGCCACAGAGATGCGCGTCGTACCCATATAATTTGTTGCATCGAAGCGACTTTTTTTTTAAAAGGAGATTATGCTGTTTATATAACAAAGCAATAACCACTCTCTTAGAGGAAAAAGGTAGCGTACGGAGAGCGTGATTTGCCTTCACCATGCATACGTTAATTTAATTCAGGAAAAAAAGCATATTATCACTAAAACAAAAACGATTAAAACTTTACCAAGTACGCAATAGAAGGGGGTACTGTGTCGCACTTGCGTTATTCCATCTACACGGAATAAAAATGAAAAATGAGAGAAATTGTGTGTCTGCCGTGTCCCCCGCTAGTCGTAGTGCACCTCCACATCACCCCTCTTCAACAGTACATCCACTGATTGAAGTTGGGGACAACCACGTACACTGACGTACCGAAGAGCGGGACACTGGGCGATGGCAGAAACGTCGGTGATACCGCTTTCGCCCGCATACACCCGTTCAAGTTTTGGCAGACCTCCAAGTCCATCCAGAGAGCGGAGAAGCGAACAGGAATTCACGTTCACCCTCAGAAGGGAAATACACGTATTTAGCGAACGAATACTCGTTATGGGGCAGTTCGAAATAGTGATGTCTTTCAAATTAGGAGGTCCTTTGAAATGTTCGATGGAGGTCAAACTGCTGCAACAGATGACGCGCAACTCCTCGAGCGCTTCACAATTGTGGGGTGCGTCCAGTCTCTTAATTCCGCAGACGTCGATTACGAGTCTCTTAAGACGCGGAAGAGGCCCTAGCCCGTGAAGACTGAACAAGTTCACTATACCAGCAATTCTCACCATCTCCAATGCCCTACAGGTGTTAAGTGCGTCAATATCACTAGCATTTTCGCCAAAGATATCTACCCGCTTTAAACACTGCAGTCCTTGAAGCGGTTGGAGAGAGACCCCATTGGAAAAGCGGTAAACAAGACGCTCCAACGAAAGACACGTATGAAGTGCTTCCAGATTGACGATGGGGCATTCTGCCACCTCCACTGTCTTCAACCACCGAAGCTCTTGCAGCCCGTCAACTGACGTCAAGCCAGGGCAAAAGGAAAATCGAACACTTTCCAACGAGGGGCACCTACGGAGTGCATCCATACTAGTGACAGGGCAGTGCGCTACCTCAACCGTTTTCAACCGCTGAAGACCCCCCAGTGGTCGGAGAGTGACCACACCAGCATAGTGACAAACAAGAAGCTCCAAGGAAAGGCATGTATGAAGTGCATCCAGATTGGCGACGGGGCAGCGCACCACCTCTACCGTTTTCAACCACCGAAGCTCTTGCAGCCCGTCAACTGAAGTCAAATCAGGGCAAGAGGAAAAGCGAACACTTTCCAACGACTGGCACCTACGGAGGGCACCCATGCTGGTGACGGGGCACTGCACCACCTCAACGCGCATCAGATTCTGAAGTCCTCTAAGCCCTTCAACTGACGTCAAGCCAGGGCAGGAGGCAATGGTAACTTCCTTCAGCAACGCACATATGCGGAGAGCGTCGATGTTCTTCAAACCGCAATGGTAAAATGTCGCGCGCTTTAGATACCGCATTCTGTCCAAATCATCCAGAGAGGTCAAGTCCCTGCACTCGAGTAGAATAACATCCTCTGCTCTTGACAGCAGTGTGCAAAAGGTTTTGAGTGTGTAAATATCTTTTAGCGTCAATCGAAAGACAAAATGCACGTCACGCCTCTTTAGGCGAACAGAGAATTCCTCCAGTAAAGAAACAGTTTCCATCGAGGCTTTGTTGTTCTTCAGGGTCACGGATACTTTCAGCGGAATTACAGGGGGTCGCGTCAGCCACCACTCTACTGACTGTAATCGCTCCGCGCATTCCTCACTACGAATGGGAAATGAACGCCAATCCTCGCCGTCAACTACATCCGTCGTACACCCGAGCGCTCCGCGCCGACATGATTCCGCTCTTTCTCTAGCACAGGGGCTGACGGCAGCAACGGTAAGAGGTACACCGCCCCTGAAATACGAACCGTATTCATACAACTCGTTACATCGAAGCATTTTGTGCAAAGGGATTATGTCTACTGTTTAAAAAAACAAACGAAATAACTGTATCCTAGAAATAGTAGGAGGTGTGGGGGAGACATTTTTCTTTAGTATAGCCGTTATAAAAAAACAAATTTTATTAACAACAAAAACACAAAGAATTTATTTTATCCACATGGGTAATCGGATAGAGGAGAGGAGGTACTGCCTCGCCCTCATTCTCTTTCCTCTGGCTGGAATAAAAATGAAATTTGCCACAGAGTGATCCCTGGTTAAGTGTGTAGTAAATAGAATAACACAGAGGATAGAATCCGTGGAAATAAGCCTTGTTAACTACTTCGTGGGGGAGGCCCGGACAGCACCCCTGTTTCTCTGTGGACCCATCTGTGCCTCTCCGTTACCCATATCACAACACATGAACACAAAGAGTGCTGTATTGCATCCCAAGGTTCACAGCAGTATGTCCGTTAAAGGGCTTCACTTCGGCGCTGGAGCATCTGTGTGGGATACCCTAGAACCACCGGCCTCCAGCACCGTTTCCATATTTTCCCAGTCTCCCAAAACACCTTTTAAACTGTTCGCGCATACTCAGGGCACTTTGAAGTTCTTTCATTCCAATTTTCATTTAAATGCGGGGTTCATTTTCTAAATATTTAACGGTATTCCCTTCGGATAAGTGTTAATATAGACGCCCGTAACCTCACTCTCGTTATCCACGAGGGTCTTGATAAATGTCAATAGTTTTTGACCGATCGATGCTTTAACCTTCTGATCATCTTTCACAAAACTAATTGTGAATTAAACTCTCACGCATAGTGAAAATAAAACAGAGGAAAAGATTTGAAAGATACCCCCAGTGACGCTTGTCTCGAAGAGTGTCCCGCTGCCGTGGATGGCAGCGCCCATCTCCTAAAGCGCCACTGAAACCGACATTGAAACACTCTTTTTGACGTCTCACATGCTTGGTCGGTCACATAAGGGTGGCATCCGTACCGTCTTCAAAGGGGCGCACAGTGTACGCTTTAAACGACTTATCGAACACCAGGGCTAAGGAGATTGGGAGCCGCTGTGGTACTTCTAATGATCACTGCTCTAGTAAAATACAAGCGCCACGAACGTTTCGTTCTACTAGATCTCCGCAATCACGACAGAACGTCGAGTGAGAGTAACGTTTCACATGTTCTTGCACCAAGTAAGGCCAGAATAACGTGGGTATGTAAAGGCGGAGCACTGGTGCTTTCCTATCCTCAGTACCACAATACTCTCACCTTCTGTTCTATTGCAGACGGAGCTGGAAGCCCCTCCAGGCCATTTTAACACTTTTAGCTTCGTGTGAATGGAAGAACAGTCCAATAAAACTACGTGACGTAGAGTTTAACGCCACATACAGAAATCCCACTGCCGTGAAACCACCGTTGGAGATGGAAAAGAAAAATATTCTAGATTGGGGCCAAAAGGAATGAATCCTGCCATTGAAGGCAGACAGAAGTAGAAAAAGACTGATTCTGGTAGGAGAAAGCAGAAACGGCACTGCCGAAAGAACAGTAAAGAGGAGAGTGTATTCGCACCCGTGCAAAAAGGCAACGTCACACACCCTCACAACCGGAAAGCAAGCCATAATAAGATAAAGTTAAGGCTCCTATATAATGTTGTGAATTATGATCTTATAAAAACAAACGAACGATAAGTTTTCTATTTCCACGATTAATACTAGACTACTTGTTCGTGTCGAGGGTTGAAATTGTTGTTTTATTCCACTGAACCTCCAAGTGTAGCTATTTTCAAGGATGTGGCCGTCACCATTTTGTGGTATTGTGTTGTAAGCCGGTCGCGAAAGCAAACGAATCTCAGAACTCTTACTGGTCTTCCTCACCGGAAACCGGTGGACTGTCCTCGCCAGGGTACTACTCGGCGTACGTTGGATCAGCAACCACGTAAACTGTAGGTCCGAATGCAAATTTTTCACGAGGGTTAACCCCGCTCCCATTGAATTATACAGATCTCAGGTTTTTCAGCCCGGTGAGTGCACTGACGGAGGTAATCTTTCTGCAATAGCTGATCTCCACTGATTCCAACGCCGTACAACCATCTAAATGTTCAACTCTCTCAATTGCAGTGTGATCGGCATTCACGATTACCAGTTTTTTGCGTCCTAAGAGAGCAGTGAGCGAAGTAAGACTTATACACCAACTTACATCTACTCCCTCCAGCAAGAGGCACTCCCTCATAAAATCAACATTACGGATATCACAGTCTACCAAGGCGATCTCCCTCAGATTCCGAAGCCTCCCTAAGACCTTAAGTGAAGTGACATCACGACAATGCGCGACTGCCACACAAGTCAGGTTAGCGCAGGTCGACAAGGGTTGAAGGGTAAAGTCGTCACGGTAATTCCACAATTGCACTTTTCTTAGCCACTCGAGTCCCCCCAACGACTCCAAAGTTGTCGTGGTACAATCCTTTAAAACGACCTCTACCGACAGCGTTAGCAGAGGCGTGAAAGGCAGAAGAAACCCAACCCCTTTCATTTGAAATTCAAATGTGTGCTCAACATTACTTTGAGAAAGCCGTCGGGAGAAACTTTCCCAATGGGAAATATGCTCCAGTGGTTCAGAACCACCAAACGTAACAGTAATAAGCAACGGAAAATGACGCTGTCTCTCCAGCCACCACTCAACACGCTCCAGACATTCAATGTCCGACGAATCCACTGCAAATGTACACCTTCTTCCGCAGTTGTCAGAAGTAATGTTACGGCCAAGTACCTCTTCATTGTGGTCCTCCCCACACTCCTGACCGCCTCGAGAGCAAGTGGGGGCGACTCCCTAAAATAGTCCGTGTATTGCTAAATATTCTGTCATGGAAAAATAAATAACGAAAAAACACGAAGTACTAAAGATACAACTAAAACAGGAGGGAGGAGGGTAATCATTTGCTACAAAAGCTTGTGAGAGTACGTACTCACGATGGGGAATCTCGGTACTTCGGTGTCAAAGGATACGCCAATCCGTACAGCCTCAATGACTTTTCTCTGAAAGTCAAAGAGGCAATAGAGCAGCCATTAAATGGAAATAAACAAAAAAAAAAAGCCTAGGCAGAAATGATCGCAGACCGGTCAATGCTACCTCCCACCAACACGAGCGCAGCCGGGCCATTCCATCCGAAACTGTGGAAAGAATATTTTTCGACGTATTTTATACATTTCTCCTTTGTATCCGCACTGCGCGGTTTTCTGCGCATCACCATGGGAACGGCAATGCTGCACCCTAACTCCTTCATCAGCAGACGTGTTAGCAGTTTCCCGCCGAGCAGCGGCAAAGACTCTAACGTTGTATGGACCTCGCCTTCCTCTGGTGCACTTTTGGCCATAAAATGCTCCACTTGTTCCTCCAAATTTGGCCCGCTCATATCAAGGGATTCGACAAAGCTATCTACTGCGGGACTGTCACTACCGGAGAACCCCATCTTTTCCAGCGCGGTCGGCACATTCTCAGTTGTGCTTTTAGCGTCCTTCTCGCAGTGAATGAGAAAAAGAATGTTAGCGCTTTTCGCAATGAGATCCGCGTAGACAGTGCCTCTTCCGTTCACCAGCACAAATGCCCTTCCATTGTTATCCCTCAGCAGCTCCCGTAATACCCGTAAATACGTCTGCACCTTTTCCGGCACCTCTATTCGTTCATTGGACACTAAAACGGAGGAGACACTAGTGTGGTCCACCTTGGCCGAATAGTCTCCTATCGTTGTCTGACTCAGCGGCCGAAGGAACGCAGAAAGAGAGACGTCCGTCTTCCCCCCATAATAAGACGACGAGCAGCTGTCGAGCAAAAGGGAGAAGAAGGAGGCAGAAAACAGGGCAAGGGGCCTTCCAGTAGGATTCTTTGTCAAAAGAGAGCGGTCGCCGTAGAACATGGCGCCAAGAACGAGCTGAACGGAGGACATCTCAACCTCAAGTTTTCTGTACTTGCTTCCATCCTTCATGGGTGATGAAACCACGCTCAGCATTCCCATTTTGATAACATTAGTGTCGTTGACGATAGGCAGGTACCCCTTCTTGGGACAGCACAAGAGGGCGCGAACACACGTCGCCACTATTCTCTTCAAGTCTTCGACAGGCTTATCGTCCCACCCGTTTGACTTCCTGTATTGATCGGCCACTATGCTGCCGGCTATCGAGTAGGCACCTTCCTCGTCGGAACTGTCGAACAGCTGCTTTTGCTCTTCCGTCAGACTTTCCATGTCCAACTCCGCAGGGGACCCCTCCACAGCGTTCCTTACGACTTCGGCAGCCACCACGCCGCACCCACGATTTTCCACGAGCTTCGCAAAAAAAGGGTTCTCCACAAGCCTTCCAATGAAATTCTTACGAGTCTTGTAGTCATCCATACCCTCCACGATTCCCTCGTATACCTTTCTGCCAGGCCGCATGATGACAGGGTCAAAAGAACTCTGCGTGCTCAGCATGTTCCGGTAGAGCCCCTGAGTTGCCGTGCTGCAGCACACCACCATGAAATTGTCCGAAAATTCTTTCTGATGGTTAAAAAAACTTGCTAGTGTATTTCCCTCACTCGATACTTGATTTACCGAACGGTACACCCATGGACAGATCCCCGCCTCGTCAAAAACAAAAAAAACTTGTTTAAACGCCTTTTTAGACTTGAAGACGGAATATCCAGTGATTTCATTTATTTTTCTGCGGACGAACTCAAAGCATAGACGGGCGCGAATCAATCGTAGCATCTTGCGTTCATTATCAGGTTCACTTCCTTCTCCCAACAGCCGATCCACAGTCGTTGCATTGGTGAGCTTCTTCGCTTTAGCAAACTCCGCTGCAGCATCTCCTTCTTCGCGTGTTGCAAAGTAAGAAGCGACTTTGCTATGGAGTAGATCCTGGTCGTCATCCTTAGACAGCTTTATATAGACGGTCAAATAATCTTTGTCATCCCCACCATTACTATCCCTTCCCTTTAGAAGTTTAGCGCACTGAAGCGCCGCCCGTGTTTTTCCCGACCCGCTTTCCCCTCCGATGGAGAGGGTGTGCCCCACACGATTCTCGCCATTGGCCCAGGTTGCAATGTGCTGCATTTCAGTACTAAAATCTGTGATGAACTTTCCAGACAGTTCACGCAACTGATCTTGGTCATTCGTTATTACGCAGCAGCCAAATATCTCTTTGCGGCACGTATTTCTCACATACTCGACAAAATCGTCGGTTGTACAGGAGATTTCCAGCAGTAACGCTGCTGCGCAAGTGAGGACGGTGTCGTTATCGACCAACCGTTTCCTCTGCAAACACCGCCTCATAAATGTTGGAATGAGGGGATTCTTTTCTGAGGCATTAGTCTTCGCACTGTTCCACTCTGCGGCGACCACTCCTGGTGATGGTACTTCAACGGAATCTTTCTTTTCTCCTTCATCACGCTTCCAGATAACATTAAATATACTAATGATGGTGTTCTTCTCCTCCGTTGTGAATTCTTTCTTCTTTGTCACGAGTTCTTCTTTTTCTTTGACTGTACCCATTATCTTGTCAACCCATGGAGTAAGCTTAAAATCCCCGGCGACGTCAGCCTCGAGAAAAATTTTAAGCGTTCCAGCGAACGTTTCGCTGGGTTCAATGTTTGGAACAGTCGCCAGGCCGTCGGAAATTTTTACTCTCTTGGTGGGGACTTTGTTGTCCTCGGATGATGTTTCAGCCATCTCGGAAGTCCTTTCATCCCGGGATATTTTGGCTTTCCCGTGTGTTAATCCAAATATTAAAGGATTGGGAATATCTGACATTTTAAATATTCTGTATAAACAAAAATAATGAAAATAAAAAAAGCAAAGAAACTGAAACTGAAAAGAAGAGAAGGGGGGCGAAAGAGAACGCAGGTAGAGAAGTCCACAAGTGCAATTCTGCACCGAACTGGAATGAGTTGGATTAACAGTGGTGTTGCGAGGAAACTCAAGCAGCGGTGAACGCAACCGGCAGACAAAACGCAATCGCAGGCACAAACCCTCGTCCACCGTCGCGGTACATAGCCGAATTTTAATGAACACTTCGGTCAATCCACGAAACAGAGAGAGATTATACCCGGTCATACCAGCGGGAGACGAAACAGCCCGCACAGGATGTTGTAAAGTCAAAGAATGTGCCTTTGAATAAGGTTCACACCGACCGTTTATTTTCTCGAGAGCAACCGGGCCACGCCGCCCGAAGGAGCTTGTACAGATTCTATCGGGGTTTTCTTTTTCGCTTTGTCATCCATTTCATTGCACATGAACACCCGTGCTGGGTCTTGGCTTTATTCGATCCTGAATCTAGGCAACCAGTTTTCGCAATCGGTTGGGTGAGCCCCTATAATTGATGTCGAAAACCTCATTCAAAAAAGAGTTTTCCCCAGTTTCCCCTTGAACCAAATTTCGAATACCTTGGCGTGCCGGTTATTCCATTTACATCACCACTCTCTCACACCGTCGAACAAAAAGACAGGAAATAAATACCCATGAGAAAAGAAATCTTTCAGAAAACACGAGCAGTAGAACCATCACATGACTTCCGAATAAGGGAAGCAAAAATTCGCGTACCGGCGGCTGTCCCTAAAAACAGTCAAGGGGAAATATTCATATGCGCATGTCTGATCATTCTCCCACACATATAAGGAAAGAAGGGTATGAACAATCCTCGTTTGTGAGGCCACATCATATGTCACCGCTATGAAAACTGCTTTCCCCCGCGGGGCAACATACAAAAAGAACACAAACAGAAGAAACGTCTGAAATAATACTATTTATAAAATAAAACAAAAAAATGAAAAAAAAAAAGTGCGGTATATACGGTATATATGCGGAGGGATAAAAAACAAAAAAAAAGTCTTGAAATAATGCTAACAATAATTTAAAAAAAAAAAGTGTTACTAGATCTACTATTCCGCATCATAGGGTTTGAAAATATGCGAAGATGTTCGGCAAATCTCACGAAATGGGAAATCATCGTACCTCGAAAAACGTTATTGTGTCCACTAAAGCTTCATACTTTTTAGGTCGTGTCTTTTTCTTTTCCCGACCATATTGCCGTTTTAATCAACCGATTTTTTTCTTTTTTTTTCCAGTCTTCCACTCCTCTTGGGCAGCAGGGGAAGAACTTCCTATATCCACGTTTCGTTCAATCCCCCCACCGATGAAGAGGAGTGCGGCAGGGTCATTCCATCCAAAGGAGTTTACCTTATGACCTTGGACCAAATCCTTCAGGTCATCCTTTGCCTTGTCGGTACCCGGATCAGTACACACGAACACCGGGACGGCAATGGTACATCCCAACGACCACATCAGCAAACTCGTTAAGAGTTTCCCCTTGAGCAAGTCAACGTCTGGATCGGGTGTCGTGGTCTGATCTGTCGTATCGGCATCTGCTGTAGTTTCTGAAGCCGCTTCCCCACTGTCGTTTTCGACGTTGCTCTGTTCCGAAGGATTAGCGCCCACCTCCGGCGTCGCTGTCTCGACAGTGTTTTGTTGCCCTGTTGCCGCGCCGCTCCCGTCTTGCGCTGTTGGCACGTTGTCCGTTTCTTCCACTGATGCCCCACTGACCGCTTCTTTTCTCTTTTCTTCGCTAGCCACGAATCCCCTTTCTATATTGTTCGCCACTATTTTAGCGGTACACTTTTTTAATTGTTTGCGCAAATTGTTCTTTTTAAAATTAAGCATGTCCCGGGCCATTTTGAAATTATCTGTGTCTGGCGTTCCTTCTGGGAAGAGGGTATTGACTAAAGAGTCAACCGTCTCTTCCGCTCCGTCAGAGAATCCCATTTTTCGGAGTTCCTCGTTCACATTAAATGTCGGATTTTTTACGCTAGATTTACACTGTATAATAAAAAGAATATCGCCACTTTTGGCGATTAGATCGGCGTAGGGTGCATTTCGACCGTTGACGAGCACAAAGGCCGGCTTGTCTTTCCCACCGTGATATTTTGACAACACACCCAAATACGATTCCAACGAACCTATGATCGCAATCCATTGAAGGGCGAATAAAATACCACTGACATTGGGGTGCTCCAGCAAATTTTTGTAAGAACTGGTGAATTTCGTCGCGCTGACGGACTTAATGAATGTGGAAAGGTCCGCCCCAGTCGTTACCTTGATCGCCTTTCCATCTCCCGTAGAAGATTTTGTGGAGTAGCCACTCAAGTACAGCGAAAAGACAGCGGCAGAGAAGACCTCAAATGCACCACCGGTAGTGTTTGTTGTGAAGAGAGCCCCACTGCCGTAGGCAGTGGCACCCATAACTTGCTGCGCGACTGAAAGCGAAATTCTCACCCTCTGTTCTCCGTTCCCTAGGGATGAAAACGT
The DNA here is from genome assembly GCA_903995115.1 of Angomonas deanei. Taxonomy (NCBI): domain Eukaryota; phylum Euglenozoa; class Kinetoplastea; order Trypanosomatida; family Trypanosomatidae; genus Angomonas; species Angomonas deanei. The sequence goes on from LR877160.1 coordinate 21,748, forward strand.
GCTGTCGAACAGCCCAATTCGAAACGGATTAGTGGGGAAACCCGAAAACACATCCCCAAGTTTCTCGTCTTCACAGCAGAGAACGGCGCGGATACCCTTCGCCACAATCTCCTTGGCCTCATCAGCGTCTAACGTGCTTGCCCCGTTGACTGCTTTGTACTGGGCAGAAACAAGGCACACAAGAAAGCCCGCGAGCGCGTAGGCGCCCTCCGCGTCAGTGATGGAAAACAGACCGTGATTTGTCCTATTCAAATCACTGCTATTCATGGCTCCCGATGCGTTGACAACCGGTTGTACAGTAAGCGTCAACAATTTCATCACCTCCACTGCCATCACAGCACATCGTCTGTTTAGTACAAGTTTAGCAAAGAAATTATTCCTGATTAGGATTTTGAACACTGACACCGGAGAAATAGCAAAGGTCTTGGTCACCAGCTCCGCGTACAGCATGGGAGACGGCTTCATTGTAACAGGTTCAAACGCACCGGGTGTACTGCGCATGTCCCTAAGTATAGACTCACTCGCGGTGCTCACACAAATGAAACGATACTCGCCCGCAAAGCTAGTGGAACCACTGAAGTAGTTTGGCACATACTGTGTATCCGTCGACACGCGATTGACGGCCTTGTATAGCCAAGGGCACGCCGCCACCTCGTCTAGCACAATGAAGGCGATTTCGAATGGATTCTTGGACTCCAACGAGAGGTCGAATTGTGTTATCTCCGCAATACGCCCGCAAATCCAGTGGTGGCACAGTGCGGCACGGAGACTTCTTAGGGCATGCTTGTCCTCTTCGGGCACCTCTTGCATACATACTTCCAAAAACTCGGTTGTTTTATACGTGTCATATGATCCGCGGCACCCCTCATTCCACAACCGTTCCATCGTTTTCATCGCATCTTCGTGCTTGTCTGCCACAGCATTATTCCAGTGCTTATTACTCTCTCCATTCACTTTCAGATAGACAATCAGAAACTGATCGTCACTCAGAGCGCTCTGTTCCTCCGGTTTCTTACTTTCGCGGCGAAATTGGGCGCACTGGAGCGCTGCTCGGGTCTTCCCACACCCACTTTCTCCACCGATCGACAGGGTGACCCCTGTTCGCTCCAGCTTTCCCCCCGCCCATCGTTTGATGCGTCCGATTTCGTCGCATTTCTCATCTATGAAGTCACCAGATAGCAGGGCCAGCTCGGTTTCATTGTTTGTGATTAGGCAAGACCCGTACTTTTTTATGCCCGTTCTTCGTACGTGCTGACAAAAGTCGTCAATTCGACAAGAGAGCTCCAGCAGCACTGCTGCCGCGCAGGTGAGGATGTTGTTGGTTGGGTCCTTCGGCGTTGCGTACAAAACGTTTAGAAGAAATGTTGGGATGAGGGGGTTTCCACTCTTATTCTCAGCATGTTCTTTTTTTGCACCGTTCCACGCTTCGGTGTACTGTCCTGGGGTTAAATTAAATACCGGGCTTCCCTGTTTTATTTTAACGAACCTTTGCAAACCCGCCGTTGCCCACATTGCCTTTAGTGAGGAAGCCCAACCAAATCCACAGTCAACTCCACCCACTTCCCCCGATAAGAGTTCACCGACGACTGACAGGCGGCCATTCGATACTTTGGCAGACCTGTTCAAACCATACCAAAAGCACTACAACAACAAGAAAAAAGTGAGGGAAGAGAGTGTGTATCACGAAGCGGAGTGGGGGCAATGCAAAGAATACCGATGGAACAGTACACGACAAACGATCCCATCCCTGTAGGAGCAACAATTGGATCAAAAAAGACGAAGGGAACGCTAGTCCTCTACGTCGAGAGCCAGCTCCTCCCAAGTTACTAAGGTTTCCTCCAGGTCCGCCAGGTCATCCTTCACACCGCACCACGGTGTGCGAGAGTCGGTCGCATAAGACGGGGAGAATTCGGTATGATGCGAGACAACAGACACATCACTCGGTGCTGGAGTCCCTCCATTCAGTATAGCCGGCTTGAAGGTACACTCCTCCAACTCGGCTTGTGCCACCTCCAAGACGAGGTTCTCCACCCGCTCCCTCCGTCGCTCCTCCAGTATCATTTGCCTTCTCTCAAAGTCCCGAAAATTCACCTTTCTCGACGCAACACTGTTATGTTGGGGTTCTTCCGGTGGCAATTGGCAGTGGTGTGTGGGGCGGCGGCGCGATCGGGCGGCCAACTGCTCGGATGCCTTGTTGATCGTCGGACCCTCTCGCACCTCCGCCAACTCCTTCTGGGCGGCTTCCTCTTCTTTTCTGGCTAGCTTCGCCCTCTTCCTTTCCTCTCGCTCCTGCATACGTTGCAAGGTTTGGTTAAACTGTCCGCTGGTGATCTTTGGGGTAGCGCTCAATGCCTTCTCCGCTTGCTTCATGTCCTCAACTTTCAGTTCGCTCTTTCGGCGGCAGTCCATCACCCTCGCGTAGAATTGTTCCACGTCTTGGTGGACAGGGGTGTCTGACAAATCGGTCCTTGTCTCCCGATTTGGCTGAAATGACGGTGTATGCTTGGCGATCAGCTTTTCCTTGTTTTCCTTTCGCTTCTCCTCGTCTCTTTGCAGACGAACAAACGCGCTGGGACGGCGACCCGATGAGGGGTCCACGTTGGCGGAGACGATCGCCTCTGACCGTTCGTTGTGGAACATGGTAGATTCGATTTCCCGCTCCCTTTCTAACGCAACCTGCTTGGTAATCTTTTCGAGCCGCCTCTCCTTCTCGCTGTCCCACTTGTAATTACTCTCCACGACATCCACTCTCGAACCGCTCTTCTCCCGTATGCCCTCCGCTTTTTCGGTAATTTTGGGGCTGAAGGAATATTGGAGCGCCAACTGTTTGCTTTCCTCCGCATCTAGCGTCAGCCTCTTCTCTCGCTTCTGCTTGCCAATCTCCATAAACTTTTCGTACCCTTTTGGGCTCGCTGCCGCCGTGGATTTTTTGCGCATCCTTGGTACAGCGCAGTCGCCCCCTAGTGGAGGAGGAACAGGCTTCTGTTTTGCCGCTAGCTCCTCCGGTTGTGGTTGGAAAGCGGCTTCCGCTTCATTGGAGAGCTCATCTAGGCTCGGGATTTTGGGAAAAGGCGGAACGAGCTCCGGTTTCTCCTCTTCCATAGTGGTAACGGACAAGTGGGCGGGTGTATCGGCCGCCGTTGGGTTGTGATTGCTACTAGTCTTAGATGTGCTTTCGTTAAGGAGGGCATGACGGGGGGATTCCGCGTCGGGTGCCGAAGGGGAGCTGCACGAACTTTCGCTTGGTACGGTATTTGGTGGGGCGCTCTGTTTCTTGGAAGAAGACTTTCTGTCTGGTGTCCGTTCCAGAAGGGATGTGGAGGTGCGGACGGAAAAAGTCCCCCTGGGAGGAAGAGACGACGGCGGCCCCACTGTTCGTAAAGACGTGTTTGCCTTTTTCGACATGATGGTAGACGCTACTACTTGGTCGATTAAAAAAGAGAGGGGGTGAAAAAGGTAAGACACACCGACAGAAACTGCCCCTCTAGACCACTACTCACCAATCAACAAAAACAGCATCGGCGGTGATCGCAACCCGCGCGGCACAAATGGTAAACAGACCAGAAAAAAAAAAAAAAAAAAGGGATCTTCTAAAAAATGAGTTGTGGGGCGGTGGGGCATCTATTTTTTATGCGACGGTCTTTTACCTCTGGCTTCCTTTTTTCGTAGGTTCTTAAAAGGTTAAACACCGTGACCCCGTACGCGAAGCCGACGAGCTCCCCCCAGTACGCACCGTTTTCCCCGCCAACGAGTCGACCGCAACCGGCGCCAAACGCACCACTCAACGTGGCGGAGAGACGGCAACCAATCTGTGTGAGGATCGCATTGAGCGGTGCCTTTACGTTTTTGTCCAACACAATGCGGCCCACATCCACGACGACATCCGCACAGAGGTAGATGGAGTTGCGCTTCAGCGATTCCGCAGCGGACGTCAGCGGTCCGCAGGAGGATTCCAAAAACGCCACGTCGTCGGTGGTGGGGGCGGCGCCGAGTAGGGTAGCCAGAAAGCGAGGCATGCGGAGTGCCTGGCAAACCCGGTCGACGTAGCGACGGTGAAGACGCGGGTAGAGGTCCCACAGATAGACAAACTGGTTGAGAGCGGGGTTTTCGGAGTGGATAATGGTGCACGCCAGCCCTGTCTGAACTGTGATCCTTGCCATTCGATCGGCGTAGGTTTGGAGCGCCTCCAGAGCGCCCTCCTCAAACATTTCAAGAATCTCCTCCCCGGTGGCATCCTTCTCTAGTTTTAGGGCGCCCTCCAAGCGCCGGTTGACATTATTGAGTGCTGGGACAATAAGGCCGAGCGTAAGGGCGAGGGTGGTGGTGTTTTCGTTAAACCGTTTTCTCGCCATTGTGTTGGCGGTAAACGAATGAGACGGAATGACCCGGACAGCGTCGTGTACTTCGACGCTCATGTTTTTCAAATGAATAACAAAAAAAAAAAAAAAAAAAAATCTATCCTCTATAAAAGGAGAATGAATGAGAAAAGTGGAGAAGACGCGTGGAGGTCATCAACGGGGAAACAAAATAATAATAATAATAATAATAATAAATGGACGCGCCGAACCTATACGTTTAGACTCTATGGTGGTAGATATGCTTCAGAGCCAATGCTCTTGTCCTAGTCACACTAGGAAGTCAATTCTATAACGTGGTACGGGGTGTGAGACGTGATGCTCTTCTGTTGTACTGGGGTGGAAGAGAAAAGGGGTTGCCCTGACGGCGTCTCCACAGCGGCAGTGTCCTCCGGTAGAGCGCCATCGTTTACACCCAGTTTCACCAGCATTCTTTTAATGCGCACCAACTCGGACCGGTGCTTGCACAACACCTCCATATCCGAGTTTCGCTCCCGCAGCTTTTCGCTCAACAGTTTATTATCTTTTAACAGTGCCTCATTCCGCTCCTCAGCAACTCGTTTTCGGCGGAGATGTCGTTCATTGTTTTCTCTATCAAGGCGTACGGGCTGTTACTATTGTGGAGTGCTTCGCGCGCCGCTTCAAGGGAGGACTTTAGCCGGAGTATCTGAGTGTCCCTCGCTTTTAGATCTTGCTCCAGCAACGCTGCTTTATTCTCGAGATGCAGGCACTTTTTGGTGACCGACACCGCGTGGGCCATCTTGCGGGATTGTGGAAAAGCATTGAGCAGTTCGCTTCCACCGGTTTCGCCGGCCTCCCTAGAATAGTTGGAGAGAAACAGTTCCGACTCCAACTCCAGGTCGCCGACATGTTTGAGCTTTTGGTCCGCTGCCTTGAGCGCCGCCTCCAGCTCTAGCTGCCGCTGTTGGTGGGCGAGTTTCATCTCATAATACTCGGACTTTAGAATGTCGAGTTTTTGCTCCGTGCACTCCGCCACCGCCTTGAACCGCTCCACATCAAGTTCCGCCTGTTCGAGACGCACCGCCAGTCTCGCCACTTCATCCGTCTTCACCTGCGCCGTGAGACGCGCCTTCAAAAAGTCCTCCTGCGACAAGAAAAAGGTCCGCAGCTTGCCTTCCAACTCCTTGTTTTGCGCCTCCAACTCGAGGATCCGCTGGTACTGCTTATCGGCACCACCCAACTTGTCGCTAAACTTGTCGTTGAGTGTTTCCACTTGCTTCTTCAGCTCCTCTATATGAAGAAGGTGGTCGCGGTTTTCGCCCTCTAGTCGCGCGACGGCGGCGCTCATCTCTGCGCACCGCTTGGTGGCGGACTGGTGGCTCGCGCGGAGAGAGCCCATTTGTCGAAAAATGCCAATTTTTATAGTGTCTAGCAAGTCCCGTTTGTTTTCCGGTAGCGCATCTAGCTGGGTGTACTCTTCCTCGGTGATGGGGTTTCCCAGCTGCTGTTGGATGTGCAGCTTAATGTTATCCACCTGTGTCTGGGTGGCGGAGAACTGCTGTTGCAGACGGAGCGTCAAGTTGGACACCTCCATTTCCTTCGACTTTAGACGAATGTTTTCTTCTTGCAAAAGTCGTATCTCATCTCTTTGCTTCTCTATGCGTAGCAAAAGGTCTTTTGGGCTGCTGGGGAGACTTTTCAAGAGATCCTGAATGTTTTTGTCCCTCGGTTTACCGTTCAGCGCGGCGACCGAATCTGTCGACGTGCTATTGACAGAAACCGAGTAGGGTGACGATGACCCTGACAGTTTCCTATCTTGGTGCATAGATTTGAAGATCGGTCGGTGTTGGTTTTTCTACTTGAAGGGGGAAGGGAGTGAGGGTTTATGGCGGTGGTGGTGGTAACATCGGTGAAAAAAATAAAACGAGAAAAAGAAAACAAAAGACTGGAACGCATGACCATTGTTGTGCGTCATTGTCCTAAAAGGCACCGGTAGCAGTGAGACCCATAGAGGTGGTGAGGGAAGACTTCAAGTCCAACGTGGAGGAGTTGCTGACCGAACGCAAAAATCGCTGACGTTGTTCTTCTAGCAGCTGAATTTTAGAGGAAGACTGCGCGAGGCTCTCCCGGAGGGCCTGTATTTCCTTCACGAGCAGTTCAAACACGTCATTTTCCCTTTCCCGACGGGTCGAACGGGTTGCGTCCTCGCTGTGGCCAACCTTGTAGCTTTCCATAAATTCAAACGAAAAGTCCGTCTGCACCTCCGCATCTAGTCCCCGCACACGACTGGTGGGCTCACCCGTCTCGCCAGATCGACCGTCACAGCTGTTCTGCTCCTCCCTCTGCGGGCCCACGGCGGCATCCGAGGCGGATCGATCCACCGTCCCCCAAACCGGGGAAGCGGACAACGTGCCGCTTGCTTTACTCTTGAGTTCCTCTATCGTGGCGAGCAGGGACTCCATCTCATTGTCATACTGCGCGGTGAGTTCGGACATGCGGGACGCCATACCAGCCTCGTTCACCTCCACCGCCCGCTTGCACTCCACTAGCTGCAGAAGCAGCGATTCCCTGTCGTGCATAAGAGAGGAGAGAATATGAGAAACGGCCATTTTTTCAGACCCAATCGCCTCCGCGGCTAGTCGTGTAATGTCCACGTCGTTCGACTTCTTTTGTTGCAGCAGTGAGCGGCACGTATCCCATTGCGCACAGACGTTGACAATTTCCGCATCACTCGTCGGGATACCGCACTTACTTAGCGCGGAGGTGAACTTTACACCATCTTCCACCATTTGCCGCAAAAAGAAAGTGTCCCGCTGCGTTTCCGGCGACGCCGTGTGGGAGGGCGGTCCGGACTTTTCCCTTGCCGACTTCACGGACATCGGACGACGCCCTCTATCTACTTCCTCTAGTAGTATTCGATTATCTTCACTGAGCTGCCGGCACTTGGCCTCCAAATCCGCCGTCGTCTTTTCGAGCTGACGCACGTACAGGCCCAAGTCGGGATCGCTCAGGTCATGCCCCCTGTCAATGCTGAGAGGCGGTCGGACGATTCCAAGGCCATGCGAGTTCATGACGGATCTACGTTATGATTTGCACTTGCTTTTCAATATACAAGCACACAAAGAGAGAGAGAGAGAGAGGGGGGGGGAATGCGTAAAGCACAGTGTACTAGAAACAACAGCGCAATAGAGACGAGTCGCTAATGCAGAACACGGGCAGTTGAACTGTCTACTCCTACTTGCATATAGTGACGCCAGAGCTGGTTCCTATCCGTTTCACTCCGAGCCGCAGGTACTCTTGCGTTGTATGGCGGTCGCGAATACCACCGCTGGCCTTCACCAAGCAATTTGGTCCGACAACGGTTAACATGATGACAACCGCCTCGCGCGTCGCGCCACCAGTACTGAACCCTGTTGAGGTCTTGACAAATCCAACCCCGCAGGCAACACAAATAATGCAGGCGTCGATGATCTCCTGCGGCGTCAAGAGGCAGGTTTCCAAAATCACTTTTAAGCACTTTCCGGCGGCAGACACAGCTGTCGCAATTTCCCCGACATCTGAAAAAACACCGGGATAGTTTTGATCCTTCAACAAACCAACATTGAGCACCACATCAATCTCGTCGGCACCCAAGGAAAGAATATCCTCCGCTTGGCGTCTTTTCATCGCCGGAGTGGATTGGCCGTGGGGAAAATCGCACACACACGCCACAGACACCTCGGTGCCGGCGAGTCGTTCCTTGCAGAAGGCCACGTGACAGGCATGAACACAGACCGCCTTGAACTTCATTTCCTTGGCCTCCTCACATAAGGCAATAATGTCCTCGGCCACCGCAGTGGGCTTGAGAACCGTGTGATCCATGTACTGTCGAAGAGGCAAATCGAACTGGCCTACAGCGGCAACGGTGGCGTCCTGAGATTGTAGGTGTTGAAACTTGCTTTCCAGGTCTGGTAATGAAAGAAAGCACTGTAGTGCACGAACGCGCTCCATGATGAGCCGTCGCAGCGGTGCGTCACCAACCTGTACAGCGGGCATTGAAAAGAATAGCAACTACTAGTAGGAGAACACGGTGGGAGGCTATGGTGCAATATTGCAATGTGAGCAAGTGGAAGCACAGCTATAAGCAGAGAAGGTGACAGCACACACACGAAAAGAAATAACAACAAAAAGGTAGGCTACTTGCCCAATGTCTATGCATTTTTATGTATGGATGTATGGTCGGTTCGACGTGTGAAATTTACTGCAGTCTATTCTTTTTCCGTTTGACGGGCTGAGAGACGGGCTTTTCTGTTTGGTGGTTCACAGACACAATCGCCTTCGCCTGCTCAATGGCCTCATCGATGGTGTTAATTGTCTTATTCTGTAGAACAGCCGAGTGGGAGGTAGGAACGCCACCGTTGCGTTCATTGAGGGTTCTCCGCCTGCCCCACGCAATGATGCTAAACCGATCCCCAATCGGGGTGTGCACACGTGGCACGCCGTGTGTGAACAACCGATTGACCTCACCTGTGAATGCAAAGCAGTCACCGTTGGTTTGGGGAAAGTTGAACTCGTGCTTGGATGCCTCATGAATAAAGAGCAGCTTTCGGTTCGAGCCGAGGGTGATCCCCACCGTAAAGTCTTCCCGTAAACTGCGTCCCCCGTAAGCGTGGCTGTCGTGGTGTTGAGGCTTCCACTGTGACCCGTCCCGGTAGTAGTTCAGTCTACTGGCGTACACCTCCACATCAAAGTAGTCGGCCAGCATGTCCACGATATCATTAAAAGTAGCGCTGATGTCGGTAGGATTATCAAACACCTGGTGCTTACTCCATTCAATGAGACCACCAGCCCCAGTCATGGCCGCCCCTGTCGACTCCACCAACTCTTGCTTCAGTTTCTTGTAGAGGGCAAGGTTGTCTTCCTCGCAGACAAAGTTTCGAATGTAAACCGTGTTCCCCCGTATGATCGACTTGAAGTCCTCCGTCAACTGCGGGTCCATTCGAGCGGCTTCCGACTTTAACATGCTAGACGCATGTGAGAGGGCAATGTTGTTAAACTGCGCCCCCTCTTCTATGCGTTGTTTTAGGAGCGCACTTTTCCACTCCGACGTGCTAGTGGAGTCCCCAGAAGCAGGTGGCATCTATATCGAGACACTTTGAGAAAAAAAAAAAACAAAAAAAACTAACAAGAAGATGAGTTAGAAGAAGGCGTGTGTACAATCCATCCAATTCATCCGTTATCGCTGGAGGAAGACGGGCTTCTCTTTTTTAGCAGCAGTTTAGTTTTCTTTTTATTAGTGGTTTGTTTTTTGGTCAACGTTGAGTGAGACGTTGCGGGAATGTTTTTCAATTCCTTTAAAATATTTTAAAAAGAAAACAAATAAATAAAATTTGCCTAAAGAGGAAAACACAAGCCCATGAGAAACAGCGGTCTGGCACCAGTTTACGCGACGGACTTCTCGTTCAGGAACTTTTCAAAGTCAGTGAGGGTTCGGGCACCCTGGTACTCCTCACCAGTCTTCTTGTTGGTCTTGGTGAAGAGCTTAAGGGTGGGGAATCCCTGCACTTCATAGGGGCGAGCCACGTCTCTGTGCTTGTCCGCATCCAGAACGGCAATCACAACGTCCTTGTCGTCCTTGTGTGCATCGGCGAACTCGTGCCACGTGGGCTTCATCTTGTTGCAGTGGCCGCACCACGGAGCGTAGAACATCACAAAGACATTCTTGGTCTTGTCATTGACAATGGACTTGAAGTTGTCCGGGTTGAGCTCGAGTGCCTCTCCGTTGACAAGGCCTAGAAGGCAAACCGAGACGATGCACACGAAAAGAAGTTTCCTGAACATGAAGAAGTGGGGGATGAGAATAGCAACCGCGGAAGAAGAAAAAACTGGAAAGGAGAAAAAAAAAAGAGAGGTGGGGAGGGAGGGTTGTGCGACGTAAAACCGGATAGAGCTCTAAAGTACGTTTCTTTAATGAAGCCAACAAAAAGTCCAACGCAAATATATAGTCATAATAGTACTAACAAAAACGAAGAAGAGTATCTAATCTATCTGGAAAGCAAAAAAAAAAAAAAAAAAAAACTATACTGCGGAGGTGCCCTTTCGGAGAACAACCTCCTCCATTTCGGCGCGGGATAGGGGTCTAGCATCTACCTCCTCTCCGGCGTCGTCCGCCGAGTAGGGGAGGGGTTGCTGTTGCAGGAGGCGCTCGGCAGAGAGGGAGGAATCCTTGGCAATAATGTCCGGTCGTCGCAAGATGGCTTTTGCCGCATTGATGTTGGACATGGTCTTCTGGGAGTTTTTGGGGGAACTGTCCGAGTGGGTTTTGCGACTATAGGCGATCAAATACTCCTCCACCCGCTGATCCACCAGTTGGAGCACGGACGTGGCGGTGGCCCGTAGAATGTTTTCCATACCGGTCTTTCTTCTTAGAACGTCTGCCGAGCAGCTGAGTCCCTCAAACATTTTCTCTAGTTCCATCAACACCCGCTGCCATATACGGTCATCTTTACTGCAAAACGACTCTTCTTCTAAAGTTTTATACTGTAAGTCGCGCAGCTCTTTCCTCAACGCCGTCATACGTTTTATCGCATCGGTCTTTTCCTGCGTGGGTTCCTTTGCGAACTCGCGCTGTATCTCCCTCCTCTCCACGTCGAACGCGGCCGATTCCTCGCGCAGGCGGTTGATCTCGGAGAAACAGTCGAACCGCTTATCTGCGACGTCGTTGGGGTACGCTACAATGTCTTCCATCGTGTCGGAGCCTACAATTTCGCCGAGGTAGGTCAGTATTTTTTCGTACCTTGCCAGCTCCGCGGAAAGGTCCCCAGCGGCGTCGTCGTCTTCTCCACTCTCCCTGTCTTCCTTTCCGCTCTCGGAGTCACCGTCCACGTTACTCAGTCGCTGGCGGAGTCTCTGGGAGAACTGCTTCGATTCGTTCTCCTTCTCCAAAGCAATTCGGTTGGTCCGGGTGTTTCTTATCGCCTTGGTGAGGTCGCCGATCCTCTTCTCGCAGTCCTCCTTCGCCTGTGTGTCTTGCTCTAACACCGCCGTCAACTCGGCAAACGTGGCTTCGTAGCTGTGGAATTCATTCGCCTCAATGCTCTTCACCGCCAGCTGCTCCTCATTGTGTTGTTCGCGTTCCTGGAAGAGGAGATTGCACACTTCGATCAAAAAAGACATTTCCTTTTTCTTTTCCGTCAATTCGTTCTCTCTCTTTCTGTAATTACGTTCGTAACGGGATTGTGTAATGAGAAGCGCGTCAATAGAGTCTCGAACACGCTTCGCGTCGGCCACCAACTCGCTAAATCGAGTCAGCTCCTTGTCTACGTGATATTCCAAACCTTTCAGCTGGTCTTTTGTGCCGTCGTTCATTTGCAGCGCGTAATACAAACGAGAGTTCGCCGCAATTTTCGCGTCAATCGAGATGCGCTTCGCGACGCGCTTTTCGCGTCTTGCCTCATTCAGTTCCTGGCGAAGGGAAACCAGGTACGCCTCCTGCTCTACACACTCTGCGCGCTTCTGCTCAATACGATCGCGCGCCATGCGATACTTTTGGGTGTTGGACCCCAGTAGCTTTGACTGCCCCTCGTTCCGTTTGATCGCGGCGTACTCGGCGGGTGTCATACACTCCTCCATACGCACATCCTCCACCCTCTCCTTGTAGTTGGCGTTCTCGTTCCTCAAGATCTCCACCTCTCGCCTATGCTGTTCGGCAAACCGCTTCGCCTCTTCCTCCATTTCCCTCAGTTGCATTTCCGCCTGCGATATCCTCCGCCGGAGAGAATCGGGGGAGTGTTCCTGTGACTTGGTGCGCTTTTTCTTTCCGTCTGACATTGCCGCCGTGTATGTAGGTGTACGTGTTTTAAAAAAAAAAAAAAAATCTATATTGGCTTTGAACAGTAGATGAAAGAAAAAGGGGAAAAAAGGTGAAAGGCATTGAAGCACGCACAGGAAAAAAAAAAATCAAACAAAGAATCGTACACTGTGTAAGACTAACTTTTCTCTCTCCCTCCTGTTTTCTCTACTGTTTGTCGTCTCTATGAAGTGCCTGATGTAGCTCGTTGATTTCTAACCGAAGCAAGGCAGACTCCCGCCTTTGTGAATCTAAAAGGGAAACGGCAGCGCTGAGTTTATTCTTCAGCTCCGTATTATGATTTTGATAATGTAGCACCTCCTTTGCCAGGCGAAACAGCTGCTCCTCTCTGCTCTGCGTACCCTCCTCCTCCGACAACGGGGACGAGAAGCATTGCCTCTCACCGCCGAGTCTGTCCTCTAGCAAACGAACCCGCTCCTCCAATGACACACTGTAAGCGGCTAATCGTTCAATTTCCCCAATCTGTCGTTGAAACACGATGGTGTCGTTACGCAACTCTTCCTCACAGACCGATAAACGCCCCACCGTCCGCTCCATTTCCGCCCGTGTTACGGTCAGTTCCTCCTCTTGCGCGAGACAGTAGGTGCAGATTTCTTCGTATACGGCATGGTCAATGTAGTCCCCCGCAACATCGGTGGGTGCCGATGGACGCTGCACAGTGGCCTCATTCACGATGCGCTGCGCCAAAGCGCAGTACTGTAAAGACCGCAGTGTTTCGTCGGCATTGCGCTGGTTTGGTGCTACGCACGCCACAAAAAGAGTGCGGCAGTTTCCGCCGAGGGAGTCCTGCAGTAAGCGCGTCAACTTGCTGTTTCGGTACGGCACATACCCATTCGGCTGTTCGGAAAGCGCATTTCGGTGAAGAGCCCGAATCACGTTTCCGAGTGTCAACAAACCCGTGTTGATTGCGATGCTTTCCTTGAAGCGGACACCCGTATTCAGCGTCTTCTTGTTCCGCTCCGATCCCGCGAGGTCCACCAGGTGGAACTTTGCTCTAGACCTCACGTGTTCTATGCTCAATATGCTGTGACTGCGACTGGAGTCTTCATTCATGTTCGTGGCGGCTGTCGCGCGGCGTTGAGTGCCTTGGTGGAGCAGGCGGAGCGCGTCCCGCACTCGGTTCACTCGCAGGACAGTCGCACCAGAAACCGCCACCCGCTTCACCGTGGACCGGGATTCGTCCAGGTATTCCTCGACAATCTGTACCTTCCCAGCAGTGGAGGAAGGGTCGGGGTCCAGCAAGTCACGCGTCGTATCCCCGTAGATTTCCACATACTGAAACTGGAAATGGTGAACATCCTCACCGTGGCGAGCAATCACGGAATCCATTAAGGCGGGTAGGATGCCCGATATGGTGAACGTCTTACCCGACCCGGTCTGCCCATACGCCAGCACGGTCGTATTAAACCCTTCTAGAAAACCACTGACCAGCGGCTCTATTTCTGACTCAAAAATTTGATCCGTCGTGGCATCCGGCGAATATACATGGTCTACTGAAAAAGCTCTATTTTTTATGTGTACGGTGCTTTTATTGTTCACTACTAGCGATGGAGTGTGGTCACCATCGGTGTTGAGGAAAGGTCGGACACGAACCACAACCCTCACTCTTTCCTTCATCGTTTAGGCAGCTGAAAAACAGTTCAGTACAGAGAAAAAAAGGGGGGAGAGAGGTGATGTAGACATGGAAATCACTGTTCACTCTCAAACGGGAAGAGGTGTAATCATTAGCAAGCAAAAGGGTAACTAAAATTAAGATTAATAGTGTATTATTAAACGAAGTTTAGTAGGATGACGTTTCCACCACTCTAATTCGGAAAACGGACGACTACGACGCGAGAAACGGTGTGTCAGTACACTTTTCGGGGCGTGGCGTAGGCTTCGTGATGGTCACTTGGTTGGCGCTCTCATCCGCGGAGCGCTTCGGCTCGTGCTTGGGATAACGCATCGTCAGACGCGAAAGGAGAGGCGACTTTAACGTGCTCTCCCCGTCCACCTCGTCCTCCCGCTCCCGCTTCCTTTTGATCGAGTCTCCCAGAATCTCACTTGTGTGGTGCTCGCGTTTCTCGCCGTGGTGGAGTAACTCTGTTTTCAGTGCATTCCGCTTGGCGTACATGTGGTAGTGCTTTCCGCCAATAGCGCCCCCACTCGTCGGAGAAGACACTGCCACCTCCTCGTCCCCCTCCTTGGCGCTTTTTTGGGAGTTTTTGATACGAGAAAGTACATCGGCAAACCCAACCGACTGCGTACTCCACGTCTCCTGTACCGTGGCGGTATACCCTAAGCCGAGAACATCATCCTTTCTAGACACCTTGACGTGCGTTGTGAAGCCGTCCTTCGACTTTCCAACGCCTTCCCCTTCACTCCAGCCCGACTTTTTTAACATATCTTTTCCGAATGTGTCGGCCTTGGACCAACGACTGCCATTTGGATCGGCGCTCATTTCTGAGGTGTAGGCAAATAATAATAATAAAAAAAAAAAAAGGAGGGGGGAGGCGGAGAGCAAGTACACAGCATATGAAACACACATCTAGTTAAAAAATGGACAATCGCATAACACACACACGCACAAACAAAAAGGCATAATGTGAGCGAAAGTGTCATCGACCTACCGTGGAAGTGGTTCAGCTGGGGACCAGGGAATGCCCATGGCAGTATTGACTAGAATGTCCTCTTCGTCGACAAAAAGGTGCTGAGGGTCGGGAGGAATCACTTTCAGCCGCTGTAATGAATACTTCACCTCCTCTGGCGCCTTCAACAAGAAGCCAGGTACCGTTTCATCCAACAATTGCAGCAGTGATTTAGCTCTATAGTGGTCGCCCGCCACAAGACACGTGCGGAAGAGATGCACAATGATCTCACGGTCAATTTCGTTGTTGCTGTACAGGACGCATAAGTCCACTAGATTAAAAACTCTTCCGTCCCCCCGGCGACTCAAAGCATCGGTTAAGGGAGATAAAACTTCCTTGGTGACAGACAGCCCGTGGTACTTGTGTGCCACAATAATGTCATACGCATCTTGAATGCGGGTGTCCTGCTGCGACACACACAAGCGATGTATGACCGTCCTGTGCGCGCGTTGCAGAATGTCGCATTCCGTCTCGGAGGAACGGGAGCACAGCGACACCAACCCGCGGAGCGACGAAACCAAATCCAAATAGATGGTTTCTTTCTCAGAATCGTCTAGACTAAAGTAGTCGAGCAAGCTGGCTTTCCCTTCAATGAGTTCGGCTTCAACAGCAGCCGACGTCGGACAACGCTCCACCACTGGCAAACTAATCCTGAGAAACTCGTCCGGAGCCGTCTGTTCAATTCGCATCGCGCGAAGGAAGGCCACGGTGGCGACGGTGATAATGCTGCTCTCTTCGGCACCTTCTATACCCATTGCGTTATTTTCATTGGTATTCCGTTGAAACAGGTGATCAAGTGCGTCCAGCAAAAATTCCATGGTTGGGGCCATCCTGCCGCTGCTCTCGTCGAAACGCGTGTAATCCTCGGTAAAGCTGCCCGAAGCGGAGTGGACAATATTCAGGAGCAGCTTTTCCCGTGTATGGCGCACCTCGTCTGCGACGGTTTGCTGGAGTTTGAAGGCCGCGTACTGGAGAACAAGACACGACCCCAGTGCGTTGTGATACACCGTGGAGGACAGCGAGGACAGAAAGTCTAAAAGTTGATCCTGTACCTCCTCCGCCTCGTTCTCCACGAGACGAAAGAAGATATCCGTGAAACGATTAAACGTGTCGGTCAGTAGCAATGGTTGCACGGTGCCTTGGTTGTCCAACAGGACTCTTACAATGGACTTCCCCATTTCCCCCAGCAGCTGCACGATTTGCGGCTCATTCTCGTCGGTCACCTTGAGCTGTTCCGCAAACTTGCAGAAGTGACCGAGAAAGACGGCCAAGTGCGTTCCGTCGCCGCACGGCACCCGTGCGCTCAGCGGCACCACACCACCGGTCAGGAGCAGTGTTTCACGTGTGACCGGCACCGAATACGCTGACGCCTTCTCTGGTCCCTCGGAGGAGCGGAACACATCGAACACGTTGGCGCGCCTCATCGTTTCGTCCTCTACGCCGGGGTAGAAGCGGACGGAAGAGGATTCAACGTTCGAGAACGTCAGTAGTTTTTCAAGTAGCGCCGGCCACGCGGTGTAGGAAGGAAACACACCGTGTGCCAACAAGGAGTGGACGACACTCAGAAGAGAGTCGCTTTCTTTCAGTTGGTACGCAAAGCTACTGGCGGTGTCCACTTCCTTCCACACAGTCTCGGCGGATTCTTTTTGGTCCATCGCGAGTTTTGCCAAGTGCACAATATTTTTCAACGAACCTGTCATGGTGTTCTGTGCGCACCTTAGTGGTAAAGAGGCCCGCATCCTATCTTGGTTGTGTTATATATTCACTTGAAAGAGGGAGGATGAAGGAGTGAATTGGGCAGCATTGCTCATGTATCATAAGCGCCAAGCAACAACAAAAAAAAAAAACAATAACAAGAACCCATAGCAACACCACTCCAACTACTTACTTAGAAACGTGTGGTGCATAAAAATGATGTGATTCTCGTCAAAAACGTCTGTTGAGCAGTCTACTCCCGTCGGATGCACTTTGGGCAGTAACATTCAAAATGCCGCTGCGCACACAAAGACTTGCGATCCTCGTAGGACAGCGGGGACATCAACGCGGCGTTGTAGTCAATAAACAGCTGTTCTCCCTCTCTTATATCCTTTAGCGCGATCAGTTGGGTGTTGGACGCACCGTTCGAACTCACTACTTTGCAGTTGGGCTGGCAGCTGTGATTCAGCAAGCTTAAACACTGATACACGGCCATACCCCCACTTAGCAGGAATTCATTGGTCTGAACCAGCGCGAACAGGGAGAGGACCTCTTCCATGAACAGATGCGTTTGGTTGAAGGCGGACGCGAGGGAGATGGCCATGTTACCAATTTCGTCCAGGGCGGTGGCGGGGTCGTACTCTGCCGTCCCACGCAAACTGCTCACTCCCGTCAGGGTGAGTGGATAGCACTGTCGCATGGTAGCCATAGCGCACAACTTTGACACGGCGAGGCAGGCCAATGCGGCCCTAGCGTCCGGTGCCGTTGGCGATGCGGGGTGCCCTCTTGAAAGGGTGTCTTTCATTCCACTTGCCCATTGTGCGTATTCCCTGTTGTGCGACTCACAGGAACACGCGTGATAGTGTTTCCACGCATTTTCCTGACACTCCTTACTGCAGTAAAACTCCTTTTTACAATGCACACACTCCACGGGTACTCCGTCTAGAGGGGCAAGACAGTGGGCGCAGTGTTTTGGACCGGAGGAATGCACAAAGATGGGATTTTCCGAGAGGACTAGGGTGCGCGACGAAATCCTGCGGTTGGCATACAGTCCTCTACCGTACGTCGAGTTGCGTGGCTCCAATACCAAGACGAGGGGCGTGGACTCGCTGCTTTTGGCACACCGTCGGACGGCGGTTTCCAAATTGGCGAATGTGTCCGTTTCTCGTACCACAATAATCTCATCCCCTGTGCCGGGTGAATCACCGGAGAGTCGTTCTTCACAAAAACGCATCACCTCACTTCTGGAGGGAGTGGCATCCTCCTTGAGCAGCATGAACGGGTTCGGCACGCCCGAAGCGTCGCACAGTCGCTTCTGGGACTCCCTACATTTTTGCTCAAAAAGTGGCTGGTTGGTGAAGCGCGCGCACACCTCCCCCATTAGAAGAGAAAGGGGGTCGCGTGAATTTTTATTCAGCAAACGGATGGAATAGTCTGCAGCGACTCCAAAGTTTCCCTTTAGACACCAGTTCCACGCTTTTTGTTTCATGTACAGGTCCATCTCCTTGGATGCCTGGTGCCGCACCCACTTCATGTGGATTCGTGTCATCGAAAGTGTCGCAGCAACCGTCTGAGTGAGAGCGAGCTGGAAGCTCGTACAATCCAGAGAAACAGAAAGAGAGAGACGGTGATAGGGGGAAAACAACAGCACAGAACCGAAAAAAATAAAAAAGAAGCAAATACACTTTCATCAAACACTCTACTTTAGGGTTCCCTAGGCACGCTTTGCGTGAACCACGGTCACATTGAACGAATGTCCCACACCACCTTGACAAACAGCAGCACCAAATGCGTGAAGGCAACAAACAAAGAAATGAGGGCGAAAAACGCGGGAAACACCGGTGAAACTTCCGAAACAGAGCGCATAGGGTCCGTGACCTTTCCGTTATTGCCACCTTCATTCATACAAGACACACGCGCCTTTCTCCTCAAGGAACGCTCCTTCAGATAGACACTAGCAAGCGCGTTGCTCCTCAGAAAGAGTATGGAAAAGCTGAACAGCCAACCAAACATTCCACACATCAGTACGGTCACAGAATCGGAATCCGCAACTCGCTGACTAGCACAGTAGAACAGAACGGGCACGACCACAGCCGCCGTTGTGTACGCGTCCACGTCCAGCCAATTGCCACCCATCCAGTATAGGAAAAAGAAAACCTTGGAGGCGGCGCACCGTTTCTAGTGACAAGTAAAACGAAATAAAAAAATAAAACAACGAAAGAGAGAGACAGGGGTACGTCTTTTTCACAGGTGGGAGGACACAAACAGCCAAATCGACACCAAACGGTTTGCAGCAATGAGAAAAAAAAACAAAACGAATGAATGGTTCACTATAATGTATCTATCTATACGTTGGGGTCGCGGTTATTGACGGGAAGAATAGGTTTTCGATTAATATAGCACGCCCGAGCAATGAGAAATATCCAGTCTGCGTTCGTGACCACCTCTTCGCACGTGGTGTTCACGTGATCCATGTCCTCCTCTGTGAGAATGTCAAACGAAATGATAAGGGTCTTGATGGCACACAACACACTGCCCCAGTGGTGTGGGAAAATGCTATCCAGTGCCTCCATACACAACGCCCACCTGCAATTCTTTTTGCCAGTCATACCTTTGCCTTGCGGTTTGGTCGACAGCACCACCAATCGCTTGATTTCACCAAACGCCTCCAGAAACAAGGCGGCTGCCGACGTCCCCGCCTTCCGTTTATCGTAGACTTGTCGAAACAGATTAATATCCGTGTACATGTTGAGCACATTGCCTTTCAGCTGAACAAAAACGTGCTGGGTAGACTCGTTTAACGACATTTGTGTGAGAATGGCGGGAGACAACCGTTGTTGGTCGACGAGCTGAAAGAACCAGCTGGCGTAGGTGGTCATCACCCCTCGCGCGGGTTTGTCTGTCACGGCTGTGGGGAAGCGGACGTTGGGCGACTCCAAATCCTTCTTGGCCGCATCGCACAGGGGTTGCAGCTGTTCCACCTTCTTCTCCTGTACTTCCAATTCTAACTGTTCCGCCTCCACCGCCTCTGTGAGGGACGATATTTGCTTTTGCAGCTGGAGCCGCTCAAACACGTCCGCATTTTCTTGTTCTGCTGTGGTCAGCTTTTGTTGGATTTCCATAATGTCCGCCTGGCGCTTGTCCACCTTCGCCTTGTACAGTGCACAAATCCACTGATGTAGGTACCGCTCTTGCAGTCCGTAGTTCATCTGTCTCCCTTGTAACGTCGCCACGGAGTCCAACGCCTCCAACGACTTTTTACGTAGCAACCAGTTACGCCACACGTGAAAGTAGCTACGCGTCTGGGTGTGTTTCACCATTTTTGCGTACAAATTAGCGTACTTTACGAGCGCGGCACCATTCTCCCTCTCGCTACTCTTGACCTGCACAAAAGCGCTCCACTTGCTAAAGACGCGTGACACGGTCTGTCGAGAGGCTCTCTCCGCCAGCAACTCCATTTTGCGACTGTACGCCTGTCTTTCTTCCTCGGTAAGCTGGCGTGATCGGCGGCCGAGTACCCAGCGGTGATAAAAGTCGGCTAAGCGCTTTAGATCCACCAACCGCCCAATAGAGTCGGCCATTTCAGTGCTGCGGCGCACTGCCTTCTTGCGCTGCACGACGTGTCGCCAGCCAATAAACAAACGGGCCGTTTCCTGACGTTGCAGCGCGTCAGCCAGTGCGTTGGCCAGGTGGTATCGCCGCAGGTGCGTCTGCTGCTGATCGTAGAACGCCGCCCAGCTTGTGAAGTACGTTCGAATGGTCGCATACTCTATCTTTTTCGCTAAAAAGTCGGCCATCGCGCCTCTGTTCTTGCGCAAGTTGCTCATCACGACACGACGTTTCCAGGATTCATAGAACCGCAGCAGCACGCGCTGCTCACTCAGCTGCTCCATAATCACAATGTACTTTTGCTTCCGCTCCATTTCCTTCTGCCGAAGAAGGTTCATGCGCTCGCGCCACACGGCGGTGTCGTTGGTGTCACATGTAATGATCTCGTTTAGCTCGTGAATGGAGCGCGCCATCTTCTCCTCGAGAGCGTTATTGTGACCGTACCACACCTTGTTGACGCCATTGCTAGAAAGCGCCAGCACCTGCAGTGTGTCCATTGAGGTGATGCTGTGCATGGAAACCACCTCTTGCGGGGAGGCCCCACCTTGACTAACCCCAAGTGCGTCCCGTATCACCTCCTCGACGCCAAAGTCGTCGTCGGGGTTGGTGCTCCACCGCTCAATAAGTCCGTCCGCGTAGACCACCCAGAGAGACTTCAAGAGGACGTCTGCCAGAAAAGACTTTACCGTGGGGCTCACACTGATTCGCTTCAGCAGCTTGCAGTCGGCCTTGCCACTCTTGTTCGCCGCGACGGTGAGGCCGTTGATGAGACGGTTGCTCCACACCCCCACGATAGAATCGTCCGAGCAGGAGAACAAAAAATCGCCGCACACGGAGAGGTCGTTAATGCGCTTGGAGTGACCCTTCAAGTCGTTGGTGTGGTTCCCACTCTCCACGTCAACGGCGAAGATGATACCAGAGGAGTACCCGCAGAAGACGGTGTTGGCTATCCCCGCATGGGTCACACAGGTCAGCGTCCCGTGCGTCTTATCACTAGTCGACATGACACGCGTGATCGCCTCGAACCGCTTCTCCTCCACGTCCCAGTGAACTAGCACCCCATCGTCAGAGGCCGAGATGACGGTGTTGTCCTCGCACACTGTGAAGCAAACAATCGGTGTGCTGTGAAAATGGCCGTGAGAGACGAGTTTGTTGACGAGGTGATCAAAAATACAAACCGTTCCGTCCGAGTACCCCGCCCAGATGTGCGTTTCCGTGGTCCTCAGAGCGACTGGGGTGATTGTCCGCTCCCCACTATCGTCAAAGACTTCCTGATCGAAGGGGATCGACATGGTGAGTTGACCAGTAATGCAGCTGTATACGTCGAGACTAGATGTTTCCCGGTTGGCGGCCCACAGAGAAGCAGAACTTTGAACCACGGCGATGCAATTGTACTGACCCTGAAACTGAAACGACACCTTCGCCGTATTCGGCTGAAATGTTTCCCCTATCGCCGCCGTGGACGCGGACTTTTCAGATGGGTTGACCTGCGACAGGACAGACGTGGACAGGTGTCCCACGGACTCCCTCTGCTGTAGAAGAGGGGCGGAGGACACTCGACCCGACTCCACCGGCCGAGTGGTCGAGACGGTGTGCTGCGGTGGCGCCGTCGAACGGGAGACGGGCGTCACGGCTTTAGAAACCGTCTTTCTAAGAGGGGTGGAAGGCCGTTTTACTGCCTTGACAGGTGTTTTTTCTTTTGGTGGCTCCGCGAGGGAAGAGGGGTGCAACCCTTTTTTTCGACTATGTATGGACGGGTCCAGCGCCGAGTAGTCGTGCACTCTGCCCGTTTTCCCGGACTTCACTGACATTCCTACCGAATAACAGATACACGTAAAATATAATAAAAAAAAGTTTCTAAACTATGCTTTAAAGGCATTCGGAAAGAGGAACGAGGAATCTGCGATCACGAAAGAAAACAGGAAAAGGAAACTAAAACCAGCTTCGGGAACGAGGTTTAACGGGACGACCACAAACAAGAACATACATAAATGTATAACAAATGAAAATGCTACTACGAATTATAACAAAACTTGTCTTAGAGGGCATTATACCGAATGGAGCATATATAGATATATCATGATCTTAGAAGACGCCGTGCTCCGTGTCACCACAGCAGAGTGTCACGCTACGCTTGGGCTTCTTGCCATCTTTAGGACCGCTCAATATGCCCTTGGAGGGAGTCGCGTCCTTCACAAAGGTGTGCATCTTCTCCGGTGAGGTGGCCTTGAAGGCGGCGTTCGGTAGGATCGGGTTGTAAGGCCCATCCTCGCACACAAACGTTTCCCCCTTTTCAAGGGCGCCAACATACGCCTCGTCGAACAGGGACCGCCAAGCGGACTCTGTTGCTTTTATGGCACTGTCCGAACTCTCCCAGTGAATATCCTGATCCTCTATTCCCAACAGGGTGAGGGTTTGAAAATACTTTACATGAAACGTTCTGTGGGCAAACAGTAAAAGGGTGATACCGATGGTGGGAACGGGGTTCACCGACATGCCCTCCATCGCCTCCCGCCGCTGCTTCTCTTTTTTAATAACAGAGACCGACCGCTTTGGTGCAGTGGACGCCGTCCCGTCACTGCCAGGCTCAGACAAGAAGGATGGGGCGGGTTGCGGCAAGTACTTGGAAGGGTCCCCAAAGCTCTCGTTGTTGAGCAGATCGTAATGAGGGCCTAGGAGAGAAGGAACACGGCAGGGAATCTGGGGGGCGAACAGGTCACTTTCATAGTTGGGCTCAAACACCATCGAGTCCACACGGTGCGCCGAGACACGTAACGCATAGAGCGCCAAGTACTGTACGTAGCGATTCCAGTCCAGTGAAATGTTCACGAGCGCCCCTTCATACTGGAGGAGATGCTCGTTAATTCTGAAAAAGGACACCAACGACTCGGCGAACACCTCCGTCGCCTGGTCGTCAAAGTGGGAGCTAATCGCCGGATCCAGGACATTGCTCAGATCATGGGCAGAGTCCATCTGGCGTAGCTCGTTGGTGTTCGCTAACACTTCATCGACGGTGGCACCTCCCGTGTCTGTCGGGAGACTCAGCAAGAGGCTCTGTGGCGCGGTCGTCTTGGTACCCTTTGTTCGGCGGTCCCAGAAATCGTACCGGAGCCACTGTAAATTACTTTGCGCCGAGCGTACCATCAAATTCCAAATCTTCTTACTCGCCGCCACCGTTCCCTTCGCCGCATTCGCATTCTTCTTCTCCTCAATAAAGTAGTTCCTATAGTTGCAGTTCAGGATGCGGCCGCAAATGGCCTCGCAGTCTATTCTGTACTTTGCCGGGGCAATGGTCAGCTGCGCGTAGTGGATGATCATCACATCGGGAGGGGGAATAATCACCGCATCGTAGTTGGCCGCCTGAACGGCAAGAAAGAAAATGTAGCGGCTAATCGCAATCTTGAGGTGCAATTGACCGAGGTCGTTGCCCTGGACGACGGGCTCTGCCTTCGTCCCTTTAGGAGCAGGATGCTTCACGGTGGAGTCATCGGGGAAAAAAAACTTTTTGAAATTCTTAAACAACTTGATGGCTTCAAAGTGGCTGAACACCACGTTCTCGTCCACGGACAAGTCCACCTTGAAATAGCCATCCCGGAGGAGATTGGAAATGGTAGTGATGGTGTTCCCAGTAAACAGATTCTTTCGTAACGCCACCTCGTTAATAGAGGACAGCTGCATGCCGCAAATTTCGATTGGTATTTTGGTCCTATAAGGGCTCATGTTGTGTGCCACCTTCCACCGCTCCCACTTCAAGTCACGCAGCATGCTCAGCTTGGCAATGTCAAACCACTCATTGCGCGCGGTAGCGGGATTATCGGCGAAGGGGCAGCCGGTGATATTCAGTTTCTTCAACTTCTGCAGAGAGAAGAGCGTCATGTTCGGGTCGTCGAGGTAGTAGTTATCGGAAAGGTCCAATTCCTCCAGATTGGTCATTTTATGAAAGTACTTGGGGACCGTTCGCAACCCACATTCTCTGAGGAGGAGCTTTTTCAGGGGGAGTGTCTGCGCCACGGACGAAATCATACCAATTTTGCTCACCTTGCTGATGCTCACGCGACTGCTGTTGCTCGCCTTATCGTCCGATAGCCCGTCATCCTCCTTGTTGGCGGTCAGGGGGTCATTGTCTTTATACGAGGATGTATTCCGCTCCGTGACTTGGGCGCCTTTCCCTTCCAAGTTTGTGCTGCTGCCGCCGCTGCTGAGCTTCGACATGCGTTTCACGAGACGCCCCGCCAGCACGTCCAGGGTCTCGATGGGGTTCTCCGAGAGGTCGAGCGACGTGAGCAACTTGAGACGCGCAATGACCTGCGGGACGGACGTCAGGCCCAACTTTCGTATCTGCAATTCTTTTAGGGTGTCTGGCATGTAGCGGCCAAAAAAGTTGTCATTGTCTTCGTCAAAAGTAAATGCGTTGTTGGATATATCTAAGCTTTTGATCGTCCGCACCACCTTCACCCCGCCAGGCAGATTTTGCCCTCGCAGTCCCGTGTTGGCGATTTTCAAGACTTCAATTTTCAGCTTTCCAAAGTTCGACTCGTTGATCTTGATGTCCGGGTTGTCGGAGAGGTCGAGTTCCACGAGATTGGGGCCCATCGACAAAATGGTGTCGGGTACTTGCTTCAGTTGGCAGTCCTTCACGGTTAAACTGGTCAAGGTGTCCAGACGCAGTAAGACGCCAAACCCCACCGGTGTGATGGGATTATTGCTAACGTCGATCCTTCGCAGTTTCTTCAGTAAAGTGAGGGCTTCCGGTAGGTGGGTAAACCGATTAGAGTTCATCTCAATCTCCTCCAGATTTTTCAGGAGAATAATCTCCTTGCCTATGGTGTAAAGCGCATTATTCGTCAAGGTAAGCGACTTGGCAGACCGGCCGAGGCCATCCTCATTGATCATTTTGATAAGCGAGTTGCCCAGAAAATCCAAGTTGCGCCCCGTGAGATCCACATTACCCTCTCGGCCAACGTGCACCCCAACACCGAACATGGCTCCCTCTAGCAGGCCGTCCCCGAGCTTGTGCATCACCTCCGCCCCTCCCTCACCACTCTTCTGGACAGCGCTGGATCGCTTACTAGGGGCTGGAATGGACTCTTTATCTCTTACCGTGTCCTTGGCGCTGTCCTTTTTGGTAGGCTTACTGTTGGCGGCTTTCGCGCTATCCTTACCCGCCTCCTTTTTATCTGCCTTGGGGTCGGTTTTCTTCTTCGTAGAATCCCCCTTGTCCCCCTTTGGCGAACTATTAAAGCATCCCATGATTGCTGTTTTCCCAAAGAAAAATGTATACTAGGTTTAGGAATAGTTGTTGTCACAGCTATTCTTTTTTTGAATTGGTCAAAAAAAAAAAAAAAAATATAACCGAAACGGTAAAAACTACACTATAGATGTAAAGAGAAAAAAAGAAGCTAAACTCCTAGTTCCACAGACAGAGGGGGAAAAGGAAACTGACATTTGTACACAAAACAAAGAGATTCAAGGGCTGCAGTGACACCAAACAAACAAACAGAAAAAAAAAAAAAATAGAGTGCTCGTGCACACCCATAGTTAGTCATTTATCTGTATTAAAAGGTTGGCATCACGCGGATTTCACCGGACAGCGTCAATTTGCTTTGCCGCCACAGACCTATGACGTCCTCGTAAATCTTCACCTTTCCATTTCCTTTCATTGAAAGGAGTTCTGCGTTGAACACTCTGTAAATTTTATACTGTTTACCGTAACGCGCACTCATGATGAGTTCCCCAATACTCATCTCAAAATTCTTCTTGGAGGAGGAAGTGGTCGACTTTACCTCCACGTAGAACAAGACCTCTCGTGTGCCGCTCTTGTCTTGGCGGTACACCACAATGTCGTACGGTGTGCCGGCCTCTTTTTCCTCGTTCACCCACAGCACGCTGACGCTCTTATCGTCCGCCATCTCGGACTGGAGCGAGTGGTACACGTACCGCTCTGCCTCGGTAGGATAGGACGAAAACCCCACTTTACCCTCCTCCCGGTGCCGTTTCCGAGATGACGGGTGAATGACAATAAAGCCTTCATTCTCGTCGGCTCGGTCATCGTCTGGAGTACCCTTGTGCTCCGATACACGCTCCTCGGCACTGGGGGTCACCGGTTGCACCGTCAAGTCCTCGACCCATTGCGGCAAGTGATTCTGTAGGGTCGCGGGATCAAGCCCACCACCCCCCGCCCGGTGGTGCTTCCCTGCCCCCACAGCCCATTTGGGATAGTGCAGAGCGCCTAACCCGTTCGGGCAGTGATTCCGAAACTTGGACGACTTGGAGGTCGAAACGGTGAATGCGGGTAGTTGGGTCTCATTTGTGATCGCGTAAGGACGTACGTTGTAGGGCCGCAACGCCTTGTCCAGGCTGTGACGAAGGAAGCGCTCGTCGTCGGGGGACGGCCCGTTTGCAAACACGTTGTCCCCGATGGTGGAGAAGACGGAAAATATCGTTTGCAATACGTCAGTGAGCTGGCGCTGCACTTCTGCGGAGGGGGTAAGGGGCAGAAACACATCTCGGAACACCACCGCTTTGACGTGATTCGTGAAGTTCGTGTTCACCTCGGCGTACACCATATTGTATTGTTCCAAATAGTTAAAACTAAGAGGGGCCTCCATTGTATAGACGACCCCGGTCCGTGAGCGCAAGACGCTTCGCAGCGACACCCGCGAGCCGCACACCACGCTCAAGGCGCCCAGTCGACGCTGCAGCAAGTCGTACGAAATGTGATACAGCGTGGGGAACTGTTCTGCGAGGAACGACTGTACGTAGGGAACCATCACCTCCAGTTGACGGTACAGACTCGTCGCGTCCGTCAGCGTCGAGTCCCCGTTGTAGAGCACCGCTTTTTTTGACGCACCTTTCCACGGCGCACACGCCAGCGTGGGAGAGGAATGCATCGACGGCAAAGTGGGGCCCTTTACCGCTAAAGTGCAGCACCAAGGGGGACTCTTTGTGGGCACCGTTGCTGGACTCCAAGTACGTACCCGAGAGACCAAAGTACGTGCTACCAGCAAAATAGAGATCATCGACAGCGCGACGCCATCGTCCCTGGAGCGGAAACATATACCGAAGCGGCAAGTCCGGTGGTAAACTGGACAACAGGGAGGTGAGTGCGGCCTTGCACGCCGCAGGGCCCTCCACCTTACAGTGGGCCAACCGCTCCGAGAAGTCGTCCTCCACGCAACCGCACAGAAGGTTAAGAATCTGCTTCTCTACACCGTCTGAGATGGGAGGACCCCCACACCGGAGGGTCTCCACAAACTGCAGCCATACCTGTGTGGTGGGTAACACAGAAATGCCCAGTTGCTCGCAGAAAAATAGCTTGAGGTCAGCGTACATTGGACGTTGTGCCCTCGCCAGTAATCTGCACTCCTCCAAGTCCACAGAGGAGGGGGACTCCCAGCACACGCCCGCGATGGGGGATAGGGCGGCAATGGTGATGCCACTCTGAGAAGGCGACGTGACGCCAACTTGAGGAACAGGGATTCGTATCCTCTCACGCAGTTCTTCGAGAAAAGCCCCACCGCCGGAATGGGTGCTGATAAAGCGCGAAAGTTTCCGAAACACCCCGCGCAACAACTCTAACGACACTCTGCGGCCCACCTGCAGTGCCGACAACGCGTCCACCGCTCTCCAATAAGTTTCGGCCACCAGACCTTGATCGTCCTGTAGAAATTGCTCGAGGACTTGTCCAGGATCGGCATTTGGTACTATTGGGTGGGACGGCTCAGACACAGTCTCTACCGTTGTCTCAAGCGTAGGGATACTCTTGACTATGGGGGTGGTGGTCAACCCTTTCGGTTGCAGAAAGGATAAAACATCGGCAGTCGCACTACCGCTCGCGACGGGAGTGGAGGTGGTATCGACGTAAGTCTTGTTTCGGCGCCCGTGTGTGTTTCCGCCACCGAGTTGTGCCGTCCCACCGACACCGGTATTGGTGGACGATAAGCGCACGGCGGATTCGGTCGTCGTCTGGTTTGGGCTCTTCACGCACAGGCGGATCTCTACGCCCCCTACTGGTGCGTTGGCCGGGCAGAAAACGGACATGGGAAGAGTGGTACACTGGGCCTCTTCTCGAGTCATCCCCACCGCAAACTCCAGATCGTCGCCAGCAACCGGGGGGCGGCACGAGAGTTGGGCATCAAGGGCGGAGAGTAGTCTAGTGTACAGCACCGCATTTTTGGATGCGCGCAGCTTCTGCGAATGAATCAGTCGGTGGATACACTGCCCACTCTCTGCTATTTCTGCACGCATGTGATGAAGAAACTTGGTGAGGTTCTGAATGTGTAGCCCCAACCGGTTGAGACGGACACGGTGATACGGCTGGTTTGTCTTGTCCGCGTAGAAGCGGCAAAAGTGGTACGCAATATCAATACTATCCCCATTCGACTGCAGAATACCAGCCGCCTCGTCGTTGAGTAGCACATAGTCCATCACCTCGCTGCCGGTCACGGGGAGTACGTCAGTGTCCTTCTCTACTTTAAAGTACAGTTGGACGATGGGCAAGTGGTGAAGCGCATCCGCAATGCCAAAGTCCCTAAACTGCTTCACATCGTACTCGTCGCACAGCTCCCGCTCAACATCGAACACCGTCACAATTGGTCGTGTCGCAATCGCAGAAAGCACCTTCGCCGTGATGGCGTACTGCAGCTCACTAATATAAAGCAACGTTGGAATCTGAGAGATACCAAGGGGGAAAATATCCGAAAACGTTCTCTCCCCACGCTCAGTCTCCGTGTCGATCGACTGGTGCAAATACCGCTCCATAATGAGTCGGAGACACTTTTCCGTGGTGAAGGGACCTTCCAGCAACTTTTGAGAAACGTCTAGTTGACGAAACGCCGCAAAGGACTGTTGTAAAAAATCTTCCACATCACGGATAGACACCTTCACCGTTTTTGTGGCTGTTTCTTCGACGCCTCTGACGGTAGAGGGCGGTACGAGGTCACCGTCGCAGCTGGACAAGGAGTCAAAACTGCTAGTGTCCATCGTATCCCAGCGTTGCGAAGACAAACGCAACAAAAAAAAAAAGGCGCAAGATTATTCTTTTAAAGAAGACCGTATTAAGACAGAGACAGAGAAATGAAGGCAATATGTCTGGTTGGATTTACAGGGAACCGCAGGGGCCACCGTCGTGTTCGGAGGAGGATACGGAACATTAAGGGAAAAGAGAGCACAACGTGATACAAAACTGTTTATAAATGGAAAACAAAAACAAAAAACGAAAGCGCCAACATCATCCTGATTATTACTGCTATTACTGAACCGTCACACTTTTCGCCAGATTACGCGGGCAGTCAACATTGTTACCTCTCTCGAGTGCCATAAAGTAAGCGAGCAACTGAAGTGGAATGACGTTGATAATGGGTTGAATGCAGTCCACCGTTTGGGGCACCTGTAACACACTCTCGGTAGATGCCTTTAGTTCTTCATCGTCCGACACGGTCGAAATCGCGATAATGCGACCTTTTCGTGCATGAATCTGCTGAATGGCGGCTTTCGACTTTTCAAAGTGCTTATCCTTTGTGCAAACCGCGACAACTGGAATATTTTCGTCAATGAGCGCCAGCGGGCCGTGCTTCAGTTCCCCAGAGTTAATGCCCTCTGTGTGCACATAGGACAATTCCTTGATCTTGAGGGCCCCTTCCATACAGGTGGAGAAATCGTAGCCGCGACCAAGCACCAACACCGACTTGGCGTCCTTGAGATGTTTCGCAACGTCCTTGATCGGCTCGAAGGTGTCTCTGAGAGTTTCCGAGATTACCTTGGAGAGGGAGGCGAGGCCGATAAAAATACTCTCCCGTCTTTCCTGGCGCGACACGGAGTCACGGCTCAGCAGCAGCGCGACCACCGTCATCAGCACCACCTGGGACGTGTACGCCTTGGTGGAGGCAACGCCCACCTCCACGCCAGCGTTCAGATGCGCGCCGAAATCCGTGCCACGACTGATACTCGAACCCACCACGTTCGTGACGCCGATACAGAGAGCACCACCCGCCCTACAGTGTTTGAGAGCGGTGAGCGTATCTGCCGTCTCGCCGGACTGAGACACAAAAATGCACGTGTCATCTCTCCGAATTTGGGGTTCACGGTCAATAAAGTCCGACGCATTTTCAACCGTCACTGGGATGTCAATCAACTCCTCCCACAGGGGACGGACGGCGTTGCAGCTGTTCAGAGACGTGCCGCAGGAAATAAATAGAATACGGCGGGAGCTCAGCACGTTTCGTATGTTGGTCTCCGTGAACCCACCGAGGTGGGCCGTGTTTTTAGAGAAATCAACCCGCCCCCTCATGGTGCTCACCACCGACTCGGATTGTTCGTAGATTTCCTTGAGCATAAAGTGGTCGTAGTTTCCCTTGGATAAGCTTTCCAGCGTCATCTCCAGCTGTTCAAACTCGCGGGGAAGAGCCGCACCCGCTTTTTTGCTGGAGAAGAAGTGAAGTTCACCATTCTTGTAGTGCACAAAGTCGTCGTCTTCCAAGTACATAATGTTACTCGTGTGTTCGGCGAACGCCAGGTAGTCGGAGGCGAAGAAAAACTGGGTGGGCCGGTCAGGGATGTACGCCTCAAACGCGTGGTGGCGCAGCCACTGGCCATCCTCGTCCATCTGCTTCACACCAATCACGAGCGGGGATCCTTTGCGACAGGCGATGAGTTCATCGGGAAAGTGCACACTCTTGATAAGGAACGCATAGGCGCCCTGTACAAACCGCGTCAGCTCACCGGCGAGGTCGGAAAAGGACTGCTTGGGGTTTTTCTTAAAAATGTATTCGGCGAGGGAGCAAATGACTTCCGTGTCGGTGTCGGAGGAGAACGTGTACCCTTCCGACAGCAGCAGCTGCTTCACTGTCATGTAGTTGGTCATGATGCCGTTGTGGACCACCACAAACGAGCCATCGGCGCTCCTCTGCGGGTGGGAATTCCTCTCACACACCTCGCCGTGGGTGGCCCAGCGGGTATGCGCAATCCCAATGTGATCCACCCGTGATTCCTCCATATTGACGGGCGGCGTCAAATCGGGAGAAAATACCTTCTTGGACAACTGATCAATATTACCAACACTTCGAATGACGGTAAAGTTAGGGTCTTCCGCGTCGGATGTGATGTGGGTGGTTTCGGTAGGGGGTGTCATCTTTTGATAACGGCGATCGATGCAGATACCCGCGCTGTCGTACCCCCTGTACTCCATCTTTTGAAGTCCGTGGAGGAGCATGTTCAGGATATCCCGAACCGACAAGGAGTGATGATAATTTGCATATCCAATAATGCCACACATCGGTCGAATAATAATAATCTACAATAAATATTAAACTTAAAAAAAGGGAAACCCCTTTCATGGTGAAGGAAGAGAAAGTGAATAGGGTATGCACTTAGGTGTGAGCGTTAAAGTAATCCAAGAGAGCTGCTACAAACAGCTGCGAGGATCTCTTTGTGTACTCTTCAAGATAAATAATACACTTTTTTTTTTAAAACTGTTAAATCGAAACCAGTTCTGTGAAATAACCTAACCACGTTATACTTTTCTGCCAATGTCGTATCCCTCTCCTATAATTTGAATCAGGTCTTGTTCGCCCCGTCCGTCGGTGGACGTGGCATCTCTACAGGAGCCAGCCATGTAAATACCAAAGTCCTTAATCATCTCGCCTCGGCCAATCGCCCCATCCCGCATCCACTCGTGCAGCCAGGTGCCGACCGTGATATTCGGCAGCATGCCCTGGCACCACACAATCGTGTCACACGGAATGAAGAAGGACTTGGCGTAGGGGGGCATTACCGTCACGTGGACACCGGACTTGGTGATCGCGTCAATCAGGCAGGCGTTCAGAATATTCCCACCGTGCCGGCGGATCCACAGCTTCTGAGACCAACCGACACCCCGAGACAAATCGGCGTCCTTTTCCATCTTGTTAATCAGGGTAATGTCCCGGTTGTTTTTCGGTGCGGCCTCCGCCGACTGTTCTACCATCCGTCCGCTGTCCAAGTCGACCCCCCATTCGTCCAGGAAATACTCTACACTGCGGGACACCCTTTGGTCGTGCAACAAGTACGAGGCGACGTCGTGGGCAATCGCCCCATTCCCCAGGAGAACCACGCGCCTCCCCGCCTTCACGGTTCCGTCTAGAATACGTTCAAACGACACAATAAGGTTGTTTTCCGAAGCCCCCGGGTACTTGTGAGATGTAATGGGCTTTGGAATGCTACCGGAGCAGAGCACGACGGCGTGGAAAAAATTGTGTTGTCGTGTCATCTCCTCCTGTGTAAACTCCGTCTCTAACTGTACGTTCACAGACGACTCCCGCAGCTGTCGCGTCCAGTACTCTAAAATGGATTGGTACGACTGCTTTCCGGGCACCATCTTGGCCAGATTTAACTGTCCACCAATATACTTGTTTTTTTCGTATAAGGTTACATCGTGGCCCCTCCGCCACAGCGTTAGCGCGCATGTCACCCCCGCAGCGCCACCGCCCACGACGGCGATGTGCTTCTTGTAGTTGGACGGGCGCCAGATGCGCTCCAGTTCGTAGCCGGCGACAGGATTCAGGGCGCAGGTGACCCTCTGGTGCTTGTACAAACGGTTCACACAGTGGTTACAGGCGATACAGGGGGCAATGTCGCTGATCTCATTCCGCTGCGCCTTCCGAATGAATTGGGCGTCCGCCAGCAGTGGCCGCGCTATACCGACCATGTCACAGACATGGCGCTCCATCAGCCGCTCTGCCACG
The DNA here is from genome assembly GCA_903995115.1 of Angomonas deanei. NCBI lineage: Eukaryota > Euglenozoa > Kinetoplastea > Trypanosomatida > Trypanosomatidae > Angomonas > Angomonas deanei. Next base: position 54,563 of record LR877160.1, read on the forward strand.
GCAACAGAGTGTATTCTGTGTGACGCCACCACCGGAAGGGGGGACCCAACCGCCGTGAGTCGCTCCTTGACGAGTTGACAACAGCGGGCAAACGCCCCCTGTGGGACAAACGAATTCATCGTCTGCACCGGCGAGTCGTGCATTCCGACGCTCGTGTTGAGCAGGTCCACATACCCGCTGCGGGCAAGCGTTTCTGCCACCAGGAGCGTCTCTGCCATCGGCGTCCCGCCAAGTTTGAGGTCGTGCAGACAGAGGCGGACCGAAACGACAAAGTTTTCCTTATCGAATACGTGTTCCTTTATCTCCTCTAGTACCCGTATCACAATTTCTAAACGCTTCTCCAGTGAGCCACCAAAGGCGTCGGTGCGGTCGTTGACGGCGGCGGACAAAAAGTTGTGCAGAAGAGTCCCCTCGCTGACCGGCACCTCCACCCCGTCAAAGCCCGCCTCCTCCGCCAGCTTCGCGAAGCGCTGGTATTCACTCACGATATAGTTTACAAAAAGTCCAGGGAGACGAATGTTCGTAAACCACTTTACCGGTACCACTTTGCTTTCGACGGATGTGGGTGAAATACAGAAAAAGTTTCGGGAGGAGCGACCAGCGTTAAAGGCTTGGGCGAGCACATACCCTCCCTCCCGGTGGATCGCGTTCGTCACCTTACGGAGCGACTTTGCCGCGTCAAGGGTGGAGAGGGACATTCCTTGGGGCGCCCACTTTCCGGCGAAGGAAGGGGAAAGGCCTCCCACTACAATCAACTTTGCCCCATAATACGCCCGCTCCCCGAAGAAGGCCGCCATCGCGTCCATGTGCTCGTCCGTGTAGAGGTTTAGCTCCCGCTCCATGTTCAGATACATTGGCTGCATCATGAACCGATTGGGCAGGTGAATGTGACGTCCTATGGAGATGGGCCGAAACAAAGCGCTGCTGGGGGTGACCGATGTTTGGCCATTGTCCACGGTGGCCGCCGCCACTACACACCGAAGCGTGCCGTTTATTCTCAGCATTTGCTAGAGTGATAAGTAAAGAGAGAAAGAGAGAGGGAGAGGGAGAGGGAGAGAAAGGGATGAAAAGAAAGCGTGTATACAGCAGCATGTCTTGGCGTGGGCAATAATCCAGCTGTTGTCGTTTATGATAGTTTTTTCACTATAATGGGATGCACAGATACTGACTGTTTTCGTTGGTAATAATCTTGATCGTCCCTTTTTTCGGGGGGTTTTCATTTTTTTTTTCTTTTTCTTTTTAAAATCCTGAAGAGAATGTCGTTTAGACTGTACAGCGGTCTAGACACAATTCTCAAAGAACGCTAATCCACGCGCAATATGCAAACATTTCAAAAAAGCAAGCGAAACTACCATGAAATTTACACCGTTTTCTCAACTGAGCTCTCTTGGAAACGGGAGGGCATAGATGCGCTGTAGCACCATTTGCGTGTCTTTGGGTAGCGCCGCGGCCACGCACCCATCCCCCGGCCACGCCCCGAGCATATTGTTTACGCGTTGCAGTCGCTGCTCGCAATTAAGAGTAGGTGGGTTCACCTCAATGGCCTCGGGTACAGTGTAGATGGCACTGCCAGATCGTTGGCCGCTTCCCTTGTAAGGAACGTTGAGACCTTCCAATGCCGCCCACGGGTCCGGTTGGGTGTTCCCGACTGTGTTGTTGCGTGGTGGCAGCGAGTCCTTGGGGACATTGTAATTCGCCAGTGTGCTCAGCTCGTCGTCTGGGAGTGGAGGCAGCTGGTTCACCCACTGTTGGGGGGAGCCGGAAGGGGCGGAGGAGTTGGCGTTCGACGGGGTCTGAACACGGTTAGGGGAAACGACGGTATTGAGATTTAGGTCAAATGTGTATTCAGTGGGTGGGGGGCGGCTGCCAATATCCTCCGCAGAGCTCCATCGTTGGAGCAGGACATCAATGTGGGAGTCCCGCATCCCGTTCGACGTAATCTCAAACTGTAGCGTGGTGGAACCCACGGTGCCCAACACTTTCCGCCAGGCGCACTGGCAGGGAAGCGACTGCGAGAGGCGGGTGGGCTCCGCGCCGGAACCGCGCTGCGGGGTGACGGTCAGCTTCACCTCTACCGTCGGGGAAGCCAGGGTATAGTCATCCTTGTTCTTGACAATTAAGACATAGGTACCATCCGCCACGGTGAACTCCTTGGCCAGCCGGCTTTCCTTGCGCGTCATGGGGAAGTTGGATCCGTCCTGAATATACAAAGTTTCCTCTGCGACGCGGCCCTCCATCCCGATAAGATCCACCTGGTCAATCGGAAGAAGTACACTATCCATCTTCTTTTGAATGTTGTCACACCTATCCATGTAGGGCGTCATCTTCTGTACGCAAAAGTTACACAAATTTTGGTTGTACCCAGCGTTGTTAGGGTCCTTGTCGTCCATCGCCGTGTGGCGGACGTAGTTCAAGATTTCAATTCCCCGAACGTACTGGTGGTAGAGGTCGTCGTAGCTCTTATACAGTCGCACCACCTCGGCGTGATTCTTGGAGTTATTGCCCACTCTTGCACGGGTCCGGTCCACATCGTACTCCTTCACCTCACATTGGTGAAGCAGGTCTAGGGCCTCCGCCATGAGTAGTTTTTGCGTCATAAAGGAAAAGCGGTCTTGCAAAAATGTGTGGCGAACGAAAAAAAAAAAAAAAAAGCAAAAAAATGTTTAAAATAAAAAAAAAGCAAACGTTGAACAAGAACAAAACTAGAACGGATAACAAGAGAAGAAGGGGAACAAAATGGTGAAGAGTAACCAAAAAAAAAAAACAGAAAGAGTGAACTTCCCATGTGCACGACAATATCAGAAAAAAAAAACCCAAAATTAAATCGGAAACGTAAAGTCTTTTATAAAAGTTTAAGTTTCCCAGTAATTTCATTGATTTTGCTCACCGGCGCAGGACCCACCGCCACCACCGTTTTACTGCCCGCGGCGATCTGTGTTCTACCCGCATCTCGAATCACATAATACGGAATACCATCCCGTTTAGCGTGTGCCGCTATCTCCAGCATGGCCGCTTCGTCTGGACACTGCAGCGCTATTTTCGTGCAGCCCGTCACGGACCACGCGCTATACCACGACCACCACAGCGAATTGGTGTTCACGCCCTCTTTTGGCTCGTGTGCGCGTAGTTCCTCCACCACCGCCACCGCCGCGTGTGCACATTGGGCAGCAATCTTTCCTACCCCCATGCCTAAGTCTTTACGAACAACCAATACCATTTTCGTGTCGCCCACGACTGGTACACTACAAAACCGCTTCAGTGTCTTGAATAAGCCACCACCCGACATTTTGGACAACACCACCGCAAATAAGACACCAGTAATGAAACTTAGGACAAAAATAGTGTACGTGCCTTGATCTGCCATTCACACTCGAGCGCCGTAACGCGAACCTTCAACCTAGATGATCACTGGGAAAGAGAGCAAGAGAGAGAGGTGAGGAAGGTTGGAGACGGATGCATCATAACAACAAGAACCAATGGTACCGCACAGCCTGAGCAGTTGTGACGGTATAGCGAATACAATTCTGTTTGAAAGGGAAATGTTTTTCTTTTTTTTTTTCCAATATGTTCAAGTTCTATAGATAAAGGGGGGAATACAGATACACAGAAAGAAAAAAGGAGGATCCGTAAAATTTACGAAAAAAAAAAATTTACTTCTCTCTTCTGTGGACCGCTGTATTTTGTATGACAATGTTCTTCTTCTCTGAAGATTTTGTAAAAACAGTAACAATGATGGTAACGTTGTCGGCACTGGCCAAATCGTGCAGCACGTAGTCTGCGAGTTGGTTCACCACACGTTGCAGCTCCCCCCTACCCGGTGTATCTGGTGTGGACCGCCCAGACACGTTTTCAGCCGTCCGAAGGGCACTCATGTTGACCTTGGGGATACTAAAAGGGTTAAATACTCCGCTCGACAGGCGGCCGGACTGGGGGAGTGCCTCTGTTCCACTGGTGGATCGGTCGCGGTCCATGACGGGCGTCGCGTAGCTAACGCGCGAGATGCATTGTGGGGTGACCGACACGGTGGTGTTACCGGTATAGGGGGAACTGTGAGAGTCGCTCGACCTGGTGTGCACGTTTCTAGGAGTAGAAAGTGCCTCGCACGGGTACAACTCCACGCTGTCCACCTTACCGCGCGGTGTGGTGCAGCTGTCGGCGAATAGGACCACGTTCGTATCGGCCATCGTGTCCTCCACCACAGTGGGTCTCGGCGGCTGGCTGACGTCGTGACCGACGGAAGCGCTGGGGGTCAGGCCGTCTTTTCCGTGACTTTCCGAGGGGCCTCTCTTCTCTGACAAACCCACTGGGCTCTCTGGACGAGGGCTGGGGGAACGGGACTGTGCGACGGGTGTCGCGAGACCTTCCCCGAAGGCGGTGCGCTCCAGCTTCTCCGCAATGAAGCGCACCACCTCCTCCGACCCTACGCGATCCCAAACCCCGTCGGATGCCACCACCATAAAGTCTCCCTCATGTACAATGCACTCGTAAACGTCTGCCACATTCCCAATAATGTTGCCCCTCGACGTCCCCTCCTGGGTCTGCTGGTTCCACCACGTGTCGGGGCTCGCCTTGTAGTGGTAGTCCCCCAGACCTCTAGTGACCTCCAGGGCGCCGTCAATACGGTCAAAATCGACCACCCCGCCGTGCCCCACCACACGGTCCCGCTCGGAGGGATAGGAGGCGACTCTGTGGTCTCGGGTCTCCAGAAGCACCTTCTTGCTTTTTACGTTTCCAATGACCGCACGGCTATCGCCGAGGTTCGCGATGGACACTTTCAAGTAATCTTTGCCTTCTTCCTCCGCGGATGTATCTTCTCCTGATGTGCACAGCTCGTGTAGGGCCTCTGCGCGGCCGTCGACCTTATCGAACGGCGTATAGAAGATGGCGGCGCAGGCAGTGGAGCCGGCGTCGGTGTGTGTATTCTCTCGAACGCAGTCAAATAGCGTCACATCGAGGTGCAGAAGCGACTGCACCAACGCACTGCTAATCGTACGATGTTGCAGGTCCACCTCCTCCACCTCGTCCTCCGCCCTCTCTGCCGTCGTGCAGTGCTTCAACTCCCTCTCCAAATAGACGCGGAAGTGCTTTTGTACCGCTAGTTGGAAGTGTTCCAAAAAGTACTGGGATGCTTTGTAGGATATGGTGTCCCCATTGTGCCCATCGAAGACGGCGAAACAGGAAAACTCTAGCACATCCTTAAACGCCTCTACAAAGGAGGCGCACCCCACTTCCTCTTTGAACTCGTCCTTGACTTCTTGTAAGGAGACGGTGGCGTCGGGTAGCAAGCACACATGGTCCTCCTGGGAGCTACGGCAACCCGGAAGATTGGCAAAGGCGTACAAAGCACCCATCAGAGCGGAGTCGCGATCCGCCGTGAATGAGTCGTGCACGCCGGTGGTTGGTTTTTCCTCATCGGCAAACAGCACACGACCGTCGTCGTCGGGGTCGTTCAACAACATGTGTGCGCTACTAGGAAAGGACGGAGTTTTGGGGATATTGGGGCGATCAAAACTCGTACACAAGCTGTGCGCCGTGGACACGACCGTGCTTGGCTGAACGGACGTCACTTGAGAAGGGAAGGTGGAGTTGGCAGACGGTAGAGCCCTTTGCCGCTGCTGCTGTACAATGCGCTTCTTAATCATCCCCCGGTGCACAGCGACGGTGCTGTGTGCATTGGCATTGTTAAATGGTGAGACCGGACTGGCCACCACATCGTAGTGCGGTGCGGTGGAGCTGAAGCACGGGGATAAGGGCGTTTCTAGCAACAGTCCACCCAGCGAGTTCTCGACACTGTCGTCGTGTTTCTCGCTGCAGTCCGTAATCGACAGAGACGGAGGTCGTTTCTTTGCTTTTTGGCCGGAATGCACTTCACCTCTATGAATCATGAAGTTGGCGCCCTCATCGCTGGACTCGTGGGACGCGTTAGCGAGAAAGCTATTGCTGCTAAACAGTCTATCCATCATGGCCATCTCCCTTTCAGGGGCGCCGCAGCCGTCTAGTTTATCTTCCAGACGGAGTGCACTATCGCGAAATATGGTGGGCGGGGGAGGCGAGCAGATGAAGCTGGACTCCCTCGTATGCTGTGCGAAAGCTTCCTCCATGAAAATGGAACGACACACCGGTATTGGTGCCGTTTCCGTAGGTGGTCGTAGCGGCGGCGTAAAGAGGTGCGAACGATTCTTCCCACTAGGAGAAAGCAAGTCACTCTCGCCTACGCCCAAACTACACATACTACGGTGCAGGTGCGCATCCTCCCGCCTACCGGAGTCGAACCCACCGCTGCGGTGCGGTGGATTACTGTTCCACGTCTGTAACGCCTCCAAGACAGTAGCGCTATTGTCGGTAGATTGTTGACAAACACTCTTACCAGCTCCACTGCTTGCGGACGAAAATACTATAGGCGCGGTAGTGAGTTGGGCTGCTTCGTCGCAATCGGTCATGATGACCGGTTTCTATAAATTACTTTTTATAAAGGAAGCAAAGGGTGAAATATAGGATTCTTAACAAGGGAGCAAATCACTGTGTAACACACACTAACTTTTCCACAGTGTCACTTGTATTGTACCTTTTTTTTTTTTTTTCTCACAGCTACGCGTCCAATCCTAGAAAAAAAAAAAAGAGCAGAAAAATGCAAACCCACCTCAACCGGGGGCAACCCGTCACACAAGTGCATTCAAGATGATGAGCGGAACTAAGATACAGTCTGCTATCTGTTCGACGCTTGACACCGACTTGGACACCACTTGTGATTTACAGGAAGGGTAAAGGATCACACTCACGTCCTCTTCCGTGTAGTTCGTTCTTTCTCGTTTTCTACTACCGGAAGCCGAGCCAGTTGTCTTTGACGGGGGCAGCTCAGACTGCGCAAAGAAAGCATCCGCACTGGGCATCACAAAGTTGGTAGGGAGCGCGCTAGGAAACTGAATAACACTCGGCGTGTGAAGCCACGCACCGTTACCGTTAGGTTCCTCCCCGTAGCACTTCCACTTCAATTTTAATTGGAGGCCGTCCCGCCGCGGAAGGCGACGAACACTAAAGGAAGACAAGTACAGCTGTGCGCTGCGCTTGCAGTGGAGGAGAAACTGTTTTCTTGTGTCGCCTGCCACCTCCGTTTCTTTAATGGTACCGGTGCACTCGGCGAGGTAGTTCTGGGCCCACTGGAAGATGCCTTCGCCTGTCACCGGGAGGTACGGATCCTTTCGAGACCTACTGCTCATCCCTTCGCCCAAGACCGTCTCCCGCAGGGCAAAAAATTGAGTCTCATCCAAGGACAGGTTCGAATGAAGGGACGCAATCGTGGCGTCCGCCACGTCCATCGGATTCATGGCGATCCCTCTCCCGTTCCTCTCCATCAGACCACCTTCGCCGTGAACGCGGCTCAGTAGACCATTGTACGCCTCCACCGTGCTGGATTCCGGCGGGCTAGTGGTATTGATCGTCTGCACCAGCAGCTCCTTAGCCCATCTCGAGACGTGTAACAGGCCAGACAAGGTGCGGTTACCAATGACGTTGACCACCCCCGTGTTTACTACGGTGATCACGACCCCGTTGCATTCGTACCCCTCTATTTGCATTGGTGGAGGGCGCAACACGCACTGTCGGCTGTTCGGCACCCCTGTAATGTCAGCGTTCCACAGGCGCGTCGCCAGCCAATGCACGTTGATGTGGACCGCATTCTCCTGCAAAAAGAGACGATCCGGGTGGTCGTCGGCGGACAGTGGTGCGAGTACATCCTTCAACGAGAATGACAAAAAGATGGCCCCAAGGTCAATACTCAGCATGATTACCAGAATAATAATACTAATAATAATAAACACTTAATGCGTTCTTCTAAAAGTGTAACGACGGGTTGCTTCCTGCCAAAGTCGCTTCAGCTGCCGTACAGCGATAAGATCAAAGAGAAGAGAGAAGAAGAAGAAAACGTTTGTGGAAGAAGCTAAATACAACACCAGTTCGTAGAGAAAAAAAAAAAAAAGAAGACACCTCAGTGACTGACGTTGAGAAACCGTAACGGAATTACGAACAATAATTAAAACGTGGGCAAAAAAAAACTCGCAAATAAAAAGTTGATATTAATAATTGGAAATACAAGGAAAAAAAAAAAAACGTTATATCAGGCTCAAACATCACCAAAGAAGAGGATCGTTAGGATCAACGGAGCTCTCACATTTTTTTTTTTTTTGCCGTTACCCTTTAACTTCATCTTTGTTCGTTACGGATTGCTCTTTGGATGCGGCAACGTCGTTCGGTGTTTGTTGCTTACCTGCTGTCGTCTCCTCCTCCTTCGTAGTGGTCTCTTCCTCTTTCTTTTCTGCAGCACCTTCTCCCCCGCTCTTCTCCTTTGCCTTCTTGGGTGACGCCTCCTTCTCGGAGTATGGAGGCATGGCATCCAGGTTGTTCAACCCATTATCGTCCATGGTACCGCCGAGGCACTTGGGCAACTGATCTGCGCGTACGTGAGTGGCAAGCTCCTCCAGGGTGCTACCCGCCTTGTGTACCTTTAGTCTCGTTTCAGCGTCCACGAAAGGGCGAGAGAGGGTGATTAACATGTTCAAGTACCATGGACCATTGTAGAGGAACATTTTGCCCAACTTTTCGGGGTAAAAGTCTTGCGTAATGCGACTCGTCTCCTTCCGTGTCTCCTTCACATAGGGGTCCTTTTTCTTTCGCTCGCCCATGTGTGTGAAGTCGACGATCCACGTCGCGCGCTCGTAGCCTTTCCGCTGCACCTCCTCCATCACGTAGACCAGCTGCTTCACGCGGAGCTCGGTGTTGAACTCGTTCTCCAGACCCAGTCGGATGATAAGCACGGGTCTTCCTTCATTGCAAAACCCGCCCACCGTAGTGAGCCCTTTTTCCATAATCGGCGCCACCTCCTCGCGGGTGATGGCGTACGGTTTGAACTCTCGTCTCCATTTAATACAACTGTCGAGGAGGGCAGAGGCTTTTTCCACATTCCCCTTTCGCGCCCTGGCAAAACGCACGTAGGCCTCCGAGCTTGCCAAGAAGTCTCGATCCGCTTCGTCCAGGACAGTAGGGGGGAATTTCGTTTTTAGTGCCTCCACACACTCTTCCTCCGCCTTGTTCCGCGGTACCAGTTGTGGCATGGTGTATCGACAGTCGGTTTGTTCCGCTTTTAGATGATTATTACTATTTTTTTTTTACTATTAGAGCAACCATAAGAAATTGGTAGAAGAAATATGTTTGGGTGCACATGTGTTGGTAAGAAGAGAATCACACCGTCCTATGAGTTCGTCACACAATAAAACGAAGTCTCAACTAATATACGAGGCGAGGGCAGTAAGAATGAAAAGAAAGAAAAACGATAAGTTCACTTACCCAAAAACGTTTTTGTGATTAGATTATTATTATTATTTTTATTTTAGCAAGGACCTTCTCTGCTTAATATTCCCGGTCCCCATCCGACAACGCTGAAAGAGTGCATTTTAACTGACTCCAGTGAAACTTCTTGTCGGTCAATAACAGCATTGGTAGGCGCAGTGACATCAACGTAGCATGCAAGTGCATGTCAGGTCGCACATTATCGCCACAACTCAACTTTCTGGCCAGCCAGCCGCATATTTCCTCGTAGGAAATAAACCCACAGCGACTCCGGTTCAGCGTTCGAAACACCCTCGCCGTGTGGCGAACCACCTCCGGCCTGTCGTGTGCATACACATCTCTAACGTAGGTGGAAAAGTTTTCAAACGTCAGCTTCTTGCCGTACTGGGCGAACAACGTGGTGCAGAGGGTGTGCACCAGCGGGACGGCGCGGTGGTCACACATGAGAAATGGGAATACAGTGGCGGGGACACCAAAGACAGCTTCCAATCGGTTCGATCCGGAAGCACTCAGGGTGGCCGACAGCAGCGTGTTGCGGTGGAGAATCAAAAAGTCCTTCACGTGTTCAAGCTCCCGCAGCAGCTGTCGGTCGTCGGAGGTGACATCCTCGTCTTTCAGCGGGAGAGAGGCACTGAAGAGTGCCTCGTCCTCCCGGTGCTGTTGGGCGCATAGTTCCACCCCCAGTGTCGTCGCCGCCGCGAGTGTCTCCCCACACCCCGACGAGGAACTACAGTCCTCCTTATCTCGGTGGGGGATGGCCGCGTCGGGCAACGCACTAAAGGAGAAGACCTGGGTAGCAGACAAGCACGGGCTCACCGCGGAGGTGGCATCGTTGAGGTTGGGGGAGACGCAGTTCGATGGACTGTGCGTCGTGTTACTTGGTGGGTGGGGCGAAGAATGAGCATCGGTCCCTCCGTCGTCCTCCACGGCGTCGGCCTGTAGTAAGAGCTTCGCCCACCGCGTCCGTGGGGTGTACTCTAACCCAAAAAACTTCTCCAGCTCCTGCACAAAGTCTTTCAAGTTATAATTGTGGTAGTAGAGCACCGCATGTTCGGCCACCTCGTCCACTACTTTTCGGAAGGGAATATAGGCGTCCCCTTTGCAGGCCGCCACATCCATAATGTACGTCTCCGAAGCAATCTTGCGCGAGTAACGGCAGCACAAAAATACCTCCAGTGGTGACAGGCCATATTGCCCTTTTTGATAGTTGAGATCCGCCCGTCGGCGCGTGGTGTCACCTCCAAAGGAAATCACATTCTCTGATTCATTGGTCTCGGAGGAGAAGTCAAACATGTTGCTCTGTTGCGTCATGAAGCGTGTCGTCGAGGTAAAGTAACAGTAGTGGATGTGTCGAAACAGATTATAGAAGAGGCTGTTCCGCTTCTGTCTTGACGCCGCTAGCACACGGGCGCACCGATCTTCTTCGGACTCGACTGGGAGGCTGGGTGTCACATTTATCGTGCTGCCAACCCGCATCACACGGCCGTCCCCACCCTCTTGTAGATCGTCCGCCACACGTGTGGAGGGAAGCATTCCACCATGAGAACTGCCGGAGTCACTTCGACGGGTGCGCCGCAAGCTGCCCTCTCGCACCACCGCATTTCCACTCGTGTCCTGGCCGCTGCTGCTGCTGACGCTGCTCTGCCGTGCCTTGTAATCGCTAACCGCCGGCGAACTGAGAGTATGCGTCGTCCGCAGGTCGGTGCTGGGACTTAGGTTACTGTTCTGCTCCGTCGATATCTGCTCCTCCAGCTGTGGGTTGTAGAAGAGGGAGTCCCACCGGTCCGTTTCCTCCATGTGTGGGATACCGGCGTTGAACAAATTGCTGCTGGCATCCGCGTAGGTGTAATAGTAAGCGATCCCACAGTCAATTGGCTCCCCTTGCAGTGTGTGGCGCAGTCGGCTCGCCTGACGGTCCACCTCATTCGCATTCCACACCGGTTTATTGCAAATACTAAGCTGTTTTTTGCCCGCCTCCCCTAACAGCATCGCACTGCCGTTGCCGTTGTGATGCTGTTGCGGCTGCGGCGAGCAAGTGCCCGGGGTGTGGATCGTCAGATAGCTACAGTTACCGTCCGTGGATAGCACTTCCGCCGTCGACTGTCCCTCCACGTCCCCACCCGCCGTCACGTACACCTCCGCCCACAGCGCCGGGGTGTCGTCGGTGTTGTGGATGGGATACGGACTGGTGTGGCAAAGGCTGTTTACCGAATCACTGGAGTAGCTATAATTAATGGGCTCTACGGACCGGTTAGGATGACTCGTATTCCCTCCACTCTCTGGTATCAGGCTACCATTCTGGATAGTACTCGTGTTGCTGATCACGGTTACGACGCCGTCTTTCGTGGTGGAGGTGGTATACGGGGGTCTCGTGGCGGGGGAGGATATGATGGTGCCGGCGGGTGGACTGGTCGGCGTCACCTCCGGCCTGCTCCCGAGGGAGGAGCCCATGAGCAACTGGGCCTCTTTCGGGGAAGGGCTGTAACTCCCGTTTTGGGTGATGGGGTTGCTGTTGCTCGTGGCTCTTGCGGCAACGGGGATATCCTCTGGTGGACCGCACTTTCCGCTCCCATGCCGGCGTAGGCCAGTGGAGATTGTCCGCATCACTCTACCCGTGAAGCTAGATTTCGTCTTCATACGTCTCCGGCGGCGTCGTCCGTTTTGTCGCTCCATTCTCCTTGCCGCGGCGAAGCTCCGCTGCTTCTCTACAAAAAAGTGCACCTTGCGCAAATCGTGCTGGTGGTTTATCAGTTCTTGGGTGAACGAAAGCACAGGGAATCCCCAGGCGAACGCACAAACACACCGAGGCACTGATGGGGGGAGTGTACGGTATATTCGCTGGTCGGGAAGGGGGATCGTCAGGATGCGCTGGGAGCAGTCCTTTAATGAACGCAGTAGCGTCTCACGCATTGCCTCTCGACGGACAACAGCATGAAGGAGGTATCGGGGTAGGGGAACACTCGTGAGGAGGCGGTTGTGTTCACTGCCAGTGTTCGTGCTCCCGGTCCACGGGACAGGACTGTGCAAAACAGTGGTCGACAGTGCCCCCGATTGTGAAAACGCGTGGCGCATCACCGGTGAGGAAACGTTTGAGTGGCCAAGTGGGAGAGACGTTTCTCGTTCACTGAGCGACTTGCTCGACAGCGCGTGCCGCAAGTTCTCTTTTGTCTCCTGCAGAGGTGTATCGCAGTCCATGGCATGAATCAACCGCTGCAGCTCCCTTGTAATCTCTTCCTCTAGCGCGGACGAAAGATTGTCCACATACTCCTCCATCGCTCGTAACACGTTTTCTGAAAACTTCCCCTGCCGGTGCATCGTGAAGACATTGCGGTCTAACACTTCCGGTTCCTCGCAGAGCACCGCATTGCACAGACGCCCAAACGAATCGTTGGTGGGGAAAAGTGGGGAGTCGGTCTGCGCGCCCGCCTTACCGTACAAGATGTCATTCTGGTTATACCCATTCTGGCGAAGCACATGAATGTAGAAGCGCTTTTCCGTAAAAAGCGTCCTGTCCACGTCTTTGGAGCCTCTCCGGAAGTGTCCAGTACCCTTCGGGCTGCCTCGACCGAAGCGGGAAGGGGACAGCGGGGAGCCAAATATATTGGGAGAGCCGTAGACACCACTGTCGCCGCCGAGTTCGAGGTCGTCGTCGTTGTCTTCGGGAATGTGCACCTGCAGCACGACACGACTTCGGCTGCTGCCTAACGCTCCCTCTTCATTTCCGTCTCGGTTAACGCTGTCCGTCTTGTGAAGCAACCCTTCGTTATTTTTAGTCCGTTTAGGCGAAACGGTGGTGCTATTGTGGCTCATCGCCGCGTTAGTATTCCCTCGGCTAATGCTATTGCTGCTGCTGCTGTAGTGCGTGAGCAGCGGTGTGACACAGAGAACCTCTGCCGGACGAAGGGTCGGAAAGGCCGCCGTAGAGGGCTGTGTCCCACTCTCCACACAGCGAACTGGGGATAAGCACATTTTCTGGTCGTAACCCCCACTTGAAGCGTTGTTGTGGCGTGGGGAGGGAAAGTTACCCTCACTCCTGCTATTCTGTGTGTTTTCATTGTTGTTGTTATGCGCACCTGACGGAACCGCGTTAAAGTACGATTGAAATAGTTTTTGACTCATTGACAAGTGGATCATATCCTTCAATTGCAGGATGTACGCACCGTACACGGTAGAGTAAAACTCATAGGCGGGGTAGACTTCAAAGGTAATCCGCAGCTTCCGATGTCCTTTGATACTGTTCTCCATATTACAGTTGGCATCCGTGTCTTCCTCTGGCGGCGGCGTACAACAGCTTTTCCGACTAATGTTGGAGCTGTTCCCTTTTTCATTGGTTACCCTCTCCTCCGTTGATTGTTTGCGCGACTTATCCTTCTCTTCCTCGGCCTCCTTCACCACAGAGGTTTTTAGCTCCTGCACCACGAACACGTCGACGAGTCCCTCCACCGATACAGCGCTATCCTCCGTAATGCTACTCCACAGTGCCTGCACGTAGGCGGTGATGTTCGTGCTGTTGGTGTTGTACCCCAGCGGCAGTCGCAGCACAGCCACGGTCGGTTGCAGCGGCAGGACATTGTAAACGTCCTTGTCGAAGCCGTTGTGTTTCGTGTCATTGCCGTGTTTGTTCCCCCCACAAGAGGCGCGACCGTTTTTGTAAAAGAGCAGCGGCTCCAGAATACGCTGCATGGTTTCCTGAATCACGGTTGGGTCCGTCATTTTTTTACTCGTGGTCTCCGTTTCCACGTCGTCCACGTCGGCCATCGTCGTCCACGGTACTATCGCAGAAACGTAACCTTTAACGCGAATTGTCACGCGCCTTAGTGGTCGTATAACGTACTCTTTCCCTAGACTACCGGCCACCTTTCTCCATCGACGTAAAAGACGGGTCCACCGTTTCGTAAAGGTGCGCATCACACTATTGCCTTTGACAGTTTTCCGCACCGAGCCGTCGTCGTTGCCACCGGGGTGCACACCATCGCCCATCCCATTAGAGTACCGGCTCAAGCTCGTCTGCCGTCCATGTGCGGTATGTTGGTGCACCCCCTGGTATAGGGGGTCCTCGGGGTCGTTTTCCACTGTACTCATGGAACTGCTGCTGCTCAGGTGGATGTTGTTGGGGTTATTCCTATTGTCGGTGCTACTGTGGCACAATGAAGTGTTCGAGTCCACACTGTTTGTCATGGACTGGTTATGGAGCTCCTGATGCGCACTGTCGTACTCGTCGTTCTCTGGGGAAGAAGAGCTGGACGTCTCGGACGACGTGGAGGAGCATATGGGTGCGGTACTGGCGGTCGCGCGGAAAACATTCTTGTCTGCGAACGCATCTGCACCAAACGTAGACAAGAGCAGTTTCAACACCGACACGAAAGCGCTGTTCGGAACCGTGCCGTCTGGGGCTGTGCCGCGCACCTCTACCGGAGAGAATACGGGCGACACTTCTTCACCAGCCGTATGGTTCATTCTATTGACATCTATAAATTCATTCCGAAGGGAGACCGCCTCCCCCGTAGAGGAGCGGTCACCGCCGACGGCTCTAAACTTGAACGGTCCGTCGTGTAGTTGCAGGAGGACGGACAGTACGGCGGTGGTGGACGGGAACTGACCGAGGGGCCCATCGTCCGTGTACCAGCTCCGCCGTCGGACATTGCCACTTGCACGACGGAAGGAAAAGTATTCGAACCACCGCGTACAAAAGCTGGCTCCAGACGATCCATCGTCGGCGTCATCGGCGCGAAGACGGCACAAAATACGGACGCAGAGGATGGCACTAGAGACCACCGCCGCGGAGCAGCTGATCAACATCACAGTGCTTCTCGACTCACTGCTTTTACTATGCTTGATGATCATCTCACAAAGTTTCTTTCCAACTATTTACCGAAAAAAAAAAACGGTGAGATTCTTTTATAAACAAAAAAGAGAGAGAGAGAGAATGATACTTTAGGCTACTCAACCGACCAACGGCCGACGGTCAAATATGGTATACAATCATGTTCTTCCAGTAACATTGTATTGTGTTTATTGTTGTACGTTCACGAGGGGATTTTTGATCCTTAATGACTGACGTCATGACGGATCGCCGTTATTGTTATTTTTTTATTATTATTCATCACGCTGTGTAGCACAGAGTGTGGGATGGTGATGTCTATTCGCTTCGCTACTTTGTTTCGTCGTCCCTTTCCCGCTTTTTGGGTTTTCCTCTCGTGCTATTCTTCTTCTCCACTACCGCATTGTGGGACTCGACATGCGACAATAGTCTTCCTACCACATCCTTGGCGTCCGACTTCTGGCGTGAAACCATCTTGAACAGCTCCTCCTCCCCGTTATTCGCCCCGGATCCATGACTCTGTTTTTGA
Source organism: Angomonas deanei (assembly GCA_903995115.1). Classification (NCBI taxonomy): domain Eukaryota; phylum Euglenozoa; class Kinetoplastea; order Trypanosomatida; family Trypanosomatidae; genus Angomonas; species Angomonas deanei. Next base: position 70,255 of record LR877160.1, read on the forward strand.
ATTTGGGAAATTTCCTTCAGTTTTTTGATGTACTCCGTGATACGCTCGATTTTAAGGACGACCTGCTGATCGGGCTTATTGTTTTGCACCTTGTCTAACGAGTAAAGGCCAAACGCTAATATGAACGCGGCGGAGAGATACAGGCGGCCCTGACCCTCACTGTCGTACTCCGTAAGCAACTTTTCTTCCGTCATCTCCGACGTCAACTTGGGCATCAGTTCAATTTTTAACGTTTCACGGAGGGCTTGCATTTGGGTGAGCAAGGGCTCGATACTTTCGTCCACGTCCATCTACAGCAACCACGATTGTAATACAGACTTTGTGTCCTTGTTTATTTTTTTGGTGAGATCGCATGAGGGAGAAAAGGGGGGAAAGGACATTGCAAACCCGAAGAAATGAAAACAGACGTGTACAGACGCGTGATAGCCGACACCAGAAGACCCCTCTAGTAAGGGATTTTAAAGAACACTAAAATAATGATCATAAAACGTTAAGCTAATCCTTCCACGGAGCGATCATACAGGGATGATCCGATTTGCTCTCTTACACCTGTTTATCTTGGTTAGTAACCGACGGGGCGGCTAGCGGATGTTCCACCTCCTCCTCCTTCTTAAATTCTTCCGTGCTGGTTTGAGCACTGACAGGAACCGTGTTGGATGATCTCTTCTTCCAAAAAGCCCATCCGCCGCTGTTGGCAGCCGCTGCGTTTGGTGTAGCGTTCGTCGCAGTGGCGGGCGTTTCCGTCTTCTCGTCGGGATCGGGGACGGTAACGGATAATGGAAGGTAATCGGGGTGCGTGTACTTTCTGGATTGGAAATACTTTTCGTCCTTCATCTCCAAGTCACTCTTGTTGGTCTTTCCACGGTTAAACCCAAAAGAAAAGAATCCGCCCTTGTTGTTATTATTAGAGTTTTGGCTCGTCTTGGGGTCTTTGGGCAGTGGAGAAACGCTAATCGTCGAACCAGCTGAAGCGGCCTTCCCTTTCACTGGGGTAAGTTCCTCCGCACCCTCTTTTCCTCTCTCCAGCGGTGGGGTACCACCCTTGTAGCTGCCACTGTTCTGCTTCGTGTTGCTCTCCCTCCGTCCGTCGGACGCCCCCTTCGTGGACGAAGACTTGGTCGCCTCCTTGTGATGACCACTCCTGTCCTCCACAAGGGTCGTCGGGTCGACCCGCCAGTAGTTGAACGAATTAAAATCGCTGTCGACTGGCACCTGTGTCCGGCGGGGGGCCTGCGGCGCGGCGACACGGGCAGAGGGGGCGACCTCATCGCCGGTGACGGAGCTGGCGGAGGAGCTACTGCTGCTGCTGTTAAACAAATTATCCGCTAGCGAGAAGTTCTTCGTCAGGTGGTGGTCTCGCTCATTTTGAACGGAGATAGACGAACTGTCGGACCCGAGACGGGTGAGCGGCGCCAAACTACTGGTGTCAAGGGGATTGGTGGAGGTGTACGTCCCCGTGTGAATGGTTTTCACGAGGGGTGGAAATATTTCATTCACCAAATGGGCCAAGTCCGTGTAGCTGTGTTTCACTTTACAGCAATGCAGGACCGACTTTTCATCAATGATGAAGATGCGGTGGGTGGAAACCTTCACCGCATCGTAGCTGATGACGTCATTGATGCGGTTTCCGAACCCAGCAAAGAACGGCTTCTTCACCTCGGGGGGAAAGCAGTTCATCAAGGAGGTCAAGCACGCAATCTTGAAAATATGGGACTTTTTCATCACCTCCTTTGTGAGAGCAGTGAAGAATTTTTGTGGCACGGTTAGTACCGGCCCCAAAGGAAGGCTATTGTTGCTGCTCGTCGCATTGTTTGCGCCCTCTCCCGTGAAGTAACTACTCTCTTCCTGCTTGATTTGATTAAACAGATAATCCTTCGTTGCGTTGATTTGCGTGACACTGCGGGCCGTGAGGTAGACAATTTTGTACCCATTCCGCACAATCTTGCGGTACAAGCTCGCCACCCCGGGGTGCGTCCAGTCGTTGCCACGGCCAACCCCAATGTACCAGTGACCCCACATGTCCGACTTGGTGATGGTGCCGTCCACATCGCTAATGATAATTTTATCCTCTTCCGACCACAAAAAAATAGAGCTGCTGATGCACACGTAGTTGGTGTGCTCCTCCTGTGTGTTGGACTTGAGGTAGTCCGTCTTCTTACCCGAAGGGTCCACCTCCTCCATTTCGGTAGGGGATGCATCGAAGGAGGTGTTGGTGACACCGCTGTTTTTCCAAATAATGTACCGCACGTGGTTGTGTCCGGGCTTGAGGTTTAACTTTTGTAGGTCCTCCGGACTTGGTACGAGCGTTTTGACAAAGTAGGAGTCCGCCGCATTAAAGGCCATTGCATCTGTGCTGTTGCTGCTACTCGTCCCTGGTGGATGGGTCGCAATCTTTGGGGAAGGACGAATGTCATCGACGCTGCCAATGGAGCCCATCTCATCAATGAGGTTCCCGTCGCCGCCGTCCAGCTCCGTGCTCGCTACCGCCACGAATACAGAACCGGAGGAATTTTCGTAAGGGGCATCCTCGTTCATATATAAGGCATCGTCTGCGTCGATCGGGGCGAGGTAGTACTGGTCATCGTCCTCCACGCTGTCGTCGTCCTCCTTCCACTCCGCCGGGGCGGCGGCGGGGGTTTCCGTCATGATAAAGTCTTCCCCCTTCTCCGCCAACTTTTTCTCCGCCAATAAAATGTCCTCTTTTAGTCGCTCGTCCTCCTCACTGAAGGCATCGCCGTCAGACGGTTCCCGGTCATCCCCCTCCTCCCCATCCCCACCGTCGTCCTCCTCGGCGTGGATTCCCTCCTTCGCCGCTTGTTGCTGTAAGAAGGAGTCATTCGACAAGAGCGTCCGTGAGACTCTCTTCTTACTATTGGAAAACGCATTGACCGCTTGAATTAAATTGTTCGCGCTATGCAGCCGTTCCGCCGTGGTGGGCTTGTGCTCGGCTTGCATGCTGCTTGCGTCAAAGTTCACCTTCTTCCCTTTTGTGGGGAGCGACGATGGGTCCGCTTCGTTCGGCTTTGCCGTGGTCGATGTACGGGGAGCGTCGGTTGCCCCTTCCGCTTGCCGTGTTTCCGCGGGGCGTTTCTCCTGCTGTCCCGCCGTGCCGCCGTGCAATGGGTAATTCGGCTGCAGCCAGTACGCCTCGCCGTCAGAGGCTAGTTTCATAACGGCCCGCGTCATGACCCCATTCACCTCCAGCTGCACAATTTTGTCCGCCCTAGACCACATTTTCATTTTCCCAAACCGTATATTAAACGGAGTGCAGTGGAGAGAGCCGTCGTGGTGCTCAATCACCACCACATCGTTCGCCCTGCTAGACTGGTCTAGGTGATTCAAATCTAGAAAGTTGGTGAAACCGGTGAGCATCTTTCCGCGTTTACGAGGGGTGTCGATGCCAACCTTTCTTGAGCTGTTGGGTCTGTAGACCGCGCTAGGGGTGAAGGGCAACGAAAGCGATGGAATGCCCTGAACGGAGCGGTAATGAGAAGAACCGTAATAAACTCTGTTTAGTGGAGCGCCCTTCCTGCAAGATCCCTTCTTATAACCGGTAAACCACAGAGCGCAAGAAATACGAAGCACTTTTACAGTTAATCGTATGTTCGCCTACGGTCCACACAAAACAAAAATACTAACGCGCAGAGAAGAAATTGCTCAATGAAAATAATAGATTCTTTTTTTTTTTTTTCACTTTTACGCAAAAGAATGCCTCCAGACGTAAATATCGCAATTAAAAAAAAAAAAAAATGTGATATGAAAATAGACAGATACAAGCAAACAGTGGAAGAGAACGAGCAATGTATGTCGCTTCTTCTAACTTTGGCAGAATTGGGCACGGCCGTGTTTATCAACACAACAGTCTTCCGGAATCTCAGCAAGCTGTGTAATGAAAACTCTAAAATGAGAAGGAGTTGGTAATGATAATAATAACAATAAAAAAAAAAAAAAGATATTTTTACTTGAAGAATTTCAGTGCGAGAGAGAGAGAGAGAGGAAGTGTGGATAGCACAGCACCATGAATTTTACAAATCGACGACACTTTGACGAAACGTAACAACCATAAAACCTTTCTCCATGCAGCAATAAAAAAAAATAAACCACCACAGCTGTTGTTTATAGAGTAATCAACTTGAGCAAATAACACAACAAGAGTACTAGAATAAAAAAGCAACAAATATAGCTGCACAGACTTTCGCCGTCCAAGTTTTCTAGAACCGACACCAACTTGCGATTGAGCGACTCGACGTGCAATGTGTTTTCCTCCACCCGTACCTCAATACTATCCAGCAGCGTCCCCTGATGGGTCAGCTCGTTATTGATGAAGAGTGCGTTATCCCGTATCCGGCGGACCCCCTCATGGATGCGGTCCACGTACTCGTCAATGAGGTGGTCGTTGACCTCGACGGACTGGAAAAACTGCACGAACTCGGCGTCCTCCCTGGCGGAGATCACCTCCCGCGGTACCCTGGGACGGTTGTCGCGGTCGGCGTCCAGTACGTTAGACAGGAGGGACTGCCGCTCCTCGTCGGCCGCCTCTTCTCTGCTGGTGGTGGCGAAGGTACTCGAGACAGGGTTGGCGTCACTGCTGACGACAGACACCCCGAAGGCGGACTTGTACCACTCTTTTGCCTTTTCCACGTGCAGGTTCAGTTGCCCAAATTGCTCTTTCAGAGCGTCTACCGCCGCCTCGCTCCCTTCCTTGTCAGACACCCGCCGCAACTCCTGATGGTAGAGCACTTCCGCCTCTCGCTGACTACTCTGTAACGTGCGAAAGTACTTTCGGCAATTCTGTTTCAAGATGGTTACCGTCCTAATGTGCTGATTCTCTACATGAAATAAGTCCACCTTGTTGGTTGTCCGCACCGCGCTGTCCTCACTCTCCTTGCCCCGCTTCTCCATCTCGGTCAACTCTCGCAAGGACTTCCGCAGTTCTGCAACTTGTAACAGAATTTGGTATTCCAACTGGTGATAGGGAGGGAGCTTTTTGATTTGCTCCAACTTTGACTGTTGTCGCTTCCTGGCGTTCTCCTCCTCTAGCGCGGTCTGTTCCCCTTTCTGTCTACATTCCGGGGCCGTTGCCGAGTGAATTGCCTCTAACGACCGTAGCTGACGCTTCATTGTGCGATTCCACAGCTGTCTATATAGATATGGATTGCTTTGTAATACAGGAGAGGGAGGAAAGAGGTAATGAAAACAAAACAAACAAAAAAAAGTGAGGAAGCAGCCACCCCGACTACTATACCACCAGTGACCTACCACAGGTCGAATACGCATTGGAGTATTTCTTATTATTTCAAATTACTAAAAAATGGTTGGTAGTAATAAACAAACCACCACTATTCGCCAATTTCTAAACTCTTTCCATCATAATAAACGTGGTTTGTCTATTCAGCTTACTCTCCACTGACCACAAATTGCGCAACCACACCTTGAGGAGAGACAGCTCTTCCTCACTGGAGCGGAAGAGGGGCCGGCCGCGCCGCAGCTGGCGGTCGATTTCGTCGTTTTCGTCAACGTACAGCCCGGTCACGACCGTCATTTGTCCCAGAAGGGCGTTAATCAAGAATAAACTCGAATCTGTGACGTCGCAGAAGAGGGCGGTAACGCCGAAACACTGTCGGATGTGCTCGTGTAACTTTCCGTCTGCGAAGGGGTACAGTTGGCCGCACCCACAGCACAGCACTTGGTTTCTACCGGTGGCAGTCCGCGCGGCGGTAGCGGTGGCATTGAGGATAGAAAGGAACGCCTTCGGTAGGTGAAGCTGTTCGGTCCATACGTAGTCTACCCACTGGGTACAGGACTCGAAAGGGGCGTCGCTGACTCGCAGCAAATGTGCCGCGGTGGGCGTCGGGGCCTCTCGTAGGGTCGGCAGTACGTTTTCTGCTGGGGTGTGGAGCAGGTAGGGGAGCATCACGAAAAGTGCCTCTCGCATGGCGGCCGGTGACGCCAGTGCGCTCGGACAGACCGTCAACAACTCCACATCCGCGGAGTCCCCAGACAGACGAACTACCGCGTCGGTGGGGTCGTCGGCGAGGAGCAGCTGGGCCAGGGTGAGGACACTACAGTAATACCACGTGGAGTGCACGCGACTGGTGATGGGCGCTTCGCCTTCCGAGAGGAACGTCAGCACAGCGTCGCGAGTAGCGGGGTCGCTGGTGATCACATCCTTTATGTGGTTGCCAACCGTCTCGTGTGTTTTCTCCGGGCTCAATAGACAGTCGAGAAGCAAAGACGGTAGTACCTCTTTGGTTCGCTCAAAGTTGCGGCGCAGTGCCTCCTCCTCGGGTCGTAGCACACCTGGCCGCAGAGAGACCAGTAGAGAGAAGAGGGAGAGGAGGTCGCGGTAGAGGATGGGCTGTCCGGTGCGGACCTGCTCCACCAACAACAGTAGATGATGCGTCACGGTACGCAGCGTCTCCGACATGCCCCACGCCGGCACATTGTTTTTCTGGAGCTCATCCTCCTGCTCCGGTGCCACGAGCGGAGGAGCGTCTGACTCTAGACTTACCCCAACGCACGCGTTCGCTAAGGAGCTGTGGAGGGCAGACGCCTCCGCCGGCACTTCCGCGTTGTCAAAAGTGCAGTTTCGGATATCCTCTAGGGAGGTGAGGCCGGGAACAGCGTTGCCCGTATCATTATTCAATTGAGGTAGCGGACACAAGGCGTTACAAATCATTTTACACACGGAGCACGGAATCTCTGTCACCGCGTGACGTCTGTAGTGGTTGCGAATGTTGAGATAAATCAACTTGTCGATGCACTTCTTGTGGGCGACATGGCCACAATTGTAGTAATGGGCGTGCACGATACGCTGATCAGGCACCGCATCGGGCTGAAGTCGGCGCAGTACATCGGAGGAGGAAACGTTGCACAACAGGTAGAGAGGCTCCACGCTGGAGACACGACAGACACAACAATCCTGTGAGGTGGACTCCACCAGTAGGTGGGTCTGAAGATTGGCCGAGAAGCGCTCTTCCCCTGACACCGGTTTCCCTTCGTCTACTGTCTCTGCGTGTGTGCCACGCTCCGCCCTACTCCGCATGCGCAGCATCAACTCCCGCTGCCTATCCTTCCTCCGCTGTGCCTGCTGCTGCGCCTCGGCCGCAGCGGCAACCTCCTCCGCGGTCTGTTCTGGGGTGAAGGTGGCGACCTGACAGGTGAGCAAGATGTACTCCACCATGACCAGAATGGAGAACTTATCCTCGTTCTTGTTCGACTGAAAATACTGACGCAGCTCGTGTAGCACATCCGACACGGTTGTCACTGCGGATAGGGCGGGGGTCCAACCGTCCACATAGCCCTGAAAGTTCACCTTTGTCTGTAGCTTTTGGCGCACAGTGCCGCCGGCCAACTGGGGCAGGAGCAGATACTCCTTTGAGGTCGCCGTGTCGTAGCTGCAGTGCAGCACTCCCTGGGCAGAGAGGTACTTTTCCACCTCTGTCCACTGAACTGCCGGGGCGCCTTCCTTCTCCGTCGCCTCACCGATGGAGAGTTCGGACGAAAGCGCCACGCAGTCTTTTGTGGCAAGGTACAACGCGGTGACACTGTGCAGTAGAGATGCCGGGGAGACCCCGCCGGACCCCTTCGCCGACACCAGCTGGGTGGCCAACAGGTACATGGCGGGGAGCTGGACGGCGTCCGCGTGTAGAAGGGCACGGGTGTGGGGGATCAGCTCGCGGTAAAAGAATTTGTCCCGTATTTGTGTCGGAGGAACGGCGCGGCTCACCGTGTTGCTGCTGTCCCCCTTCGCCGCCGCCTCCCCAGCGACCAGCGAACCATACACCGTCGCCACCTCCGTGAGAAGTTGGTCGTGGTGGCTGAGGGAGTACAGGTCCACAAACTCCTTGTACACTGCAGTGCTCTTTAGGCGGTGCACACGGCCGTTCGCCGCCTTTGACTGCACCGTGGTCTCCTTCAAGACCGTCTTCAGCCGATCCTCCACCCCTTTCGCGACCAGCATGGTGAAATCGTCCTCGACTCCAAAATCTTCAAACACCGAACGTATGGAGGAGAATGTGCCGCGGCCTATAATGCTTAACAGGTTCACCACCTCCCGTGTGATACCCTCTTCGCAGTAATCCCCCTTCACCCCAGTCGTCGCGGAGTGGGTGACAATGGTGAGTATCAAACGGAGAAAAGGCGCAATGCCACTCCGCTTCTCCGTTTTTCGCAGTTTGCTTTTCGTCCCCTTCTTTTCTTCCTCCTCGGGCGGTTTGCAGTAAGAAAAGCGCTGAAGTACTCGCAGGGCAAAATCTTGTGGTTTGATCACCATCGTCAACGCCTGCAGCATAAATAAGGTGTTCCCCTTGAAGCACTTCACCTTCTTGGAAGAAAACACACCCACCACGAGGTTGATAAAGTCCGCATCCACCGTCCGCCACATTCCCTGTCGCACCTGCTCCTCCATCACGCAAGGCATCACCAGTGCGTCGAGGAGCTCTTCTACCATCGCGGCGTTCCCGTCGAAGCAGGACCGCATTACACGGTACAGTGGATTCTCGTCTGTGGTCACGGCACTAGACACCACCACGTCCTGTAATTCAGAGAGGTTGACCCCCTCCGGGTAAAGCCGTCGGCTGCCGGCCTCTCCGGCAGTCCCCATTCCGCGAACCACCGCTCGCAGGACCGTCGCCCCCCACCACGCCACATGGTGGAGCATTAACACCGAGTGGCTACACGGGGAAAACGTGTCATAGGCGTACACCTCCCCGCCCCCGTCGGCGGCCGTGCGCTTGAGCACAATGGACATGTTACCACGGCACAGTCGTTCCCGTTGAAACTGCAAAACCGGCTCTAACCCACGCACCCACTCCCCCAAAATGTCATGGATGTACCGGAACGTCTCCGCCTCGCTGCTGTCGCGCGGGAATAGCAAACCATCCTCGTCCTCCGACAACTGTGTGGATTGATTGAAGGGCTCAAACTCTTTTTCAAAGTGGGTAACGGGAAGGGGATTGTCAAAGTTGCGGCTGCTCCCCAGTCGCTCCAGCAAGCCCTGAGGAATCTCTAGGCGCTGAAGCGACGCCTCTCTGCCGTCCTCGGTGTGCTCCCGACGGTGAGAAAGAATGGACAAGAGGGCACGCTGCATGTTCAGTAACACTTTAGGAACGTGGTAACTAAAAAAGCATGGAAGGGGAATGTAACGCACATCGGGGCTTTCCACCCCCACCACGTCGGTACTGCAGGTCACGATTTGAAGAATGGTCATGAGACCTCGCAGTGCGGTGCGGGAGGCCAGCAGGGAGAAGGGCACGGCGTCCTGCGCCACCACCGCGTGGCCCAAGTCAATAAGAGGTCCAATCACCCCTTTGCGATAGACGGGCACCATTTGAAATAGTTCTGCACGCACCTCGTGGAGGGGATCCTCCTGGAGGTTTTCGCTACGCCGCGTCTGGTGTAGGATCGCATAAATGGACAATAGCAGACGGTGGACCATACTGTCCGTCTGGGACTGTAAGTGGGTCTGTGGTGAAGTGCAGAGGGACTGGATGACGTCGGGGTTGGTAAACACCTGCACGGCGTGGTCGGTGTAGTAGGGGAACCTGGCGAATAGCTCCCCATACTTGCAGAGAACAGCCGCAAATGGCAATCGAAACGTGCCATCACAGAGAATACACTGAAACGCTGGGCGGAGCGCCTCCAGCCGTGCGTCCCCTTTCGAAAGACAGGTGGTGAAGAGCATGGCGCGCTCAATGTTGGTCTCCGTGCCGCGAAGGCTCTCGGCCGACCAGCTCAGAGAGAGGAGTCGTTTGGCGCTGTCGCCCCAGGTGGAAAAACTGACGAGAGACTGCAGGTGGGGTATCACCTCACTCTTCACCGGCGGCGCCGGCGCCGTCTCTCCTTGGGATGGAGCCTCCTCGTCTGCCGGGGTCTCTTCCTCCACTTCCTCCTCTTCGCTGCTGGAGGAAGACGCTAACTCCTCGTAGGAGCCTTGCAGCCCTGGGCGTTGCTTCAGTTCGTCTTTATCGGCCATGACACTCACGCACAGGGTCACGTACGCCTCTAGCGCCGGACGAAACCACTGTAGGGTCTCCGCCGCAACGGTAGCCAATGGGTCTGCGTCGCTGTCGCCGGCCTTGTGACGGGTACAGAACGACTCCGCCTTGTACGCCGTCGGGTCGCCACAGTCACACATGCCTCCGCCGCTGCCACGGTGCATGGTGTAGTGATGGTTAACGCACGGGCTGTTCTGGAAACACGTGGTGCACATGACGCAGGTCGGGTCCGCGGAGCACTCGGAGCACCGCATGACGACTTCATTGTCGGCGAAGATGTGACCGCACACGGAGCTTGTGTCGGCTGTGAAGGACGGTTGCATCCGGCTGTCAAAGAGAGTTGCTTGTAGTTTACGCAGGACCTCACCCCTGCCCTCTGGGTGAAGAGTGCCGATGAAGGATCGCAGGGCACCCGCATCCTCCTGCAACGCTCGCGCCAGCAACAGCTGCACCTCGCTAGACCCCAATAATGAAGACAGTTCAATGGGCATTTATATACACAAACACAAAAATGAGAAAAACCGAAAGATCGATAAGAAATATCGCTACTGCTCACGCGAAAGGAAAAACAGATTCACTAAAGGAATCTTTTTGTTGCTGTTGCGCTTTTACTGAAACTAGAAAAATAAAAGAGAAAGTAATAGTACTGTGATCAGCACATACAAACGCTCTTTCGCACCCAGCAAGACTTCAAACCACGAAAAAAAAAAAAAAAAAACAGTTACAAATGATTAATGATGACTGTCTGTAAATAAACTCACTTCTACCGGTGGGAAAGGGTCGATCCCACCCGTGGGGTTAGCGTGATCGCATCGACCCTCTTCAATCACACCGTCGTTGCAAGAGGGTCTGAATCTTAAACAGCGCCTCTATATTCTGCCTGGTCTTCCCCCGCGACGGTCCATCGCTCTCTGTTGCCTCCAAACTGGGATCGCCCGGTGTCAGGAGTTGCTTCGCCACCGGGAGCGCGTATTGCTCCCCCAGCTCACGCCACCATGTGTCTTGCACGGCAGACGTTTTGTCGCTGACACCCCCCTCCTGTGAGAGCACCACCGGCACACACGCCGCGTAGTCCAGTATCGCATGCTTCTCCGCTGCTGTCAACGAGGAGCGCTCCACGTACGACACCACTTCCTTCGTCATCTCCGTCACGGCGGAGAGTGAAATAAAGTTCATCGCCGGGGTCTCGGGCTGGTGGTCGTGGTGATGGCCCGGGTGAAGGACCGCCCGTAGTTCGTCGGGGGAATGAAGATAAAAGGAAAGAAATATCATTTCCGTCCACTCAAATCGCTCAAAATCATTGGCCATTAAAATGGGTACTTTGGCTAAAATCTGAATAATGAGTTGTTGCGTGTTCTTCTCCAATGCGGTACGCTCGCTGGTATCCCTCTTCTTGTCGGAAAAGGTCAAATACAGGGACAACAAGTGCAGTGTGCAGGTGGTGATTTCCCTCCCACTCAGTCCACCCAAAAGATCCAGCAACACCTCTAGCAGTAGGTAGAGGTGGAACTGCTGAGCAGGGGTGGCGCACTGGATCTGATCCGCCGCGACGGTGAGGGAGAGTACCTCCGCAATGTCCGCCGCGGACAGAAGCGAGACCACGTGCGTCTTGAGGGCACTCTTCTCCACTTGCTCCCCCTGGAAAGGGAAAATGAGCGACAGGACTTTACTGGTGATCATGGCGGACTCCCGCTGAAGGACCCGTCTTTTATAGCGAATCCACTCCTCACTGTCGTCAAACTCTTCCACGTACTTTTCACCGCTCATGGTGGTGCGCTCCTCGTCTATGAAGTGATCGTCCCGAAACGACAAGAAGGAGGACAACCGCCTCACCTGTATCCGTTTGGTCGGTGAATGCTGTGCGTTGTACTGCAGGATGCTATCTAAGATACCCAAAATCGTTCGTGTGCTTTTGCTAACCGGTAAGGTCTCCTCCGCTTCCGCGGTAGGATCGTGGTACGCCTTGTACAACACTTGCAGCACAGTCTGTGGTTGCATGGACTCCAGCACAGTCAAGTAGTCCACAATAACTGAGCAATCGATGGTGTAGGGATTCTTGTTCGTGTGCTCGCCCTCCTGCTTGACAGCCTCTTCATGGGATGCAAAAAGGTGTCCCATTTCTTCCAGACACTTTTCGGTGAGCAGTTTCTCCGTCGGCTTACGCGGACCGCGATTATGAGTGAGAAAGCAATCCCTCACTTTCTTTCGCAGCAGGTCAGACTGCTGCTCCATGTGAACATCCTGTGCCACTACCGACGCTATGGTCTGAGGGTTGGACAACTCCTCCAACACGTGGTAACTCTGTGACAGCCACTCTCCAAGACACGCATAGTAGAGCGGTGAGGTGTGCACCGAGTGCACAACGGTCCATCCATCCTCTGTCGGGGTGACGGTGTTATAATTATAGTGTTCCCTGGTTTCTATCCATGGATACTGTGGGTTGACGTCCTCTGCTGTGTGATGCTTCGTCGTGCTGTACTGTTCACCCAAGTAGTTCACGTCTTCGTGAATGAGGAAGCGACGATTCTCCTGTGACACACAGGTCAATAAATGCGTGGTAAAGCGCATCAGTGGGAGATGGCCTAGCAAGGCGGTGTGTAAGAATCGCACCTGAGACGGGTTCAGACCCAAGAGACAGAACAGGTTGGTCGTCCACCCCAGTAATTGGCAAGGGGGCATGCGCTTTATGGAGAGCACGTACCGCGTGTAGAAAGTGGAGAACGAGGGGGTATCCCGATAGAACGCCAGGAGGCACAATTTAGCTTCTGTGGTCATCGTACCGTCACTCGTGTGCTTGGGGCGAGGAATCTGAAACACGAACCTTTCCCGTTCCTCCGTCGCGAGGCGCTCGAACAGATTATCCGACTTGGTTTTAGCCGTCGCCATGGCGGGTGTCTCCCATTCCCGCTTATGATGAAACAAATGACGCAGAAGGAGGGGAATGCACACTTTGCGAATGCTGTGGAAGCGAAACGCCAAGTCGAGGACGAAATCACTTTTATGCAGTACAATGACAGACAACAGAGCCATCGCCTGTTCTTCCATTCTCGTCACAGCAACGGAGCGTTGGGCATCTCCGTTAGAATGGTTTCCATTGTGGATAATAAAATGCGTCAACTTTCTACAGAACGAAGCATATGTGTAGCGTGACGTGCTAGAACCCGTGCTCTGGATGATATGAAGACCCAGCGACAGCACCACACCATAGTTATCCTCCGCATAGTTCGGGTGTGCTTCCGTGCCGATCCTCTCCACACGGTTCCAGCAGAGCGACTTCAGCAAAAGATCCTCTACCTCGTTTGCTTTGCTCTCCACACCCTCCTGCCCGTCACGATCGGGGTCGAGCTGTCGAGCCGTCTCCTCAAGTACCGACTGGTAGTCCTCGCGTTTGGGTGGTACGGTAAAGCAGTTTAAGGAGGTGCTTTCCCTGTCACTTCCTGTCGTCCCCTGCGTCACGGTTGTTAAGTACATGCCCGCTGCAAAAATGGAATGTAGTTCCTTGTAAAACAGTAAGACGAGCTCTGCCGGACTATTGTTGTGATCGGTCCGGGAACTCGCAAAACGAAGCAAGCGACGCATTAACGTGAACCCCCTAGAGGCGTACAGATAGCTCGGGCACTGGGTCAACACCTCCCGCGGTTGACGAGTCGTCGTAGCGGTGGTATTACCGTCACTGGAGTCTGCCTTCCGCCGCTTAAAGAAAGATAAACACTCTTTCAGGACACTTTCCTCCGATGACAGGGCGAAGAGTAATTCAAAACTATACAATACATCCTCGTTGAACGAGTTGTAGTTACGGTTCATCCCGCTTGTGGCAAACGTCGCCTTTTCGTTTTCATTTTCTTTCCGTTCCAAGAGGGCGAAGTTTTTCAACACCCATTCATTAAAGTTTGGAAAACGCTCTTGTACCGTCCTTTCCGTCTTCCCTTTATCTGGGGTAACGTACGTGTGGCACACCGTGAGAAAATGTAGTACAAAGGTAAAGTCGGCAAAGGTGGCACAAGGTCGCAGTGTTCCACTACGATCAGCGGTCAGGAAAGACTTCAAGATGTAGTGCAAATTGTTCCCAATGCCACTCCCCTGCCGGTCCTCCTCAACTGTCGTCTCCTTTTTAGTATACCCCAGTTCCGACAGCAGAGGCAAGAGCGTCTCCAATGCAGTGTTCTGGCCGACACGTGTGGTGTAACGGCTCAGCAGATACTGAATGTTATTCTCTGCCTGGGCTGTGTGGGGTGCGAAAAATGAGAGAATATACTGTTCTTTCAGGTCAGTTTCCGCTTGGGCGGTGATGGTATCCCTCTTCTCGGGAAGCACGGCGTGTAGGAGGCAATAGAACTCCCAAACATTTTGGTGATTCGCTAGTACCGTCTTCGTCTCCTGCGGTTGGCCAGGGGCGTGACGCTCTAGACGGCCTCTCAGCCCATCCCGCACGGTCCCCGCGGTCTCACAGTGGTCCGACCAGAGTGCCAACACACTGTAGCAACGGGTAAAGGAAAAGTGCAACTCTTCCGGTATCTTCTCACTCTCTCTGGCCAGCAGTCTCTCACCGCAGCACATGGTTAAAGCGCGCAGCAGGGTTTGGCTCTCCTTCCCACGACCCGTCGCCTCTGCGTACTGGACGAGCATGAGGACAATCACATCCAACACGTAGCGCACCCTGTCGGCCCAGTCCTCCCCGTCGTGCCGGAGATAGGAGAGCAACTCTGGTGTCACACACTCGAGAAAGCCATGAAGGTTATTGGCGTTACCGTCTACCGCTAGTTGGGTGTACCGCAAGGCAAATAATATCACCTTTGCAAACGAAACGTTTTCGTGCGCATTCTTCAAATTAGGAGACCGGTACTTATCCGGTCGTAGAAGAGCGTCCACCATGTACTGTTCTTCCCCATATGTTAAATAAACAAAGTGACTGGCATTCGGGCTGTCGTACACGTAGGCAATCGTCTTCTCCACATTCTCTACCACGAAAGCCGTCTCGGAAAAGGTTGCAATGTTCCGTGGCGGTGGGCTCGCCGCCCCACCTTTGTGTACGGCCGTCCGTGACGCGACTTTCTCCCACCCGAACCTGTGAAACCGGGAACATAAATTGTTCAAAAAGTTAGCCAGCAGTGACCGCATCGCGTCGTCTTCTTGCTGCATTTCCAAGAACTTGGCGAGGGGCACAAACAAGGCGTTGGCGTCTCTGACAGAAAGATGCTTTATTTTATAGTTCATTGTGTACACGTGTGTGCGCACCAGCCGCCCCAACTGTAGGGCACTCGCCTCCTTCTCCTTGTCGTTCTGTGGTCGATTCAGACACGCTTGCAAGGTGGTAATCCAACTCGTCTGTGCCCGCTGCATCGCATTCTTCTCCGGCTCTGTGTCCGTGTACAGGGCAATGTTCATGACAATGTTGAGAGAATTGCTCACCTCATACGTCTTGAACCGTGGAAGGTGTTCGTGCAGAACGGTCAACAACACCGACAAGTCCTTCCCCTCGGTGGGTCCCCCCTGCGCCTCGTCCTGCGGCGGTTCGTCGGTAAAGCATAGGTGCACCTTTCGGTTCAGCACCAACTGAAGCACCGAAAACACACTGTTGTGGTGAAACCGGAACGCCGCCTCTCTTCTCCCTCTTTCCGCACTTTCTTCCAGGCACGTCAGATAACGGTAAAAGTAGGTTTGAAACTCACGCACACTTAACTGGGGGACAGGGCTCCGACGGTCGGGGCTGTACAGGCTCATCAAGCGTTGCGCGACCGCCACCGATGTAGGGGACATTCGATTACACCTCTCGTCGTGTGGCACTTTCTCGCCGAAAAACTTCACGAAGGGGGTTAGACGATTTTCAAAAATGGAGACGAAGTGCTCCTCCGTCCCATGTTTGTCCACCTTTAGCAAGGATGCGCCCACCTTGTGCAACACGCTGCAAAACAGTGAAAAGGTGTGAATGAATTTTTCTCTGTCATCGTTGGATAGACATTTCCCTTGACCCCACTCCGAAAGGCGGTGAAAATGGTGTACTATTTCGGGAAGCAGCACGTGGGATAGAATCGCATCTTGCAAAATACGGTTTCGCATGAAAAACACATTGGTCGGCAGTCCCTCCAGCGATTCCAGTATCGTTTCTACGCTCTCGTCACTGTTTAGCAGCGCCTCCACTGGAAGTTGTGCGTCCTCGCCGTCGTACTTCGTCTGTTGGTGTCGCTTGAGAGCGGTCTGGACGTGTCCAGTCAGCGCGAGAAACGCCTTGCAGGCCAGGTTCAAGTCGACCATCGGGGAGTCCTCGCTGTGGGGAGGGGTATAACCGGTATCGCGAACCAGGCGGACGAGAAACATCCTTGTCCTCACGTGTAGCTGCTCCGTGAAGATGGTGTCCATGATAACGTACACCAGCTGGCGCGGTAACACTGTCTGGTCTGCTACCCGATCGTTGAAATACGGACAGTGCAGACGGAAATAACTCTCCAAATACTTTCGCTTCGCAAAGCCGTCTTGCGGGGTGAAGACACCTGTGGTGTTGCTTTTGTGGTTTTTCATTTCATGGAGAAACTTCAGAATACTCTGTGGGTCCGACGACGGATAGGGAGGAAAGGGGAGACGACTGGATACCGCCCGACTAGGCGCATTCGCCTTTTCCGCTGCCTGTGGCTTCCCAAAGTTGCTGGGGCGGCCGTTGTGTGGTTTAGAGGTGCTATTGGAACGTACAGGAAACTCTTTTGGTTTCCGAGTATGGTTCGGTGATGGCCTCCCTCTGCGCTCCGTGGAAGACGGTGTGGCCCTCTGGTCCGGTAGCGTCTCCTTTTTATTGACGGTATCCGGTGCCTTGAGGGTTACCCTCTGTACGGTTCTCTTTTTACTCAAGTCGGTCCGCGCTGGTTTGTGTGGTGCCTCCGTCGCAGGAGGGGGACTCTGATTCTCCCACTTCACTTGGTGAGAGGGAGAAATCGGACTGCCCTGGGAAGGCGCACCTCTGTCACTATTTTGTTCAGTTGGCTTGCCGCGCACAGAGAATCGACCTTTACGGACCTCTGTCTTTTCCTCTCCCACTGTAGGACTGGAGGCTGTGGCCGGCGGATGGTCCGACTGTGCTGCCGATGGCACTCGCTTCACAAAACGACTCTTCGCGCTTTTTTCATCCCTCCCTTTTTCTGACTTTTCCTCGGTTTGATTCAGATTTGATATTTTATTTTCGTAGAAGTAAAACCTCTGGGAGACGTCCGTCAGGGGAGGCGCACAGACCACCATTAGTCGCCGCATATCTATCTTGGTGGAAAAAAAAAAAAAAAAAAGGTCTTTCTAAAAAATAAAGGGCGGTGCGTGAACCTACACAATTGTGTTCTGTCTAACGTCAAAGACAAAAAGAGTGATTTAGGGAAGAGTGAGACCGGATGGAGAATAGAAAGGTTATACACTGTAGAGGTACGCTCACGGCACCTCTACAATCAAGCTTAAGTTTTATACAATTTTTTTTCTTTTTTAGTTTACAACGGTTGTAAGCGTATATTATACATCAAAGTCAATATTTTGATCCTTTGTGTGAATTTACATAAGCACTTTTTTTTTTTTTTTTTGTACAGATTATAAAATTTCAATGGTTAACTTCAGTTCCGTTTTATAACAGTTCTTCCCTTTCAGCGGTAACCACAGGTGAGTCTTGCTCTTACTGCTGTTGTTGCTCTGCACATGAAACCCACCCTCTGCTATTTTGTTGTTGTTACCATGGTTATCACCGGAGTGGTCCGCGGCGCTGATCGCCACCCCGACCGGCTTTTGGGAGAGGAAAAAGTACATGATCGAGTTGCTGTCGTATAGGTGAATGGTGAAGGTTTGTCCGTAAAAGGAGACATTCTTACTGTTACTGCTGTTGTTATTATTCGTTTCGTTATGATTGTGGTTGTCGTCTGGTGAGACGGGGGAGGAGTGGATGAGCAGTTTTTCCGCCTTGATGGTGATATAATACTCTCCAGCACTATTCGCACTGGTATTGTTATTATTATTATTGTGAATAACGGGTAGTAGGCCGGCTGTGTTGGATGACATACTCTGCAAAGGCACACGGCGCACCCCGTGTAGCGTCACCCGCACGGTGATTGCATTACTCACCTCCTTTCCTTTAATCGTCTTGTCAATGGTACGGAAAATGCCCTCGTAGTCGTAGTAGTTGTTGAACTTTTCGTACGTCTGCGACATGAAAATTTTATAGTTTTTAGAGTTGATGTAAAATAGTAAGGCGATCTTTTGCAGAATGCTTTGCACGCTAAAATTGGACAGTAAATTCGTTTCAAAGTTACGTTCCACCGCCGCCTTAAATTCCATCTGTTCCTCCTGAATCGTACTATCACTATTATGATTATCCTCCTTATTGGGGGAACGGTACTGGAACATAATCTCGCGACAGTCTTGTATGGTATGGTCCACCGCCAGCAGTGGGACCTCTTTACTGTTTGTATTCTGTGTAGGGTTGGTACCGCCGATCGCGAGGTTCCGCTTGCTGATACACCACAGGAAATCTAAATATTTGAGGGTGGCCATAAAACTCTTTTCTCGCTTCATTTGGTCTAGTTCTTTCATAATGATGGTTTGTTTCTCTTGCAGAACATACGCGGTGTTCGCAAACACATTATTATTATTATTGGTAGTGTTGTTTGGATTTGCCTTGATTTGCTTGGTGCTATTATTGTTATTATTTTCAATCGTCAGAGGCGGGCAGCTGCTACTTCGCACGGCATACTTCTCCTCCCACGAAAACGGGTCGACCGTATTATTTTGATTGTTTAAACTCTTTTCCAACATTTCCCGCCGCGTCGGTTTCAGCGTTTCCAATAATTTATAACTTTGCTGAAATTCTTTGCTTTTAAAATTGTGCGCCATCAGTTCCTTTTCTTCATTTTCGTATATTTCCTTTCGAATAATATTATTGTACTTCTCCGCCACGCCAATCGATGGTGCCAGCGGTACGACCTTCACCTTCTTGGAGGCGCCACTTTTAACATGTTTACCCTTCTTCTTTTGTTTTTCAGACGTCAACAACTTTTGTGTATCCGAGGCGGAAAGGGAACGGCGACGGCCGCCCGTTGTATTCTGATGATTCTGATTCGTCGTATGATCTTGATTGGCCATCAACAGCAATTTGGAAAGTAAAACGTTTTCACTACTTTCGGAAAGATGCAGGAATCGTTCGTCATTGTTGAAATCAAATAACAAAATGGCATCGTCGTCGTCGCCGTGGATGATGGCGTCGATGTCACTGGTACTACGAGGATTGGCCGTATTGGGGAAGGCTGCCGTCCCTAAGGATGGCGACTCCGGTGGAGAATCCACAGAGGGCAAATCGGTCTTGGGATTTGTCTGAGAGGTCGAGGGACTTTCATTTCCCCAATCGATCTCTTCCTTCTTTTCCCCATCAAAGTGGAAATTATTGTAGCTATTCACAAAGTACGCATTGGGCTCTTTTTCTAAATTATTGTTATGCGTAGTATTGCTCGTGTGTGCAAGTTCCTTCGCAATCTTATTTTTGCGTGTCACCCGCGTCGCCTTTAACTTTTGTTCACTTTCGTTAATGTACTCGTAAATCCCCCGTCGGATGGCATCCTTGTTAAACGCACTTTTGGTCGTGTTGCCCGACCCACCGTGTTGATTGGTGAGCAGGTGACGTGTCTTGGTCCAACTGAGGGCGGACTGTTTCTCTAAATCCTGCAGTGTCACGGTGCTATGGTTCACGGTGTTATCTTTTGGGGCGGTACCACTCTGCGGTGGGGGATTCCTATCGTGGTAGTACTCCTCCGCCAACGCCAATTGTACATTGTTGTTGTACTTGCGCACGTTGCCGAGGTAGTTGGTTTGGTGGGCGTTGTTTTCATTTTCTTCCGTCTCGAACACGTCTTCGTCCTCCTCGGAGTCAATATTCTGCAGTGCCTGGTCCTTGCTGTAGGCCTCCTCGTCACTGTCGTGCGTACTACGATTAGGGGCCGAAAAGGATTGTTTTTGTAGATACTTTTTCTTTGTTCGCTGTGCGTCTTTTTCTACATTTTTCAAAATCGTTTCAAACTCTTGCAGCTCCTTTTGATGTTGTTTCACGTTCTGTAGCATCTTCTTCTCCTTTTCTAAACCGTTATTCGCGTTGGCGGCATTGCCCCCTTTGGACGACATGTTATTTTTATTTTGGGTGCGGAAAATAATATCCTGTGCCGCCCTCGACCCCTTGGATTGACTAAGGTGATCCCCATTGTTCTGATTATCGTCCCCTTTGGCGGAGGCTAACAGAAATTCCGTGTTGGGGAGTGGTTTCAGTGTGGTGGTGTCCTCCACCCTCGCCGCCGGGGCGGTCGTGTTCGTCTCGGAGGTGGGACTCTTCGTTAAACTGCTATTGTGCGAGGCCGACTTGAACAGGCGGACGCTACCCCCCGTGGCGGCGGTCTGGGCGTGATGGGTACTACTCTTGATCTGATTGCCGTGGTGGTTGGTAGAACTGCTCGCCTCGGAGGAAAGGTGTGTCTTACGGTTGGAGGAAGGGGTAAAGGTAATCTCGGAGGGATCGTCTATTAATAAAGTAGTAATGCGCTCCTGGAAGAGGTGCACCGACTTTTCCCGGTCTGCGTTATTGTTAGGATGGCCGCCCTCCTCAGGGAAGGTAATCGTACTCTCCCTAGGATTGGACGAGGTCTCGGACATACTTCTTTTTTTTTTTTTTTCGGAAACAAAAAACACTGGAATAAAACTACCAGTAACAATAGATTCCTGGTTTATGCTTTGCTGTGAGAGTCAAAGAGAGAGAGAGAGATGTGTGATGCATACTGTTCACATTTTCCAAAAGAAACACTAACAGTGCAGCACTTTAGTTCAACCGCAAAAAACGCTTATATTCTCTAACCATAAAGGTACACCAACACAACAACAAAAAAAGGAAAAACTCTAATGAAAATTATTAATTTTCTCTAATATGTGGAAAAAAGCAACTTGGTTTACTTTTCATTTTTGGGATACGCCAGGGGAAAAAAAAAAATTATAGTTATGAATATATATAAAAACTCTAGAAAGAAACAAAAAAGCGGAAGAAAAAAAAAAAATCTTTTTTTATTAATATTACGTTTATTATTTACGGGGGGAGTTCCTCGCCTTGTGAGGGATCGTGCTGCTACCGTGTTGACTACCTCGCAGACTATTATTGCTCGACGACCGCGCGGCTCGCAGTGCGTTTGTAAATACAGAACTATTATTACTACTATGCTGACTGCTAGTATGATTGTTAGGTGGATTCGCCTTCAACAGCGGATTCACCAGTGTCATGGTGACATTGGTATTATTCTTCTGTGGTCGATTAGTATTAGTATTATGATTATTATTTGGCAGTGTGTTCAGTGTGTGCGTGCTCGCTGGCAGTTGACTAAAGGAACTATTCTTGGAACTAGTTCGACTTTGTATTTTATTGCTAAATGGGGATGGGGTCTGTCCGGCGGTGTGGTTCGCATGTTTCATGGAGGAATTGCGGACGAGAATACTGGTCGGCGAATCCGCTATCGCATTATTATTATTATTATTAGGTTGTACAGTCGATTCCTCTACAAATACTAAATTAGAAGAGGAGTTTCGTTTACGGTGGGAGGCGGAGGAAGGGGATCGTTTACTATTATTATTATTATGATTTTGATTGGGCTTATTATTGCTATTGACCTCCACACTCGCTGCGTCTAGAATGTTCACGTTGAGTGGTTTTTGAGGAAAAAAGGTTTTATTAGAATTATGATTATTAGTTTCACTTTCCGATACCGGTCTCATTTTGGCGTGACCAATGCCAATCATATTATTGTTATTATTATTATTATTATGAACCGCTGGCATCATCATCGTTTCTCCGTTAGGGGAGGGTGGCAGGGTAGAGGCATCCGCGGTCATACTCAGCGAGTGACGAGAGTCCATCGTGGAGAGGGACGAGATATTCAGCTGATTATTATTATGATGGTGATGATTGGGGGCTCTATTCTCGGTGGGCATGGCAGCGGTGGTGGGTCGCATGAGAGGCGGGCTGGGGGACCGCTTGAGAGGTCCTTGGGTAGGAAGGGCACTGCCCGCACGATAGTGGGAGGTAGCATTATTATTATGAGGGGGGATAGTGGGTTCCCCGTTTGTGGTGCGGGGTAGCTGACCTCTCGTGAGGGTATTGAGACTACTGAACCGAGTAGTATTCGTATTATTAGGGTTCAGAATAGTACTCGTTGGGGATTTGGTTCTAACGCCATTATTAAACGAATCGTATTTTGCCTTATTATTATTATTATTAGAAGGTATTGGATTTTTGGTGAGGAGTGGGTTCACTGTTCCTTTATTATGGATAGTAGCATTGTTTACTGTAGGCACCGTCACAGGAGGAGGATTATTGTTAGGATTAGTATTGTACTTGAGATCCTTGGTCACCTCTCCAGTGGGGGTCACCACCTTGAGCACCTTGATCGTACTACTATGACGGCTATTGTTATTATTATTACTCATTGGGTTATTATTATTACTCATTGGGTTATTATTATTATTATTATTATTATTATTATTATCATTAGTTGGTTGGATTGGGGTAGAGGATTTTGTTTTCACGTCTTCCTTCTTTTGTGGCAATTCCGCCGCGATGGTCTCCGTAGCAGACGGCAACTCTTCCTCATTATTATTATTATTGACATTCGTCATGTTCGTCTTATTAGGTGGTTTCTCGGGGGCAGGTTGAACGATTTTAGGGATCGTCAGGGAGGCCGAACTCTCCTTTTCTGTTGTATTATCCTTATTCTTATTTTTATTTTGAATAGGAATGGGCATCTCTTCCGGAGAGTGTTTCGCCGTGAATTGCACTAAACTGTTAAAGGACGTTACTTTGTTCAGTGCTGCATTATTATTATTATTATGAGAAGTGGTGAGTGGAGGGGTGAGGACCCTTTCTATCTCCTTTTTATTGGTCGTGATGACATGATGATGATTGGGGTTAGAGCCACTCTTCTGTCGTCCCTGCCAGAGGAGACTACGACGTACTTCATTGATATCCGCTACGGATTCCTTCGGTGGTGGGTGACCGTCCTCCCCAGGCTCCTCCATCTCGGTCGTCATACTCAAGATATTCTCGCTCATCCCTATAATCTGAGAGGTCTGCCGCTTATCGGGGGAACTGCCTTTGAGGAGTGTACTGCTGGTATTGTTGGAGTGTGTCGTGCTGAGGTTGGACTGGTTAGTCGGGTCCGACAGGGCGCTTGTATTATTATTAGGATTGATGGAAACACTATTCTGCGAGGTAATGTTCCGCTGTTTGACCGTTTCGACGACAATTCTCACCGGAGAGTTCATGTCCTTGGTGGGGCTACTCCTCTGCATGGTATTACTATTCTTATTGAGCGTACTTTTAGTGGTCGACTGGACTGGGGTACCTGTCCTCACAGTATTAGTATTATGATGCATATGATTATTAGTATCGCTCCAGCCCAGGACGGAGGAAGGAAACAGTGGATTGGGATTGGCTAAACTATTCGGTAGTTCGGGTGCACTGGCCTTCTTGGGAAGGGTATGACTGCTGCTAATATACTTGAGGAGGGTATCCCGTGTTTCCTGGGGCTCCACGGCAGGGGTCACCTTCCGTGAGTTCCCTCGGTGTAACACTTGCTGGGACTTGCCGTTAGAGCTATTGGTATTGGTAGGCGATGGTTCCTTATACCCATGGCTAGCAGACGGTGGTAACGGTAGTACAATCGTATTCCCCGTGGTGTCCTCGGTGAGGTCGACCTCCCTCTCCTCGTCGGAGTAGCAGTAATAATGGGTTTCTTTACAGTTTTTGCAGAGCAGGGCCTTGCGCCACTGAAAATAATACTTTTTATGCGCCTTGTCGTACTGTTTCGCGTCACAAGGGTGGTACCGGACACACCACATGATGAGGATAAAGAACACTAATAGCATGAGGAGGAACACACTGACGGGGAGGGCAATGTACCACCAGATATCGGGGTTGACCCCACTAAGATTGATCTCATTCTCATTATAGGACATAATTTATATTTTTATGTACTGATTGGTGTTTTGGAAAAAAGGGAATGAAACTCTAAATGTTGTTGTTGTTTTCGATTTGTGGCGTGCGGAAAAAAGACGCAAAAACAAAAAACTATATAAAAACAATAAAAAAATCTAAAAAAAAAAAAAAACGATGATACGCCGACAATAATAGTAAACCAGAAAATCTTCTTTTTCCTGTGTTCTTCTTCTTTATTTCTCAACAATGTAGAAATGAAAAAGACAAACGTACTATGAATGATGTAGGGCAAAAAAAAATATATATATAACAATATATGTTTCTAAAAACGAAAAAACAAAAAGAGAGAAAGATGGGTTCAACACGGAAACAAGGAAACCAAAGAAAACGACAATCACTAATAAAAATAAAAAAATAAAATGTATTTACAAGTATTGTAAGTGAGTCAGTACATCTACACGCATACGGATAACAATAATAGTAATAATGGGTGATTGGATAGCGAAATGGAAAAAAAAAAAAAATTGTGCGATGGGCAAAATAGTGATTCAAAATAAAAATAAAAAAATGCTCTTTTTAAAATATTATTACTATCATTTATGGTTTGTTGGGTTGATTATTTTTTTTTTTTTTAAATGGACATCCGTACTTTTCCGGATATACAAATACAAAAAGCAACAACACCCAAAAAAACAGAAAATGATTTTAATAATAAAGCAAAGAGAAAAAAACAGGAATTAACAGTACGCTTTAACTTGACGTTACGTTTATACATTTTTTTTTCTTTTTAATGGTTCATTTCCAAAAATAAAATAAAAAATTCGCATTTTATATTATAGTACCATAAATGAAATATAATATAATTAATAACGATATTTCCAAAAGCGGATGGACACAGCTAAAAGAGGAATATATACAAAAAAAAAAAAAAGGCACCATAAAATAATTGTTTAAAAAAAAAAAATTCTAACTTTCTGAACTATCGAGTCCTATACGTAGATTTACTTTTATGAACACGAAAAATAAAAGCATATATAAAAAAAAAAAAAGTTGACCTTTTTTTTATTATTATTACATCAGCAAATGGGAAACATATAAAAATTAAAAACAACAAAAATGGAAATGAAACTTCATATTATTGGTCACTCGCTTTAAAAAAAAAAAAAATTATAGTTTTCTTCTTAAAGCACTAAGGTCGTCGCGCTCAGCAATATCGAACTAACGGTGGATAGGAGCATACTTTCATTATTGTTATTATTATTATCGCTACCGAGGGAACCGCTAGCCCCAGCACTCTGTTGTTGTTGTTGTTGTTGTTGCTTCTCCTCGTAGATCTCAAGCAGCTCCTCCACGAAACTTGTATTTTTATGACTCATATTCTGATTATTATTATTATTATTATTATGGGTGACGTTCTCCAGTTTGGTCGCGGACTTGGGCATATACAATAACGAAGGAATCACCGATACACTCGTCTCCGTCCCGGACAGCAACTCTTTATTATTCTGAATAGTATTACTATTTGGATTCTGACTACCGCCCAGCCCGGACGGCCCTAGCTCACTCTTCTGCCGGAGGAACATGGGCAGGACATAGTTATTGCTAGAATAATACTGCGAGGCGACGGTCTGCAGCTCTCGCTCCACCGGGGAGCAGCGCCGACTGTCCAGGGAGAAGAGATCACTCCACGCGTTGGCGTCTTTGCCACTATTATTATAGGGGTTATTATTATTCGTATTAGGGGAGCCTATTTCCAGCGGGGGGTCAATCACAGAGACGACGACGCGGTCCCTTCTGGTACTATTGTGGCTAGGCACTGCAGTATTAGTATTATTATTAGCAGCGGGACCTGTAGTAGTATTATTATTCATGGTGGAGGAGAGAATGGACTTGGTCGTACCGCTATTGTGCATGGGATTAGTACTGGTCGCACTCACTGTGGATAACTTTTCATTATGGCTATGACTATTATGAAAAACGGAGTTGGTTCGATCTTTTTTGATGGCGCTAATGAACCGTCGTGGGGGTATTTTTTGTTTACTATTATTATTAATATTGCAAGGAGGGGTCTGACTGCGTAGTGGCACACGGTCCGCTGTCGTCCCCTCCGGAGAGTACGTATGCACGGGAAAGAGTGAATGAAAGAAAGGATCTTCCGCTACCTGACTATTCTGATTCTCATTATTATTATTATTGCTGTTTTGTTGGTGTAGCACGATTTGTTCATAGGCAGCTAAAATGTAGTTTTTCTGTCCCCCAATCGTTTTAGTACTATTATTATCGCTATTACGGTTAGGACTAGCCGTGTGCTCCTCTGTGGCAGGAATACGATGATCGGTGATGGAGTGAAAATTATGTTCATGTAGATTATTATTGTTATTATTATTGAAATATAATGGTTCTGGACTACTTTTATCGTTTTGCATCTGTGTAAAGGCGGCGTAAATATAATTTTTCTGATTCCCTACCTTCTTGGAATTATACTCATACACGTTCTTCTTCGTTCCTCCTTCCCCTTGACGAGGTTGCTGGTGTGGTTTCTGTTTATAGAATTGTGCTAGCCGCTCATGTGTAGCGGAGGTGGTCGATCCAAAGAATGGACTCGTCCCGTTGGACACCAGAGGGGAGCTACTCAGTTCCTGTAGACTATTCTCTTGCCCCCACTTGCCCTCCTCGCTCGGGGGATACCCAGCGGTAGGGAGCGAGACCACCGGCTCCACTCCCTGCTGGTCCTCGATGAGGGAAGACGAGGATAAGCTGAGCTGACGACGGTGGGGTCTATTCTTGTTCAGCTGGAGAGGAAGTGGTCGTGGTCCCTGTGCACTGGAGGAAGGGGTGAGCGTGGCGCTCTGGCTGGGGCCCTTCTGCTTGGGGTAGGAGGGTAGCTGGAGGTCCTCCACGTCCAGCAGGACAGAGCTCTCCTCGCGGGGGTCGACCGCACAGCGGAAGGGAGTAGCAGCATTCGTAGTATGATTAGTATTATTATTGTTGTTCGTGAGGACAGAGGAGTACTGTGGTAGTGGATACTCTCCCAAGTGACGCATGTTTCTTTTTTTTTTTTTTTTTTTGATGGAAAAAACAATATATTTGAATATTCAAAAAAAAAAAAATGGAAAAATGAAAAAAAAAAAACAGATTATCCGCTAAGGATTATTAAAAGTATAAAGAGAGAAAGAGAAGTGATACAAACAAGAGAATGATATACTCGCACAGCAAAGACCCAAAAAAAAAAAAAAAAACATACCAATAAAGCCAATACGATTATTTATTGTTATTAACGTCATAAATAAATATATCATTCAATGAAAATAATAATAATAATAAAAAAAAAAAAACATTGCATTCATTTAACGATTAATGGATACAACAATAAGAAAAAGAGGTTTTCAAACATAAAAAAAAAATACCTAAACATGTAATCACGCACACAAAAAAGCAAAAAACAAAAACAAATCAAAAGTAGAAATGCCGTTTTTTTTTTTTATTATTATTATTATTGTTTTTAAAAAAAAGAAAAACTCTTTTTCTCACCATCAACGTTGAGATGTAACGATATCCTGTGAGACTAAATAATTAGCGTCATTATGTATTCCCCCATAATTTTTTTTTTTTTTTCAAACGTTTTTTTTTTTTTAATTATTTTCGATTTTTTTTTTAATTTTTGGCCTCTCCACTTCGCAGCAACAACAGCAAAAAAAAAAAAAAACGGAAACAAAAATAATAATAATGAATGATACTTATACATACATTTTTGACGAGAGATGTGAAAACCGTTTCTTTTCGTTGTTAGGGGTGCTTTTTTCTGTTTATTTTATTTTTCAAAAAAAGTTCTATATTCTTCGTAGTAATACTTTTTTTTTTTTTTAGAATGTATGTACATAAAAATAAAAAAAGAAATACTACCGATATATATAGAATACCCCTCAGCAAAAAAAAAAAAAAAAAAAAGAAACTAAAAAGAGCACAGGAAGGGAAACAAACAAAAAAAATGGTGATAGGAATGGATATATAATAATGGCAGAATGAAAAGTGGGAAAAAAAAAATTAGAATGGATTTTTTTTTTTTTCAGGAAAAACGTTCTAGAAAACGTAAAAAAAAATTCGTCTTTCTTTCGTGTATTCTTATTTCAAATTACAATCATTAAAGGAGAAATGTTTCGAGGCACTCAGGACGCTACCGTTATTGATACTAGCGCTGTTCCGCTGCCCTAACGAAGAAGGATCGGCATGATGGGCAGTCATGAAGTATTCCTGCGGATACTTCATACTATTATTATTATTATTATTATTCGGATGATGAATATTATTATTATTACTATTATTGTAGTAGGTGTTAATACTCATCGCGCTAGGGGACTCCGCAATGAGGGTTGGGATAAAGTTCGTGAGACCATGCACGGGGGTACCGTTGCTGTAACTACCACTGGTGTTATTCGTATTGAGCGTGCCTTGGATCGCATTCACATTGAGAAACGGCACCGGGACGGAGAAGACGGCGGGACTGTAGAGAGAGGGTAACGTGGGGTAGGAAAAATTATTATTATTGACACTACTATTACTGTTATTGGGATAAGGGTAGGGGACGGTATGACTCATCGAAGGGTTGAGCGGGTTCACCACCGCGCTGCTCGTGAAACCACTATTATTATTATTATTATTACTGATGGTATTAATATTAGTATTATGATTGCTCTGGACGTGCTGGACCGTGTAGAAATTCACAAAAGGGGAGTCCAGTACTTTATTATTATTACTATTATGAGTTGACGTGCCAGCAGGGGTGTACTGCAGATTGGTGTGATTGCTACTGTTCATATTCTCTACTGAAATATTATTGTAACTGCCATTATTATTATTATTAGGATGAATACTCCTATTATTATTATTATTATTATCCGCAAGGGGTTCGGCGTCCTCGGTGATAATGTTTGGAGGAAAGTCAAACAAGTTCTGTACCCGCTGTAGTTGGCCATGCTGCCGTAGTAAATTATTATTTTGATTATTTTCAAATAAAAATCGGTCCGCGTATTCACTCTTTTTGAAAATAATGAAACCATAACACACAGAATGAAGCACTTTGGTATGAAACACTGAAATTAAATCATTATTATTATTATTATTACCACCGCCGGGTTGTTGTTGTTGTCTTTTTAGAATATTATTTAACAGTTCCACGGTGTCTTCGGTGAGATGCGCACCCATCACCGTACACTGCGAGCACCACGTGTTGAGTTCATCGTCCATGGACAATAAAATAAAGTTATCTTCATTGTTCGGATTATTGTTATTGTTATTGTGCGTGTTGAGATCGGAGCTGTCCGAGGAAAACGAAAAGAAGTTCATGAAATGTCGGTTACTATTACTGTTCATATTATTATTATTGGGATTGCTGTTTTGGGAGGCATTAAGAGATCGTTGAATAAAGTCTTGCGAGACGTTTTCTTTATAATACTTTCGTATCTGTGACTTGAACTCTCGTACCACTACAGAAGGGATACACACCGTCTGCTGAGCGGGTGGCTGTGGTAATGGCGGATTCGCATTATGGGGATTAGAATTATTATTATTATTATTGGTGCGATGGTTCTCGTAGTGCATGCTCTCCCCTGGTCGTGAGGCCTCATACGGGGTGGCACCGTGGCTGACGGGTGTGAGGGTAAAGGCAGAGGGAGAGAGGGAGGACACACTGTGATGGGTCTCACTGTTGATCTGCTGTACACTGAGCAGACCCGTATGATTCTGATTCTGATTAGTATTATTGTACACCACAATATTCGGAAGGGCCTTGGACATGGCCAGACGGCAGTTCAGTACGGTGTTTTCATCTTTTACAAAAGCACCGTTCAGTCGCTCAATACACTGCTGTGCCTCCTCCTCTCGCTCAAAGAGAATAAAACCATACCCCAGGCTGGTGTTGCTCCGTGCGTGATAACTAATCTTGGCGGAGATGATATTACCGAAACAGGAACAGATTTCTCGTAATTTATTAGTATTCCAACTTTTGGGGATGTTGGTGAAATACACATTACAGCGAGGGCAGACGTTGACGGTGCTAGCGGTATGGGGGGTACCACTGCCATTATGATTGTTATGAGAAGGGGAGAGGTCGCCTCCTTCCTCTGTGCTCCTCTGCTGAGGGTGCTGCGCTGGCGCAGGATGATGATTATTATTGTTACTATTCCCCTGGTAGACCGGCACAGACTTCTCCTTGGATAACGAGGCCACCAACTTGACTTGTTTGATCACCGTCTCCTCCGGGTGCTCCTCCGATACCTCCTTATAGGCAATCTCCCCCGCGTTCAGTCGCTCAATACACTGCTGCGCCTCCTCCTCTCGCTCAAAGAGAATAAAACCATACCCCAGGCTGGTGTTGCTCCGTGCGTGATAACTAATCTTGGCGGAGATGATATTGCCGAAACAACCGCACATTTTTTTTAGTTTGTTGGTGTTCCAACTTTTGGGGATATTTCGAATATACACGTTTCGTTTTCCTGCATTACTATTATGATTATGATTAGGTGTATTATTAGGATTGAGGTGTGGTGCGGTGAGGAAGTCTTCCTCTGCACTCTCGGTGTCGTTATTATTATTATTATTCTGATTAGTAGTATTATGATTACTGTTCAGTCGGTTAATCAGTAAAGAAAGGAGGGCGGAACTTTCCTCTCGTGAGAGGTGATTTACTTTTTCATCCCAACCAGTTAAAATCACATTATTATTAATATTATTATTATGATTCATATTTGGAGAATTATTAGTATGATTATGATGATCGTCCATAGAAAGTACATCTCCTCCAGTGTTATTATTATTAGTTTCAGTATTGTTAGGATGGTGATGGAGGTCTAGGGACTTCAATAAC
The DNA here is from genome assembly GCA_903995115.1 of Angomonas deanei. Lineage (NCBI taxonomy): Eukaryota > Euglenozoa > Kinetoplastea > Trypanosomatida > Trypanosomatidae > Angomonas > Angomonas deanei. Next base: position 101,087 of record LR877160.1, read on the forward strand.
TGCAAAAGTGCCTCATTGGGAGAGTTTTCAGTAGGGGTATCCATCAAGACTGATTTTATCTTATTTTTTTTTTTTAGTTTTATATTATTTTTTATTATTATGCGATAGTGTTTTCTACGGGCAGAGATCACTGTGTGAGGAATGTTTATAATAGATATAAAACTTCACAAGTAAATAATAAAAAAAAGCGTTTTATTGTCAAATCCGTCGAAAAAAAAAAACAATGAGAATCTTTCTGTTCTTTTTTTATTATTATTATCTATTGAATCTCCCCGTCGCTAAAAAAAAAAAAAAAAGGTGTCTGTCGTGTATTCTATTTTTTTTTTTTTTTAATTTTGATTATTATTTCAAAAATAAAAACGTTATACAAATAGTACTATAAATTATTATTATTGGGGGTGGATTTACGGACACTGACGTAATAGGGGCGGAAGAACAATTAAAATTAATGAATTAAAAAAAAAAAGGGAAAAAAAAAAAACTTTATTATTAATGAAAAAAAAAAAAAGCGAGAATGAAAAGAATGACGGAAAAAATTCAAATGGTTTTTAATTATTTTTTTTTTTTTAGTTAATTAAAATAAAAAAAATTATCCTATTATGCCGATACTTATTAGGACTCCCTTATTTTTTTTAAAAAAAAAGGGTAATTATATATATATATAGTATGCTAAAGCTTTTTTTTTTTCTCTTTTTTTTTTTTAGTTTTAGTTTTATAATATGTGTAGGAGGGAGAAAAAAAACTAAAATAACAATAAAAAAAAAGGGAGTTTCCGTTGTCTAAGAATATATACGGTCACTACGAAAAATGGGATTCAACTTAACAAAAACGAAACAAAAAAAAAAAAACTGACACAAAAATAAAAAAATCTTTTTTTATATTTTTTATTTCTATTTTTTTTTTATTAAAAGAGTCTGAACTTTAATTGGAATATTTTCTCGTTCACGCGCAGAGAAAAAAAGGGGGAAAAAAAATACAATATATATAAACAAATTTCTTATTATTATAAAAAAGAAAAAATTCGGATTGTATTTATATATTTACGTTCTTTTTTTAATATTTTCTTAACTTTTTTTTTTTTTTTCGAAAAAGTAAAGAACCCGATATTTTTCTTTTTTTTTTTACTATTGTTTTAGGAATATTTTAATAATCAATTCGTTTTATATATATAAACTTTTTATTTTCTTATTTTTTTTTTTTATATTTAAGGAATAAAAAAAAAAAAAAAACAAAAAAGGAGTTTTATCAAAAAGGGGTAATGAGAATAAAAAAAACACAAAATTATAAAAACAAAAATAGAAAAGGGAAAAGGAAATTAGTCTATAATTTCTTTTTATTTCTTATTTCTGTATTTTTTGTGTTTCTTTTTTAATTATTTCTAGCCAATAAAAAAAAAAAAAATCGCAACTACAACAAAAATTAAAACGGTTTTTCAATATATAATCTTTTTTTTTTTTTTACAATTTCGTCTTCCACTGTCGTCTAAACAAATAGTAACAATAATAATACTAATAAACACACAAAAAAAAGGAAAAAAAAAAGTAGTAATTCTTTTTTTTTTTTTTTTATGCGTTAATTATTATTGAAGTTGCTAGGATATGAATAATGTAGGGGTGGAACAGGTAACGAAGAATACAAAGAGGAAATAAGCCAATAAAATTAATAATTTAAAATAAAATAAAAAAAAATTGGGGGGTTTCTGGGATAAATATAAATAATAATTAATTTTTTTTTTTTTCAAACTAAAAAAAAAAAATGAAATAAACTGAATCACTTGGGGGGAATGAAAATAATAATAATAATAAATTTAAAAACAAAAAAAGTGGGGGCCAAACACCGAAAACTATATATAGTTCAAGATAACTAATAACCTTTTTTCTGAACAAAAAAAAAAATGAAAAAAGAGAGAAAAGACTGATTGCTGTTGTTCTGACGACAGGATAAACACAAAACGGAAGCACAAAAAAACAATAATAATAAAAATAAAAAATTCTAATTTCATATATTTTAAGACCATCACTGATTGACAAAAACACACATATATTATTTTTATGCTATTTACATTTATAGAAACGCTAAAATTGGAGTGTGAAAACAAAAAAAAAAAATGAAAAAACTAAATATTAGTTTCTTTAAAAAAAAAAAATGAAATAATTATGAATTATTATTTACCCGTTTTGAAAATTATTACATGGTGAACAAAAAAAAAAAAAAAAATTGAATGATAAAAGGGTGTATACAACAAGTAGTTCCACAAAAAAAAAAAAGAGGGAAACAAAACAGAACTACAAATAACAACAAAAAGACGAAATAAGAAAGAAAATAGACTAGAAAAACAAAACTCATATGGTATAGGATTGTATTCACTATTTTGTGATTTCTATTTCACATCAGGAAAAAAAAAAAAAAACAGTTACTGTTCTTTTTTACTATTCTTAGCTATATGTTTTTTTTATTTTTTAAAAAAATTGGGCGAAAAAAAAAAACAAGATTAGTACTTATGTTTACGTTTTTTTTAATTAATTTTATTGCTGTGTATATATCTATATGTATATATATATAAAAAAAAAAAAAAGAATTCACCATATTTCAGTTTGATTATCATTACTCCTCCGTGACCTCTCTCAGTTGATAGTTGTGTCGTCGTGGACTGCGTCCCTCACTCTCCTCGAATAGAGTAGCGGGGGAAAGATTCACGAGTTTTGTTTTCTTCTGTGGCCGATGGACTGGTCGGGTGGGAAACCCAAACGGTACCCTTGACAGTAGAATACTATTATTGGTATTATTATTATTATTATTCGTTTCTGCAGGATGGTGGGTCTCTCTCAGGGAAGGAAGAGAGGCTACCGTCTCTTCTCCTTCCTCATTCTGAGTATGATTATTATTATTATTATCATTATAATTATCATTAGTATTAGTAGTATGATCGCTGAAACCCACCACGGTCGGTCGCTTCCGCTGCTGTGCGACAAAATCCTCTAAAGAGGCGACACTGTCCCGATAGGCCCAACTGCTATTATTATTCATCGTAGTTGTACTGTTATGATTATGAAAAGGGTACGTTGTCGTGCTGGCAGGCGCGGTACTCGTGGTGCTCGCTCCTGGGGGGCCATAGAAACTCTTGAAGACGACGGTATGCACACTCGACTTCTCTAATAGGTTTATTTTACTATTCTCCTCCGTGTTATTATTATTATTGTTTTGTTGGGAGACGGCCAACAGCTGGACGAGCGTATCTCGCATTTGATTCATGGAGGGAATATTATTTTTATTATTATGGTTGTCTTGACCGCCGCTGATCGTACCGCTATAGAGGGAGATGAGATCGTCAGAGCCGGTGTCACTGGAGAGACTCAGCTTACGGCACTCCTTACTTTTATTATTTGTAATATTATTATTACTCTTCGCGGTGTTGGTGGAGACAAAGTATTGATAATAATTGTCGTAATTCTCATAACTTTTATTGCTATTCGACTTGGAAATGTTCGGAATATTTTTATATCGGTCGACAAAGTGAGGAGAGGCGGCGCCCTCCGGGGAGTGTGACCGTGCGGCCACCGGGGACATGGTCTTCTTCACCTCCTTTATCTCCTCTCCAAATAATAAATACAAGTCTAACGTCATGGAGGTATCCAAGTGCAGCGAGTCGCCGTGGTGGTTGGCGCTGTCGTTGAGGGAGGAGGCATGACCCGAGCTACTCAGTGCCCCGGACCGGCGGTGTGCAGAGGTCGACACACGTGGTGAACTGCTCTGGTGGGTAGCGGCCTTGGGGGAGCTGCGGGGACTGGCGGAGGGACGACTGGTGGGGGAGGATACTTTTCCAGAGGAACCACCGGCGCCCATCGGATCGTTTTACTAGAGAAAATGAAAAATAAAATAAAAAGTCTTTTGAAGTAATTCAATCAAGCGCAGGAATGAATATCTATTGAGTTTTAGTTTTCTTTCCTACACAACAGCAAACTAAGGAAAAGGTAGAGAGAGAGAGAAAAATAGATGTACCGCATGGCAGCGGTGGAAAACGGTTCTGCATAATGCATAAGAGAATGATTTCCGTGTTATTTTTTTTTGGTGTATAAGAGACAAGAGTAAAGAAGGCAGCATCACTGCCTCTTTCAGATGACTCTGTGATAAGATGGTGACATTCCGTTTTTGAAAAAAAGAAAATTCAGCATTTCCGTATTTTTGCAACACCACCTGGTGTCTAATACTTCACCAGCTCCACACCCTTCCCACGGAGCTCCTCGGTGATCTTCTCGATTGCCGTATTGGTGAGACCATTGTACACGACTCGCTCCAGCCCTGGCGGCTTCAGCAGCGGACTGAAGTCGGTAATACCACCGCAGCCTCGCACCTCCAGCACGAAGGGACGGGACTGCAAACAACACACCCACTGCAAGGTGGAGAGGTTGGTGCCGCTGATGTCCAGGTGTCGTACAGTGGGAAGCAGTGGAAGGATCGCGGTGAGGTAGGCAGGGATGTCATTCACCCCAATCGACTGCATCAATTCCATAGAGGCAGCATCTAGCGTCAGGTGCGTGGTGGACCAGTCGGCGCAGAAACCCGCCAGCAACGGCTGCTTCTCCTTGTCTCCTTTGGTGTTGACATAAATGAACGGGAGGGCCCAGAACTCTCCGACCACCCGCTGCAGTCGAGGGAGGCCCCGGAAGACGGTAGAGATGAACTGACTTTTCTTCACGTACGTCTCCAAGTCCTTCTCGTGGTACCCCGGCAACTTCCACTCGGTGCGGATGTCCATGGAGAAGATATCCTTTATTTGGTCTGCCGTGAGGTTCTGTGCCACGCAGGCGACGTAGGTCGTCTTGAGGTCGTCGTACTGGGAGGTGAGAAAGCTGAATTGTTTGTTGATGATGACGCGTGACACGCCTTGCTCATCACGGAGGGCGTTTTGGGTCTTTTCAATTTGACCTTGGTGAAAGGCCGCCAAGCTCTTCGCCTCCTTCTCCCGTGCCAGGGCCGCCTCGAGGGCCTCCTGTGCTTCGTCCAGCTTGAACTTCATGTTCCCCAACTCAATTTTGTGCCTTTCGTTATTTATCTTCCGCCGCTCCTCGGCCTCCTTCGCCATGTCCTCACACTCTGTCGTCGCCTCCTCGCAGCGGTCTCGTAGTGCTTGATTCTCGGTCTCCAACTCCTTCACACACTCGGTGAGGGTCGTCTTCTCCTCCATCAGGCGGGTTACATTTCCTTGAGACTCCAGCAGCAGGCCCTGCAATAAGACGAGCTGCTCGAGAAGGAGCCGGTCGTTCCCCACCTTCTCCACCGAACTGTCCACATCACCCATTGTAGTCTTTGAAAATGAAAAAGAAAAGAGTGGAAACGCAATCCTGAGAGAGAGAAAGAGTATAATGAACTTCATAATAATAGCATGCAAAAGAAAAAGGATAATACGGTTTTTTTTTGTTGTTGTTGTTGTTCCCTTCAAGAAACGGAATCTGTAAAAAAAAAAAAAAAAAGGAAAATCTAAGCTGTATTTGAAATCTAATGTTCTATTGATATCTAAAAAGAGCACTGGGGCATGCCACTCATTCTCGACTTCATCTCTTGCTGACGCTCCCGGTACTGCAGTACATCCTTAACGAGGAAATATTTATAATTCAGCCCTTTCTGGCGGTGGTGCCGGTCGACACAGAGATAGATACCACGTACAACCAGGAGGAGGAATACTAACGAGAAGACGGTAATGGTGATACCAAGATAAATTTGAAAGGTGACTTCCATCTTTTCTAAGGGGGTGCTCTATTGTTGTTCTATACAGTTTAGAAAAAAAGGAAGAAGATAAAAAGAAGGAGGAGCAGGAATGGGGGTAGTATGCTTTACTTATTATTTGTATTCTCTCTCCTTCTTTGGCAATCGTCACGGGAATAAAATGAAAGTAATATGAAAAAAAGTCTAGAGAAAAAATAATACAAGCGGGAATAGTAACAAAAAAAAAAAAAAAAGATCTAATAAATCACAGCACATCCTTCTTTCGGGATGTACAACTAAAGAGGGAAGACAGCAGCGAGGCGAACTTATTCTTACGCTTCTTTTCCAGCTGCACTGGTTTTATTTCTATTTCTGGTGTACTGCTAGTAGGACTGCTCTCCTCCCTTCTCTCCTCCACGACAGGTGCGCTGTGCGGCGGCTTGCCAGAGTCTACCGTCGTGTCCACTGGGACCTCCTCCTCCTCCTCACTGTAGTAATACGAGGAGCTGCCGCTGTCGCTCACACCTGTGGGGCTGTCGAGTGGGGTCTCACGGTGGTTCGTGACGGTCGGCTGCACCGGCGGCGTCCCTTGCGTCTCCTTTCGCGTCGATTGGGGTAAGTGCTGGTCCACGTGGTGTACCTTCTCCACCACACTCCGGAGGGCCGCCACGTCCTTGGCGATATTGCCCACAGGGGGAGTAACAGTAGCTGCTTGGGTGGTCGTGGTGGGGGCGGTCGCCTGATCGATCAGCATACACCGTAAATCGTCATTCCAGTTATGGTTCTGCTTACTCTCCTGCTGTGGAGGGTTCACACTCTCCTCCTTGCTGCTCCAGTCGCCGTCGTTCAGCTTGCTACCACTGAGTGGGGTGGAGGCATCGTAGAAGGGGCGTGTTCGCTGGGAGAGGAGGAGAGGCGTCACGGGTACCTCCACGACAGGGGATGCGGCGGGGTAGGCAAGGGTGTTGTTATTCTTATCCACGAGGGTCTGGTCTAACCCTCCGAAAGGGTTTCCGCTGCTCGACACAGATTGATTGTACTGGTCCAACGTGCTCTGATCCACACGATAGAGGGTAAGAATATTGTTGGTAATCTTTTCCTTTTCCTTTTTTCGACGCAGTGAGACGTTTTTCAATCGATTAGAAATGCTATTTAGATTCTTGTCAAACTGCTTCAAGACGCTTTCATTAATGAATTCAATATTTAGATGATTCTTTTTTAGTTTCAGTTCGTTCATGTAGTTCTCCCGGAAGGAGTAGAGGTGGAGGAGCAGCGGCAGTGGCGGCGGCGGGGGCAGGCGCACCTCCCTACCGCGGTGTGCCTCTACATCCAAAAAGAGCTCCCCAAACGACTTTTGAAGCGACCGTAACTTATCTCCATTGTCATTATGATGATTACTATTATTATTATCTAAAGTTTGATTCAAGTTGTGTAAATGGTTCTGCCACAAGTGACGACACTCCGGGTTGGTGTGGTCGTGGAGGTCGCTATCACTGTTCTGGTCGACCACAAACAAGTCCTTGAACAGGGAGGGCACCTCGTCGGTGTCGGTCGGGTCGGCAGGACGCTCCCAGCAGTGCATCTCGTCGCAGTTGTACAATAAATACAGCGTTAACTTTTCGGTTTCCTTTCTCAGCGCTTTCACCGTTGTCAGCAGTGTGAGGGCCCTTTCCGCCTCCTTGACCGCCTCCTCCGTGGAGACAGGAGACTGCTGTATACGATTATGATTATTAAGATGATGACGCAGGTCCTCCTTTTCACCCTGGCGAGCGAGACGAAAGGAGTTACAGGAGGAAGAAAGGCCACTCGGTGGTGTTTTACCCAGACCACGATTGGAGGGAATAGGAAGATGATTCTCCTTTCCGTAACGGCCGTTCGGCTCCTTCAGCATCGCAATATACAGCAGTCTGGTCTGCTCCAGTCGGTGCCCCACCTTGGACTGTCGCACCATGTTATTATAATACAACAGCCGCATCGCATTCTCCCTCGACTGCTCGAACTGATTCTTATTATTATTCTCATTGTTATTGTTATTATTCGTCGATTGAGGGTACTGGGTGCGGAATAGCTCAATCGTCTTTAATGCCGCGTTCACTTGGTTAATGTACACTTTTTCCGATGCTAACAACGCCGTATAACTTCTTTCACCGTTCGGTTGTTGTGGGGCAATGGGGCTCACGGCAGTTCCTCTCGTCGTTCCCTGTTGCTTTCCATTAGGAGTAGTACTATTCACCTCATGGGGAGGAAGGGTTGTGGTGACCTCCTCGCTCAAGGGGCTGTCGGTCTGCTTGATACTGCTGATATTCTCCAATAAAGCGGTACTTGTGTGGTTGGACAGAAACGACTGTTTTCGTTGTTTTAGACTATTGTCTATCAGTGACATGGATGATGTGTGTCGTGTTTCGTACCTCTATTTCTAAATTCTAATGTTATTTGTTTTATCGTTGACGCTTATTGTAATTTCAAAAAAAAAAAGAGAGAGAGAGTCGCTACACGCATGTAACAGACACGGCGATACCCAAGAAGGCCTACACGCACACACAAAAACAAATTAAAAGAAACAAACACAATAAATTGCATAATATGAATTTTGGATCAGTGTTTAATAAAACACTGTATAACTTGTTAAAACAAGCGTCGTTGCACGACAGAGTGGACGTCTTGTCTCTGTAGCAGTGCGTGTCTGGTGGTTACTTTCGGCCCCAGGGGAGACGGTCCTTCTTCTTGGGCTCCTTCCGTTCCTTCGGGTGTTCGCTGGGCGGGGAGGGCACCGCGCTCACCTCGGGCTCCTCGTCGCTCTCCTGTGGTGCTGGGTGGGTGAGTGGTGCGCTGGTCTGCCGCTTCATTTGCCGCATCCGTGCCTTCATCTCGGCGAGCCGCCCCCGCAAAAAGTCGCGCTCTCCTCGCAGACTGTCGAGCGTGTCGGGGGTGGCCTCGGTGAGGCTCAGCTGACACACCTCTTCGTCATCAGAGCTGGGGTCGTCCTCCACTCCAGTCCGCTCCTCCACGAGAGCCTCCAGCTGCGCAATGCGCTCCAACAGGGGTACCGTCACCGCCGGCGACGTGGCCTGCGCTTCCCGTTTCTTCAGTAGGGCCTCCAGCTGCTCACAGTGCCGCTCCTGCTGGAAGTAATAAGCCTTATACTTCTCTGCCTCCCTTTCCCGCTGACTCTCGCTCTCCTCCAGCAGGGCCTCCAGCTGCGCGGCACGCTCTTCCAGCCGCACCACAGCCAACCGGCACTCCACTGCCTTGGCGTGTGCCGCCTCCTCACGGGTCCGCATCGCGTCAATGGAGCTGTGGTGGTCGGCGATCACCGCCGCCATCCCGTTATTCGTCTCCTCCACGGAGCTCTTGGTCTGCTCCGCCCTCTCCAGCTGTGCCTGTAGGGAGGACAGGGTCTGCTGGTACTCCTCCACCTCCTTCTGCAGCCGTGGTACCGCCTCGGACTGTCTGGTCGCCACGCTGAGCTCGAGCACGAGGGCATCTCGCTCCGACTGAAGGGCGTCCCGCTCTTCCTGCACCATCACCAGCCGTAGGTCAGAAGAAGACTTTTCCTCCTCCAACGCCTCGACCCGGTCGGTCAGCTGCACACAGATATTCTGAAGCTCTTCAACCGTCGTCATGGACAACAGAGAAAGACGGGAAAAAAAGTATGTCGGAACTAGAGGCGAATCAGCAAAAAGAGAGAGAGAAAGAGTGCTTCTTTTTTCAGCGCATAGTTATACTTGTTATTTTTCCTGTAATTAACTTCCTGTTTCATTCTGTTTTTAATAACAATAAATAAATAGTAAAACAAAAACAAAAAAGCTTGATAAAAAAATGAGGCGCAACGGCGCCATTCATTTTTTGTAAATTCTTTTCTTCTTTCTCTCACTTTGCAGAAAAGGTCGTATCACGCCGCAACACCAGTGCAGAACTCCCACTCTGGTGCCGCCACCGTGTCGGTATCGTCGTCGCTGCCGTCGCTGTAGGACGGCTGTGGTACCGTCGGGGTAATGACCCTGTCACCACCCCTCTGCTGCTGCTTCAGTGCCTGCAGCTCCTGCTCCAGCTCCCTGTGCTTGCACCTCAGATCATTGTACATGCGGCGGTAGACCTCCATCTCCTCCGCCTTCTCGGTGTAGTAGAGCCGCTCCTCCTTCTCGCGCGACAGCTGTACCCGCAGCTGCCTCATCTCCCACTCCAGGGTCCTCGTGCTAGTATTGTTCATTGGATAAAAAGATGGGGTGTGTGGTGGTGGTGTTTTTTTTAAAAAAAAAAAAAAAAAAAGGATGCTATCTCTATTGCGGGTGATGAAAAGAGAACAGAGGGTGGAAAGGGAGAGAATATACAATATATAGGTTTGTTCAGCATTCATTCATTTAGAGAGGCCATAAATCAAACACAAGAAAAAAAGAAAGAAGGTAAGTGTTTATTTCTAAAGTAAATATTTAAAAAAAAAAAAAAATAGCAGTTTTGCTCCGTCAGTTCTATGTTCTTTATTGATTGTTGCCCCCTCCGCCTAGGCGGTACAGGTCATCACCTCATACTCAATGCAGTCGTAGTACGTCGCCATCAACGTACTGAGGCCGCACAGCGTGGAGGCGAGGTGCCACAGGGAGTGGCTGTTGCACACATAGCAGACATCCCTCGCAGAAATGCAGCAGTGGACGACCAGCTGCGGGAGGGAGAGTCGCTCTCCTAGCTGGGTGAGATAGGCGAGGGAGAGGACGGGCACCCTCCTGAGCGGCCGTCCCTGCTCCTGGCTAACCTTCCACCGCAGCTGTAGCTCCGTGTCCTGTGCCTCGCTCACCCGGCGCTCCCGCCGCGCCCTCCGCTCCAGGTGGCAGAGGAGTCGCTCTGGCATGCGGGTGGCGTTGAGAGCTCCCCCGACCAGCAGATACACGTAACTCATCCCGTGGTAGTACACTGCGTTGGTGAAGCCGTACTGACTATACTTGGGATAGATCATCACCACATAACAGACAAAGTGTGTTGTAATGAAGACGAGTACGGTGATCCCGCGTAGTTGCGGGGAGATGACCACGTTCGCCTCTCTGCTGCTCTTTGGCGGGTGGGGGTCCGCCGTGCGGTACCAAAAGGCTCGAAACCGTTTTTTGGAAATGAAATACTGTTTGAGGAGCATATTGTAGCTCTGAGGGGAAGGCGGTTGGAAGGCCCGTCGCGACCCGTGGCGCGGGGTCCCCCACACGATCTCTAATACCCGGCCCACCGCAAAGACTGCACCGTCCAGCACCGTGTAGACCAGTAGGACCCGTGCCAGGTAGGTCAGCTCCCGCTGGATGGGTCCCAGAATGAGCATGTAGAGCACGAGGAGAGAGGAGACGACGATGAGGACGAGGCAGCCGTAGTAGACGCTGTTCTCCCCCACCTCCTCCGCCCACCCTCCCTCCTGCCGGCGGTGGTAGAAGCACTTGTTGCCGCGGTAAAAGTAGGCCGTGACGCTCCCCACAATCGAGCAGAGGACACCGGTCACGTCGCACTGCAGGAGATAGTAGTACTGGTTTACGTGGTGGCAGCAGCACATGAAGGTGTGGTAGACGGTGGACAGCAGAAAGGTCACGGCGATGAGAAGGGAAATGAAAGACAGCAAGAAGCGGGTCTGCTGATAGGCGCCCTGGCGGTCCACCCCCGCGGAGAGGTCCCGCTCGTGCGGCGGCTCCGTCGCGCCCCTACTCGGCACCAACTCCCCCACAAACTGATAAGGTACAGGGGGGGATACGGTGAAGTACAGCATCACCACCGCCGAGAGAAGGTGAATCACAATGTTGGTCGTTTCATTGTGTAGATAGCCAAAGACGGAACGGGCGGCGGCGGCGATGGGGATGGGGGCTGGTCGATAGCCTCTCCTAATGTAAGGGTTGAACCGCAGGAAGGGAGGGACCTCATGAATCGACACCAGGCGCCCTTCCTCCGTCATGTGGTGTTCTATTGTGTCTGTTTTCTATTTCTCATTTTAAATATATATAAAAAAAATGATGGTGAAAGCAGTGTATATTACCATTTGTCAAGCGTTATACAACGCACTCCTATATACTGATTACCATGATTGACACACAATAGAATTAATAATGCTGCACGGGTGTAGGCACAATTCCACCGCCGCCACATCCGCTGCATGTTTGTTTCGTTTTTGTTTTGTGTGCGTGTGTTTGTACAATGTTTTGTTGAAAACAAGTTCGATCGCAAGCATCACCACCATCCACGCCTACGCCTCACTATGCTCCCTCCCTACTACTCTCCGTCATACCGTTTTCTCCTTCATCCCGGTTGTATGGAACTGCACCCAAGACCTCCTCACCTTGGCGTCCTGGCTGGTCATCAGATGGGGCGTCTTCGGGCTGGTCATCGGGTCCGAGAGGACAGATCTCACGGCATTTTTGAACTTGGTTGTGTCGCTCTACGGCCCCGCTTTTTAGTAATTCAATACTTTCCAGGAGGGAGCCGCGTTCCGCTTCCCTCTCTTCAATCAGACGCCTCGTCTCCTCAATCTCCTCTTCCACGGTTTTCTTAGACATGGCCACTAGCGGTGATAGAAAATAGGGGTAGAGAGAAGGTAAGGAGGAGGTGCACGGTGGGCTCATCGAAACGTACCAGGAATCGCACGGTGACCTTTTGTTTGTTTGTTTGCTTCATTGTTTTGAAGAACCAATAGTAACAATGAAATTAAAAAAAAAATCTTTGTTTTTTGTTTTCAAGACAAACTTTTCGTTAATGTTTTTTGTTTTTAAGGTCTCGCAGCGACGGTACGCACGGATGCAGTGTCGCTAGCGGCGCGTGAGCTAAAACTCGTCGGGGGGGCGGAGGTCACTGGCTGTGGCTGTGGTCGTGACTGTGGCTGTGTTCGTGGATGTGACTGTGACTGCTGCACGTCTGAGCTAAAACTTTCAGGGGGGGCGGAGGCCGCCGGCTGTGGCTGTTGCCGCCGCACGTCGTACCCAGCCGGAATGACATCCTTTACTGCCTGTGTCAGTCTGTCGTGTTGCCTTTTTTCCTCCAACAGCATATCCTTCTCCTCGCGCAAGTCGTACACCTCCCTGTCTAGCTGTTTCAGTTTCTCTTGGAGTTTTTTCAGTTCCGCCTCCATTTTTTTTTTTTAAGATTATTATTGTATTTATTTTCCTTCTATGAGAAAACGCACTGGCGGGCATCAATGGTGAGGGGAAAGATAAATATAGCAAGTGAGAGGAAAGAAAAAGAAAAAAGCAGGCTAGCGTTTTCTTTTTCCTCTTCTTACATAATTATTCTTTGAAGGGTCATCCGCGACACACATTAACGGGAGAAAGAAAGAAAATAAGAAAGAGAGAGGGCTACACCATCCACCCGCCCTGTCGCGTTATCTTCAGCACTTTCCGCGCCTCCTCGTGTGCCCTCGCGAACCGCCTGTGGATCGGTATATCCTCCACCACCACTGCCGGCGGTCGGTAGTCGCCTCTCCCTCCCTCGGTCAGCTGTACGGTCGGGGCCAGCAGGGCGACCCGCAGCCGCTCTCGCAGGGAGGCCTCCCGCTCCACCGACTGCTGTAGCGACTGCTGCTGTTCCCTCTTGTCCGCCGTGAGGGCGTCTCGCTCGCTCTCCCATGCCGCGCTGCTTCGCGCTTGACTAGTGACCAGCACATGCGTCTTGTCGGTGGCGGACTGACGCTGAAGGGAGAGAAGCGCGCGGTAGTAGTCCCGCTCCACCCGGCCTCGCGCACGACCCTCCTCCGCCTCCAATAACTGCCGTGCATGAATACCGAACTGATAGTGTGACAGCTGTGCCTGATAGCGCCGTTCCCACCGCTCGCCCACCTGCTGTAGCTGCTTCTGCTGAGCACGGTGCGTGTCTAGCAGCTGACGGTAGCGTTCGGTCTCATGGGTGAGGAAGACACCACGCGCGTGGGTCTCCTCGGCCTGTAATGCCACCAACGCCTGAGAGAAGAGTTGTGTCGCCCACGCTTGTAACCGTTCCGCCTGTTCCGCCCTCTCCCGTTGGATACTTTCCGCCCGCGACTGTTCTTCCGCGGAGGCGATCTCGGCGATTAGCTCCTCACAGTCGGTGGCGACCGAAACGGTTTCCTTCTGGGCAGTGGTGTCGTGCAGGGGTCGCTGGGTGTCCACCTCGCTTTGCAAGTACTGCGCCCACTCGACGGGGTCTACCTCCGTACTTTTGTCTTCCTTATGGTGGTGGTCGACAGGACTCTCCCCATCCTGTACCTCCGCTATTAAAGGAGGGTGGCCGTCCTCCTCCACCGTGGTTTCCGTGTGGTCTACCGGTGCCACCACCGCCGCCTTGTCTCCCTCCTCCCTCTGTTGATAAAACTGCAGAAGGAGCTCTTCCTTCCGCTCCACGCTCCGTTGCAGCATTTCTAGCAAGACAAACTTTGTTGGGACGGTCATCGGCTGTTCCTTCTTTTCCGGAGGGGCGGTCGCATCAGGGAGGTCGGTTTGTGTGCCAGCAGAGTGGGTCATCACCCTCTCCACCACCGCTGCCGGTGCACTTTCCTGTGGGCCCTTCTCCTTTTCCCGCAGTGGATCGATGGTCAGTAAAGTTGGTGCCGACAGCAGTTGGTGATACTGAAATGGCTCTCGATTGAAGTAGGCGACGTCCACCTCTCTCGTGGGGGTAGTATCCTCTCCACCACTACCGGTGCCGCTATCGCCGTGGGAGCTGGCGGACGACTCCTCCCGACAGGTACACGACGTGGCGCAGCTGCAGGAGGAGGAAGAGACCAGACTGACCTCGCCCCTCCGCCTGGACGGGCGCCCCTTGTACGGATTGCCGTGGATCGCGCAGGACGACGGACTCGTGGTGTCCCTTGTACTGGCAGGGGTGCTAAAGTCCACCTCGTAATAATAAGCAGGGGGTGCCGCCGGTGGGGGGACTTTGCTCGTCTTCAGCCGCAGCCACTCCCGCACCTCCTTCTCTTTGGTAGTAGGAAGGGTGGCGTACACGTTTTGATTCCGTATTGTATGAAGTTTCAATGTCTCCTCCCGTGTAGGGCCGTTGATTTCCCCGAATAGATGCTCCGACGAGGTACACGACTGCTCTGCCCAGCGAGTGGGATGAATGAACTCTGGGTTGGGTTGGACAATAGAAAGGGGAATGGTCTGTTTCGTTGTGTGATGATTCATAGTGGAAGTGGATAGTGCTTCTTCCCTCGTTCGCGAGGAGGAGAAGCTGTCGTCGAACGCGGCGTGGTGCGGCCTCCACACGAAATTTTGTTTCTCTTCTTTCGTCTCGGAGAAGAGAGAGGGTACCACGGGGTGGTCCCGGCGCCGCTGCGGATCGTCGGCCAAGGGAAGGTTCATGGTATAAGGGTAGACACTATTCTTGAGCAGGTTGGTAGCCGTATTCGGTCGCCCGCCTTCTTCCTCCAGCGCGAGGAGAAAGGTTCTATTGTGGTGACAGGTGGACGGCACACTTTCCGTTCCATGAGGGTGATGATTGGCGTTGGTGTTGGAAACCAGTGCGGTTAGAAACGACTTATTGTGACTTCTTTTCCTGACGGTGTCGTCTTTCGTGCTGCTCGTCGCCGTCCGCTCGTCCACCTCTACCGTGACAGAGGGGGGAGTGGTAGACATGACGGTGTGTATGAATGAGGAGAGTGATATGATTTTAATCTATGGGTGTGTGATTGAAATCGTAATATGGAATTTATTTTATTTATTTGTTTTTCTTAAATTCAAAAAAAAAAAGGAAAAAGGGTTAAAACATGTGGTTAGTTATTTTTGCATAAATATATTATAAATCTCCCAAATAGCGAAAACACACCATATACATAGTCGTGGTTCGTTTTTCGTGTCTTTTGAATAGGTACAATTCTCATCCAAACGAGGATTGAACGTTGAAAAACAAAAAAAGAAAAAATGAAGCTTTTTTTTCTTTTGTATGTTTTTTTTTTTTTTTTCAGTTGGTTATAATGATTTCTTTTTTTTTTTCTTAATTTCACGGTACGGCGTAAGTTTGGGTATATATGAAAATAAAAATGAAAGTAAAAAAGACGTATCTTTTGTAAGTTTAAATATATAATTTATAGTAATTTGTTTTTTATTTTTACTTTTTTAAAAATCCTTTTTTTTTTTTTTACAGCTTTGCGTCGGACAGCCTGGGAATGTGGGTCAGATCCACATTACCGCCGGAGAGGATGACGCCCACACGCTTATAATGCTCTAAGGAGATATTGCGGTTCATTACATTATTATTGGGGTTGTTGTTGATGGCCGAATTGTTGTTGCCATCGGCGTACTCAATCAAGGCCGCCACCGCCGTCGCAGCGTGAATATCGACCACCAACTTTAGTCGCTCGTACGAGTAACGGAACCCTTTCTTCAGTTGGAGCTCATCCACGTGGAGGATACCGTCCACATAGGCGTTAATGTACTCGGAGGCGACAGGGGAGATGGGAGACACAATCGAGTCCGCCACCCGAGGACGCTTCACGATATCCTTCACCGTCGTCGCCCCGGGCTTATTGTAGGCGTTGGTGGTGACATCATTCTTGAAGGAGTCGAGGTCGGTCTCCTGCTTCTTGTCCTCCGTCTTGTAAAATCCGCCGTGGTAGTCTATCTTATCATTCTTCACCACATCGGCACCATACACGGCACAGTTGGGCTTCAGCTTCTTCACCGCGAGCGCCACCCCGGCGAGGAGGAGACCACCCGCAACAGGGACAATAATGCAATCCACCTTCAGTTCCGTCTGGTACAGGAACTCCAGCCCCAGGGTGGCGTAGCCGATCATGAGCGTGCGATCACGGTAGGGCTTCACAATACTACACACCCGGAAGGTGTTGTTGATCTTATCCTTACTGTAGTTCAGCTCGTTGAACAGCTGCTTAATCTTCTCGTTACGGGCCTCGCTGGTGGGCTCGCACTCGTAGTACTGCCCCTTGTAGTGGGTGATACTCTTGAGAATATTACTGTTGATGGACTTGGGCACCACGACGTGCGCCTTGCCTTGGTAGAGGTTCGCCGCCAGCGACAGCGCCGCCCCGGAGTTACCGGCACTGTGAATAATAAAATTGTTCACCGCGAGGTCCTCCTCCTTCAGCTTGATCACCTTGTATAACATTCCACGAATGTGATAGGTCCCCGTGCGCTGTAGGTTCTCACACTTGAGGTAGACCCGCTGCTTGTTCGTCTTGGTGCGAAGGGAAACACTCTCAATGACAGGGGTCTTGTTAATGTAGCCGCGCAGGCTGTTCGAGGCGGCTATGATATCGTTTAAACTCATGTCAGCCATTTATATATGCAATGATTTTTTTCGATAAGGGTGTATGTGGGGGAAAAAAACTATGACTTGGGGAAATGGGCAGAGGGAGAATACATTTCGGTGTTTGTTGTTGGAAAACAAGTACAATGCTACAAGAGAGAAACATTTTATTTTATTTTATTTTATCCTTATTCTTAAGAAAGCAATTATGAATGGTAGTATTATTCTCATTAGGATTTACAAACTCTGTAACGTCTCGATCACCTTCTTGTGGGAGATGATTTTATTCATCTTGTCGATCTCCGTCAACAACTCTTTCCGGAATTGTTTTAATTTAATAATATCGTTGAAATGAGAAAAGTTCGCCTTCTTCTCATTGGTCAGCGCGATGCCGTTGAGGAAATAGAACCGATTGGACATATCCTCATACTTGTTGTTGTTATTATTATTTTCGGCAGGATTGGGGGGCACCGCATGCGTCAGGGTCGGTGAGGGTACCTCCTTGTAGATGGACGGGTGCACTGGCAGGTAGGCGCTGGGAGAGCTGTTCGGCTCGTGCTGTCGCTGGGCTACATCCACCAGCACTGAGAGCTCTTCCCCCACCACAGACAGACACTGTTGATAGTAATAAAAGAGAGACGCGTCGGAGGAGAACAGTAACAGGAAGGAAATGATATCGTACTCCAACTCCGATAGCAAGTGGGTGTGACTGGCGGTGGTGGGGGGCCGATAAAAGTTCGACTGCGAGAGGACCGCGTTGTACTCGGGTGAGGCGGGCGCCGTCGTTACTGCCGTCCACGAGGCCAGAGAATGCGGGTCCAGCAACAGCGTCCCCTCCTCCGTCTGGGGTTCCGCCTTGAAGCCCGTTTTCGGTTGGTCCTCGCTCTTAGTGGATGTAAAGGAAACGAGGAAAGCCTCCTCGTCCTTGTGGGTGGTAGGGAACAGAGTGCGGCGGAGGGCCGCCAGCCGGGGCACGAGCCAACCCTCCTCTCTCGCGACCGCCGCGGTGGACGAGAGGTACGACATGCTATGAAAGTAATCCTTACTCTCCACATCCCCGTAACGGTAAATCTTGTCGAAGCAAGACACCCCGCCCTTCACCCCACTAGTTGCGTCACTACTGCGGTCGATGGTGGAGAGATGTTTGTAGTTGAACCGATTGGAGATGCGCTCCTTCTCCTCGCGGACGGCGGTACTGCTGGGGTGGGCGTTCAGGTTGGCGAGCGGGTGACTCTTGTCGTACTGATCACTCAGCAAATTACGGTGCAACAGGAGTAGTGTGAGCTTCTGCTTTTCATAGAGAAACAGCCGCAGGTACTGCTCCAGCTGGGATACCACGGACAGCAGCTCCTTCTCCTCCTCGGTGCGGTGGATGGAGCTGTAGAGGGGTATTTCAATCTCCTCGTAGTGCTCCGTTACGACCGGGTCGGCAACAAGGAGGTAGCCGTCGCGAGTACTACCGGTGGTGTTGTGCTTGAGTCGATTCTCCTCACTGGGGGGTATGTTCGGGTGCGGGGACTGGCGGTGCGAGAAGCGCAGGGCGTGGCTGAAGCACAGCGGGGCGCCGCTACCATTGAAGGAGTCGTAGAAGGAGCGAAAGTCAAATCCATCCTCGGTAGGGGGGACCATATCCTCCTCCGCCTCCGTCTTGATGGGGTGGGCCGACTTCCCTTGTTCCATCTTGACTCGTTTGCTACGGTGCTGATTTTCCTCCTCACTGTCGGAGTCGTCGCTGGAGCTGCAGATGGACTGGTGGGGATGGTGGGGTCGGTGTGGTCCTGGGCACGACATGAGGTGCAACGGCAAATACGGACTACGGTAGAGCAGCTGACGTCCCCAGGAGGTGTAGTTGAGCTCTGGGATGGGGGTGTTCTCTGCGTTGCCGATGGCGGCGAGGATTTGATTATTCTGTGTTCCCGCGTTGGAGACGTCAGTGAGGAAACTAATGCTGGACGCCGTATTGTTACTGGTGTGGTTCGTGGACGTCCCTGGAAGGTTGGCTGGTGGCGGTGGCGTCGTCACGATCCCTTCCGCAAAAGAAATCCGACTTCTATTCTCCGGCGGGTCTGGTTTCGTTGTCATGTACGTATTCTGGTGGTACCGCTTGAACACTGCCTGTGTGCCGTGTGGCACCCCCCCGACTGACACCCGTTCTAAACTTCAAGATATCCTTCGCACCCAGCCCTTCCTCCCGGTTCACCTTGAGGTACACGTGCACTCCCACCGCAAACTCTCCCCAACCGCGCTCCGTCACCTCAAACGGCATTTCCGTCACCACTCGAATCGGGTTGGCGAAACTCTTATCGAGCACAAACACCACCTTCTCAATACACTTGGAGAGGTAGTGGTCGCTGCTGGTGTGGCTGTACTTGCCGTTGAAGAGACCCCGCACGTAGACCGTCCACTGGTGGCTGCGCTGCTCCTCTTCTCGGCTGACGTACTCGACACAGCTCCCCACGACGATGGGGAGGAGGACCGACTTCTTGGGGTGAGGGTGGTGATAAAACTCAGATGGTTTGTACAGTTGAACAAAGGGATTGAACAGATAACTTTCTGGGGAAGACAGTAATAAACTTTTCGTCTTGTGTTCACTAAACGCCGCATTGTAATCGGTATTCGGATGGGGAGACTTTTTCTTTAGGGTTTCAATGGTCTCCTGCAGCGCCTGTTTCATAGTAGTAGCGTTACGAGGGTCCAACATGCTCTTCTTGACAAAGTAGTTCAAATAGAATTGATTGTAGTAATCTCTCCGATTTCCCATCTGAAGTAAATCGTCCGAGACGAATGGTGGCGGAGGATCACTATTGCTATTATGATGATTGTTGTTGTGGCTCGTGGTGTGTTCATTCATAAAATACTTGATCTGACGACGGTAGGTGGCGTTATTCTCCTCGGTTTGTTTCTTGAGCAGCCTGGCCCGCTCCGCCTCCTCCCGTAGTTTCTTTTCCCTCAGGTACTCTTCGTTATTCGCCACGGGGTGGTACGGGTGCTCGCTGTCGGTGGAGTCCTCTTCTTCTGTTTTCCGTTTCTTTTCCTTGTGCTTTTTCTGTAGCAGTGCCGCCGACACCACGCCCCCCTTCTTGACCCTGCCGCCCTCCTCGCTATCGGATGTTCCTTCAATCTCTTTCACACTACTCGACCGCACCCGTACCTCTTGGATTGTTGGAGTGGTGGTGTGCGGCTTCTTGTGTTCGGAGCTCCTGCGCCGTCCATCCACGTCTACACTCAACGACCGTCGCTGATTTCCTGGGAGCACCTCCACCAAGGTGACCGGCGCGGTCTTGGGCCGCTCCGCCGTCTCAGCTGGTCTGACCTTGGGCGGGCGCCCTCTCTTCCGCTTCAGTGGCACCACCGGTACCGGGGGTGTCCCGCCGCTCATGGTCGCCGAGGACACACTACTATCTCTACTACTGTGCACCAGCACGTCAATCTTCTTGGTATACAACTTGCGTGGTTTCTGCGTGTTTTCATGCAGCGGGTAAATCGCGAAGGCCCGCGGCGACGTCGCAAAGGGAATATTAAAGCTAATCTCGCGCTCCTCGGTGAGTTCGTTTTCATTTTCACTACTACCCGTCTTGGTGACACGGCTGTCAAAGTCGCTAGCGGTGGAGCAGATGTAGTAATGATTGGTGACCGTCTTGTGATGAATCTCCGCCGATTTTAGTTTATGCGTGGTATTGTGATTGTAATTCTTTAGAAAATACACCACTACCTCCTTGATGGTTTTAAAATCATCGTGGGACAAGTTTTTTAACAAAAAGGTGCGCTGCTTAAATTGAACTTTGAAGTCACGACAATACACGATACTCATCGGTGTGCTGTAGGAGGTGACCTTATTCCTTTATGTGTGTGTTCTACTTTGAAAAAAAGTAAACCCATCGTAAATAAGGATTGAGGAAAGAAGGGGAGAAAAAAGGAAATATACCGTTGTAAAATTATACTTTTTGGGTAAATGGCTTTCCCGTAGAGCGTAGCCACCGTCCGAAAAAGAAGAATTCCTTGTAAAACAAATCTGGTGAGTCCTCACACTATATATTTACTTTTTGTCGTTATTGCTTTTTTTTTTTTTTACATCTATACTTTTTTTTTTTTCGAATTGTAAATATTTTTATTGATTTATATTTTTTAGTTTGTTTTAATCCTTCCCTTGGGTTTTTTTTTTAGTTTTGTTCTTAGTGCTGCAGTATATCATACTGAGACTAACTCACGTCCTGTCTTTTTTTTTTTTTGAATTTATTTATTTCTTGGCATTCGTAAGCCATTGTAAAATGTATATGTACTTGTAAAAATGAGAACAGTTTAACGAAAAGCGGTGTGAAAAAAAAAAAAATAACTCTCTATATTATTTTTTTACTTTTCGTGTTTCGTAGACTATCTTCTCTCTGAAGAAGGCTACAACTGCGTTTATACAGCTCATAGACGGAAAAAAAAAAGACGGACGTGAGAAAAACTGAAAAAAAGGGGGTAGGGGAAACAACGAAAAAAAAAAAAAAAAAAGTATAGTGGTGCCCCTTTTTTTCTCAGATGCGACTCGATCACTCGATGTAGAAACTTATAAATTTAACCACTTTTTGGAAAAAGGGAAGCTTTACAATAAAATTGGAAAAAAAAATTGTATTTTTTTTATCTGTATGATCAACTTTTCACGTTTTGTTTTTCTTCATAACGATAAAAAAAAAAAAGCATTTTCATTCTTTAATCAAAAATTTCAAGAAAGGAAAAATAAAATAAAAAAATGTCAACTTGAAAAAAAAAAAAAAGGAACCGAATTACAAAAAAGAAAAAGCTTGTTTTTTTACCGTTATCATGGCACACTCTCTTACGCTGGCAGTAACAGCCTGGCAACACTGTCGAACCCACCGGCCTTGGCGACCTCCGCCGCGGTCTGCCCCTTCACGTTACGTGCATTAACCAAGTCCGGGCTGACCGCTGGGTACTGATACCGTAGCCACTCACACACCTCGAGCTGGCCAGCACTGGCGGCGGCGTGCAGGACGGTATTGCCGCTCTGGGAGCACAGCGTGACGAGGTCGACCGTGGGGTACTTCCCATCGGCGACTGGCGCTAGCAACAGCTGCAGTAGGTGCAGGTGGCCGTTCCAGGCTAGTACATGGAGCAGCGTGCGGCCACTGCTATCGCGCACCCCGGTGAACCCACGGGACAGCAGCGGGTCCTTCTTCTTGATAAGGGTGAAAATACCTTCCTCGACGGTACTATTACTATTACTATTGTTGTTATTTCCTGCGCGAATAGGGAAAGGTTGATTGTTTCCTCTCACTGCACTCTCCAACAGAAAGTTCGGGTCCCCGTAGAGGTCCGACAGACTGATGCCGTTGAGCGCGCTACCACTGTCGGCCGCTGCTGGGGCGGCGGTAGCGGCAGCAGGTCTGCTGGGGGCCATGCCGGCCGGTGCCTGCAGCTGGTCTAGCGTCATGTTCGGGTTGTAGAAGAGGGGGGCCTTGCCAGTCGCGCCGCCGTCCCCACCGGGTAGGTTCGGGGGCGGGGTGACTAGCTTAATATTCATCGACACGGGCGCGGCGGGGAACATATTATTGTTATTGTTGCTGTTGATGGGTAGGCTGGTGGGCGTGTTGCGGCCGGACTGCATCGCGGACATGGGCGGCGTGCGAGGGGCGGTCGCGACAGGGCCGGCGACGTGAGAAGGGGCGCTAGAGAGGACAATGTTACTATGGTTCACGCTGCCAGGGTGGAGGCTGGGGGCGCTAGGGTGACTGCCGGGGAGACTACCAGGGGCGGCCGCACTGCCGGGGAGGTTCACGGACGGCAGACTGGCAGAGGGCGGCAGCTGCAGGGCGGGGGCGCCGCTGGAGGGAGGAGTCGCCACCGGAGCACTGGGTGGTGTGGCCAGCAACTTCTGCGGACCACTCGACGGCGGGGCGGGGGCCACCACGGTCGGGGAGAGGACGGTATTGTTGTGTGTCACCGCCGTGGTAGGGACCGCTAGTTGAGGAGGGCTGTTGCTAGAGAGGATCGGCGGCGGCAGCAACACCTGCGTGTTCCCGGCACTGCTGCTGACCACGTGCGGGAGGGACGGGGCGACCGAGGGAGGGGTGCCGGCACCAGCGGGGTGCGGGTTGCTATTGGGCGAGTTGCTGTTGGCGGTGTTATTGTTCGCGTAGAAGTTGGCCTGACCCGACCCCACCTCCGGCTGCGGGGCGTGCAGCACCGGCGGGGGAATGCTCTGCTGCAGCAGACCACTGCCGGTACTATTATTATTAAAAATGAATACCGGCTGCTGCGGCGGCGACCGTGGCGGGGTGGTGCGGGAGTTGGCGAAACTACTGTTGCTAGGGGGCGCATTGTTGGTCGGTAGCACCACACCACCGGTGGAAGAGGGGTTGAGCGGCAGGGACGGTGGGGTGAGGTTCGCCGGCAGCAGCGGAGGGGTGCCGTGACCGAGGGGGAAGCCATTCACGTTATTGGGCAGCAACGGCGGCGGGGCGGCAGAGGAGGCGCTGGTGGTGGCAAACACTGGTGGTGCGGTATTGAGCGTGAGTCCTGGTGCGTTCCCTTTTGGGGTCGGAAGAGAGACGGGTGGGGGCACATGGACCGCCGTGGGGGAGGACACGGTATTGGTGAACTGCAGTGGGGCGCCGGTGTTACTGGGGAGGAGGGCCGGTGGGCTCTGCGTCAGCTGCGGGGAGAGGATCGTGTTGTTCAGGACCCCTTGCGGCTGCAGCAGACCAGCCCCCAAGGACTGCGGCGGGGTGGCCACCATGGACCCACTCTGCGAGGTAATGTTGTTGTTGACGGTGATGGGAAGGGGGTTGGGGTTGCTCACTGGGGCGGCGGCGGCGGCGGGGGTGGGGTCGGCCTGCGGTACCTGCGACGGCGTCATGGGCTCCACCTCGTAGCTGACAAAGAGGATGCCACACTCCAGACTGTTGGCACCCTTCTTATTGCCGGCCTTACCGCTCTTGGGGGAGGCAATGAAGCCTTGCTGCTGCTGCTTCTTCACCTTCGCGGCTAGGGTGCTATTTCCTTGGGGGGTCAGGATAATTTCCTTCTCCACCGTGACAATGTCGTCCTCCTCGTCGTCATTGTCCTCCTCATCGTCGTTGTTATTCTGTCGCTGCCGTTTCTGGGCGGCGGTCTGCTGCCCCTCCGGCAGTCCCACAATGTTGAGGCTACCACCCCCCATGAAATCTTCAATGTCCACGTAGGGTAATTTATTAAACACCTTGAAATGGACCACTTGGGGAAGGGGGTAGTTCAGATAGACGAAGGTGGTGTCGTACTCCGCGTTGCACGTCTTCTCCCGGACGGGGGTGTTGTTGATGGTACTGCTGTTGTCACCGATAGAGACTTGGACATAGGGGTTACTCGTGCCACCGGGGTTCATGGGGAGAAGTCCTTCCGCGCTGTGAATGTTCACTGTAATCTTGAACATTGTATTTTTTTTCTTTTTTTGAAATTTTGTTCTTTTTTTTCTGTTTGGGGACTCCTATTTCTTGAAAAAAAAAAAAAAGCACAATAAACTATAAAATAAAATAAAACAAAAAAGGGTGTCAAAAAACAGAGGTTTGTAATCTCTGTATTTTTTATCTAAAAACAATTCTTTTTTTTCTTTGAAGTGAACTGTTATTCTTTTCTGAATGTGAAAAAAGGGAGTGAAGAAGAAATCGTGTGATTATACAAGTTTTAATAAACTCAAATGAATCGGTCAAAAAAAAAAAAAAATGGGATAGTGAACCAAAACTGTTCTTCAATAACATGCTACACCAGTTGCAGTGTCCCCTTCAAATACCCATTATGCTCCGCATCTAGTAAATCACTAATGTACGTCTTCTGTTTATGAATCTCGCCTCGGAACTCAAATACATGACGGCACACCTGTCGCAGCGACTCCACGGACCGCTTCTTCTCCTCCCACACTTGCATATGGGAGACGTGATTGGTGTTGGCTTGATGGTTCAGCTCGAGGTCCCCCTGCACCGCAAACTCACGCTCCTCCACGAGGAGGAGGTCGATAATATCGAAACACTCCTGGATGGCACCTTTTTCACCTTGCACCGTAGGGCTGTCCTGGTCTGGGACGGACTTGGTGTTATCGGCAGAGAGGAACAGCTCCTCCTCCTCCCGTCCCACCGTGTCCCCCGCCCTGGTGTGCTGCTTCACGAGGATTAGTATCTTCAGCATGTACAGGGAGATCTCCTTGGGGTGATAGGCGAGGGCGGCATGAATAAAGTCCGCGGACAGCGACTGAAACCCTTCCAGTCCGTAAAAACAAAACGAAATGTAATGATACACCTCAAACATGTAATTGTAGCGAAACTTCTTGAACTCGTCGTAGTGCTCGGAGGAGTAGTGACTGGACGGGGAGCAGCTGGGGGTCGCCTCACTCTCGAGGCGGGCGTGGTCTGGCTGAATAGGGGGATCGGTGTTGATGGGGTGCATGGCGCTAGACTGCGACTGACTCGTCCCACGGGAGACATCCCGCATACTGACAAAACTAACATTCTCCGTGCAGGGGCCACTTGTGTTCACCATATTGTTGACCTCCGTGCTGGATCGATTATTGTTATTCTGATGGGAGTTGGCATTCTGACTTGCCGTTCGGTTCGGGGACGGGAAGTAATAATCGTATCCGTGTTTGTAGCTGGTCGGGCGGGCCTCATTCTCATCCACGTTAAACGTCAGCAACAAGAGCACATTAAAACACTTTCCAATAATATTAAACAAGATGCGATTCTTCAAATCGGCGGAGGAGTTGCACCGGAAGGATTGATTCACCGACTGAAACACACTTTCATAAGAAATGTGCTCCCTACCACCACCCTCACTGGTATTGCTGCCACTGGTGTTCTCATCGAGTGGCGTCCCCAACAAGACATAACTTCGCAAATGTCGTCCTTTTTCGATACGTTTGCAGTAATTCGGAAAATGTCGCTCAAACGGCTCGGCGAAGACATCCGTGGAGTGCGGCTCGTTGTGACTGCTGTTCGCCCGATTACTATTCTGAGAATAGAAAATCGCCTTTTCCTGCTGTAAAAACTCCAACAAGATGCAAATCTCGGCCAGGAATGTGCGGACGGTGCTGAGGCAGGAGCGGGGGTCGGAAAAGAAAAAGGGATAGTTCTTGGGGTTGTGGTTGATGCCAGTCGTGTTCATGGGGTTCCCGCTGTTCAGCTTGCTGTGCTGCTCCTCCTGGTCGCGTACACTTGCCATCAACTTTTTGTTATTATAAAATAGCCGTCGATCAAAATCGTTCACTTGCAGTTTTAAGTGCGTCTCTGTTCGTCGGCACCGCGCCGCGGCGTAACTAGAGAAGTAGTGGTACGTCTTCTCCTCCTTACTAGGGGAAAAGAAGAGATCGGTGATGTGCTGGAGGTTGGCGGCGCGGGTGTTATTCTTGTTCTCGCCGAGGGATGTGGAGGAAGGCGTCCCGGGGGCCTTCTGTGCACCCGCAGAATCCGCTTTTCCTTTGCCGGCTTCCGCCGTTGTCTTCTCCTGCTTATGTAGCTCCTCGTGATGCGCCGCCAGCAGGGTATCCACCACCGCTAGATTGTTCGTCACATTCTTACGGACACCGAACAACAACAGTCCCATCGACTCCTTCTCACACCCCAACACATCACTATTCATATTCTCGCCTTGGAAGTATACATGGCTAATGCACAGGGGGAACGTGTTGGTGTAATTACTGCTAGGCTGATTGATCTGGGTATTGTGCAACTTGCGTTGAATCACGGTTTCAAAGTCAATCGACTTGAGAATGAGCCCCAGAAACAATGGAATCTGAAGCGATCCAATCGTAATGTTATTGTTCGGATTATTCGTATTGGGGCTGTTATTTTTATTCAGCAAGGTGTAACTGCCCGACACGTGACTGAGGGCGTGGGCGTTGTTGTAGGCCCCCAACTCAATGTTAATCACCGTCGGCTCCCGTAGTCGATAATAATACAGTTTGTGCAGGACACGAAAGACCGTGCCGGGGTTCGTGGTGATAAAGGCGCAACTGCCCGACACCCCACGGGAGGACTTCTTCACAAACGCATTGTTGCGATCGCTGAGGTTGGTGTGGGGAGTCAGGTTAAAAAACTGCCTAGGATCGTAGTCCTTGTTGTGCAAGGTGTAGTACCGCAATGCCTCGTCGAACGTGAAATCGTGAAACGACGCCACGTTGCGCCCATTGTCTTGGTTCTGCGAAAGCTGAAGACTGTCTTCGTTATTAAAAAGTGGAAGGGCCGCGTACCCACCGATGAGAATGCGCAGTGTGACATGGATCGCGCGAAGCACACTAAAGTAAAACTCTCTGCCTCGTTTGCTAAAACTATCTTCCCCGATCAAATGTTGTTCAATCTTCTTTTCCAACAAGAATTTATTCTGTCCCTCCGGTTCGCCCTGTGCCGTGAAGGTGGCGACGGTGGGGTAGTTGAGCGTGTTGGCGCCCAGAAAGTAATAATACGGACTTTCGTCCAAGTGACACTCGTTTGTTTTACTAGCGTTCGTATTCATGTTGTTATTATTACTGGGGGTTGCCCCTTTGTCGCTGGAAGGATCGGTATGTCGTAGAACCGGAAAGTACACCGCCTCCTTCAAATAGGGACTAGGACCGATCGCACTCGTCAGCGGCACCCGCTTCGTCAGGGTGATGGTGATGTGAATGACTTCCTCACTCCCACATCGTAAAATGTGCTGCGTAATGGACTGGAAATCCATCGCCTTACCACTCGTGCTGAGATTGCCCTCGCTGTTGAGGAGGCTGTTGGCGTACGTGTAGGCGTAGGCCTGCGGGGCAGCAATCGTGAAGGAACTCTCCTCGTTCACGGCGAGACTGTTCAACGCCACCACCAGGCCGGAGAGAAAGGCAGAGTTGTAGAGGGAGGAGCCCTCCCCGCCGAGGATGATCTGATCCCGTACACTTCCTCGAATCAACTTGGACCGCGCGTCGCTGCTGGAGTCGGCCTCATAAAAGTGAAGGGGGTACTGTGCATTCACACGCGAGGCGTAGAGGTGGTTCTGAAGGGCCGCTGCGGCCTGACGGTACACGTTGGTCTTCACCCCATCCTGCGGTCCGTCCTCCTCCCGTGGAAAGAGCAGCGGCTGCAGCGTCTGCTGTTCACTCTCGGCGATAGGGACGAAAAAGTTATTCGGGTGCAGTGGGGTGAGCGAGGTCTGGGGGAGTACCTCCTCAAACCCATTGAGACGGCTGGAGCTCATCTGGGCAATCGTGGTGCTGCGCTTCTTGAGGTGACGGCTCTCCTCCTCGGTGAAGCGGGGCTGTCGACCGGCGCAGACCTCGTAATCAAAACTGACCAACTGCGGCGGGTTGTTATCGTAGGAAATACACCGTTTAGGATTGGGACTCGTCGCATTCTCTCCATTCTTCG
Source organism: Angomonas deanei (assembly GCA_903995115.1). Taxonomy (NCBI): domain Eukaryota; phylum Euglenozoa; class Kinetoplastea; order Trypanosomatida; family Trypanosomatidae; genus Angomonas; species Angomonas deanei. The sequence goes on from LR877160.1 coordinate 129,337, forward strand.
CCGAATAATATAATTCCTCTAATATCACTTGCATGTTATTTTTATGGGTGCGATTCACCTTTTCGTCCTTATTTTCCTTCGTGGGAGATGGGGAACTATAGTTGTGGTTGTAGGTCTTGCCCTCCGCATCGCAGCGAGGCAACAACCCCTGCAGCAGGACCACCGCCGGTATCTCCTCCTCCACCGCATGCTTACTCTTGACCCCAGGTGTGGTGAGTACTTCTTGTTGTTTTTGATTAATGATCACACTCTCTAACGCCCCGTTTTTGTGCAAATTGTGAAACAGCTGTCGTCCACTACACTGGAACCGAAAGACGGAAGGATGCAGGTAGACCCCCCAGTGATGGTACGAGATGCTGCGAGGTGCAGCGGAGTTCCTGCCCCTCGTGGACATACTATACATATTCGAATTATTGGCGGACATGGTTTGACTAGGGGGGTTGATTAACGAAGAAGCACCGTTGTCCATTTTATGATGGTTCGAGCAAAAAAAAAAAAAAATCGATATAAACTACGTTAAAAGTAATAGACACAAAAACAAAATACTGAACCGAAAAATTAAGACGGAAAAAAAAAAATGAGGTGTTTTACGCAGAGATATAATCATACATTACAACAAGGAAACGAAAGAATAAGAAAGAAGATAAAAAAAAGTTTTTTTATTTTGTAATGGTTCGTTAGTCATAAATATTATGTTAAATGTGCTTGTGTGTCAAAACGTTTTGATATATCCATTCAAAATGTAAATTCTCATAAAAAAACGTTACATGAAGATTCGTTTTTTTTTTTTTTATGTGTAATAAACATTTCCGCTATTTCTATCCTTGTTGTGTCGCGCATTCCTGCTGTTCTGCTGATTCCTGTCCTTATTATTATTATTATTGTTGCTGTTGTTGCCGCTGTTTCTTTTTTGATGGTTCCTTTGTCTATTGTTGCGGTTACGATTATTATTAATATTATTAGTATTGGCGTTTCTATTGGGGCGTCGACTGTTATCGTTGGTAGATCCACTTCTACCGCCCTGTGCATCACGTCTGCTATTGTGGTTGCTAGTATTGTTGTTATTGTGATTTCGGTGTGACTCCACACTAATCGTCTCCACGACGTGTTCGACAAAGTTGTCGCCTCCCTCCTCCTTCTTGGGTGGCTGTTCCTCCTTGCTGGTCTCCTCCACCCCGGCCGATTCCGTGACGTTGGCGAACTGTACCGGTGGGCTATCCTTCTTCTGTTCCTCCTTCTTATTGGTGTGATTGTCCTTTTCGGTGAGGATGTCAATTGCGGAAGCAAATAAGACATGCCGACTACCTAACTTAATGCCCACACAGTCTTCGAGGAGCGACAGCAGCGGCTCAAACGCCTCTCGCAAGGTTTGAATATTACCGTGCTGCATCATCATTCCATTCTTATGATTATCTCCATCCGTACGGTATTGGGCCAACAGGCGTTGAAAGTTTTCATTCAAATCTTTCTGATATGCGTCTCGCTCACGCTTGTACGCCTCCTCCGTCTTCTCCCCCGAATGGTCGGCCTGGTGAAGAGCCACAATGTTGGTGAGGTTCGTCGGTGTCTTGTTCGTTTGGTTCATTTGCAGAATGGACTGCATGCGAGACGGCGCCTCTTCCAGTGCCTTCATCGCCACTGGGAAGTGTGAAAAGATCTGGCGCACCGCCACATCACGGATCGCGGACTTGGGGAGTAGCAAGTGTTGGGCCACGACCGCGTTGGCTAGACCACCACCTTGTTTACTATTACTACTAGTATTGCTGTTCGGGTCGGGCGGGAAGTAAAAGTTACCCAGCAGCTCGTGAGCCTGCTGTGGGGTCACTTGCAGCACATTCAGACAATGACGGAACACCTGTCGCCGGCGGTACTGTGGATAGACATTCTTGAGGAGCTCATACACGGCGATGCCGACCTCACCCTTGAAAGAGAACATGGCGGCAATCGCATTGGTCGAGTTGGCGACACCCGCAATGTGATACGGAATGAAGGGCATGTGTCGGGTGACGAAGAGGACCAGCAGGACGAGGTAGCAATGTTGAAACTCCGCCGTAAGTTGTTCTGACATGACCGACATGCGATAGGCCGCGACAAAGTCTCGCCCAAAGCTGACCTCCTCGTGGAATGTGGGGCAGCTGCTCAGCTGATGAGAGGCCAGCAGACAGTGACGGCACAGGCCGCTGAAGACCGTGTCGGAGTACTGTGACAGGAAGGAACTGGAGAAGGTCACCCGTGGGCTGTTCGCTACCGACTGTTGACTTTTACTGTACGAAAGGGAAACTGGCACCATCTGCGCGGCATGAAGAATACTGTTCAGCTGGGACGCTTTTTCTTCCACTTCTGCCTCTGACAGCCCCGCCGCCTTCCACAGCTCCGTGTAGTAGGGCTCCACCGGCACATACTCCACCGGTACCCGTCGCAGCAGTCGCATGCCACTTGCCAACTCACCGGCCGCCCAGCACTTGCGAATGAGCTGCAGCAAGTTGAGAACGAGGAGGCCATTGTTGTTGATCTTCACAGGGCCGTTACCTCGGTTGTCCCCCTCGCCGTCGCCGTAGCAGTCCCGCAGCGCCTCCGAGGTGGGGAAAAGTCCACGGTTGTACAAGTGGTAAATGTAATTCGCTGCCGCGTTCACCCCCGCACTGTAGACACAAATAGAGGCAACGTGCTGGATGACATACAGACAACGCTCCACGACAGACTTCCCACTCAGCTCCGGGCAGTGGTAGAGGTCGTGTCCTACCTCACAGCAGAGCACGCAGCGGCCGTTGAGTGGGGCTGCCGCCCGGTGTACCACGCTGTCTGCCGCATACACAGTAGCGCCGTGGCTGCCGTCGACAGAGGCGGCCAGCATTGCCTCAATCCCTTCTTCTGTAAACTTATTCTCCTCCAATAGTGCGCGGGTCGTCTGTGGCGTGATGCACCACGGTGGGAGGTGGACGTAGAGCCGATAGGCATAGCTGACATGACCGTCCTTGAAGAGTTTCATAATCGTACGGTTAGTAGCATACACGAGTGGATTCTTGCTCGCCTCCACTCGTTTTCTCGGGTGTTCTGGCAGGCCAGCCTGCAGGGACTGCAGTGTAATGATCGGATGGTTGTGCAGGAGGTGCGTGTGGTCGAGAAGGAAGCGGTAGAAGGTAAAAAGACGCTCGGGGCCGGCGGAGGTCCAGCCGTCCGCTTGGGCAAGCAGACGACGGAGCAGTTGACTGTCGGACACCTGTCGCGAGGTGCTACTCTGATGACGCAGGAGACCCTCCGCCTCGGAGATCCACCGGCGGAGGTTGGGGCACTGCGCCGAGGCGTGTGGTTCGTCAAAACACATGCAGCAGGTACGGGTGACTTGACTGAAGTACGGGTGGTGCGTCCGTGGTGTCCCTTCCTTTCCTAGCAGCTGCAGCGCCTCCTCCTCCGTCACGTTAAAGTACGCAACACACTTGAGGTACGTCTCGCTCCACCGCTTCTCCACTGGGATGTGGCAGAGGACGAAGGCGGCACGCTTGTACTGCTTGAGGGAACTGAGCAGAATAGACAGTTGATTGCAGGCCTTGTCGTCGTGCTGGGCGAACTGCTCGCGGAATGGGGAAGTGACAAAGGCGGCGTAGGCATCCACCACGTAACGCACCTCCGTCTGGCCTTTCTCGAGGGCGCTCTCAATCTTTGTTTTGAGGTGGGCAAAGATAAGCTTTTGCTTCTCCTCTGGTGAAAGGTTGATGGCCGACCCCACTGTGGACTTCCCCTTCTCCGCCTCGATCGTAGTGAAGTCCCGCGTGATCAGCGGGCAGTCCTTCATGTCGTGGGTGCTGAAGCACACCTTGCATGTTGCTTTGGTAAATACCTTTTGAAAGAACTGCTCCTCCATCTCTGGCTTGTGCAGCTCCTCCTCGGTCAGCGTGGGAAAGGTATTCTCCTCTCCGGGGGTCGTCGAGTGAAACAGGTCAGCGAGGAGCTGAAGCGACTTGGCGCCGCGCTGACGGAGTTTGTGGGGGACGAGGTGCACGTACAGATAGCCAGCCAGCACCCGCTCGTGCAGCAGACACAACCGCTCAATCAGTGTGTCGAGTCGCTCGTAGTCGTGTGGGACCGCCCGCAGCTTGAACGCCTTCTTGTACAGCATGAGCAGAAAACCAGCCACCACGGCGTCAATCGGCTGACCGGCACTGTTAGCAATGCGAGCTCGTATCTCATCCATCACATCCCCTTTGGCACTGGTGTACTTGAAGGTACGCCACGGTGCCCCTGGGCCGGTCTGCGCCCCGCAGCTACCGCACTGCAGCCGGCTGCTCCACTCAGAGTTCTCCCCATGGCACCAGAAGCACGTCCAGCTGCCCTCCTTGTTGGTATAAGCCACCACACCCGTAGGGGTGTAGGCCCGTGTATAGTGTGGGGCAGCTGGCGTCACCTGCTCCTTCGCCTCCTCTCCTTCCACCACGGCAAGGTCCACGCCCCGCTCCAGCAGTGCCACCCGCCGACTGTGACGGTGCTGCTCCATTCGCCGTGCCGCCTCTTGATGTAGGGCGGACACATCCGTTACGTTATACCGGTCACCACCGTCCTCCGTTGCATCCTCCGCCCTCTCGCTAGGAAAGAGCTGCACGTCGCTCATCACCGTCACACCGGGTAGGAGGGGGGCGGCATCGCTCAGTACCTTCTTTTCAAACAAGCTCACCGCATCCATTGGCTTTCGTGGCGCCGCTGGTCTTCCGTCAGACTGCTGTAACCGACGGACATTCTGACGCAGCCGTTGTTTAGACGCGTCTCGCCTCAACTTTCGTCTCTCTCGCATGTGTTCGGCGTGCTCCTCGGATAAGTGGAAACTGGGCACGTGGTCGGCGGGCATGGGGGCGATCACAGACATGCAATTGCTACAACTACGGTCGTGGTAGATGTCGTGACTTTCCAAGATGCTCTGACACACGGGGCAGACGAGATCGCCCATCACCTTCATAAACTGTAATTTAAAGTTTTCTGAAAAGTAAAAGACATTATCGATGACAACGTTGTAAAAGAGCACCAAGTCCTTGTGCATGTGGAGCTGGACCAGCACCCTCGCTGCTGGGATCAAATGATGGTGCAGGTGCGGGTGAAGGTGCACCCCGACATCCTGCAGCAGCCAACGGAAGAGCAGTCGCAGCACACTGCGTGCCTCCACAGAGTGGTGACTCACGTCAATGTGGTGAATATACCACAGCGACACCTCCACACCGTCAATGATGTGCCGTCGTGCCATACTTCTCGCGACATTCAGGGTGAGCCACGGGTCGGCCCCTCGCATGATGATCTGCAGGACATACAGGGAGAGATCCTTCGCCTCCTCCGGGGTGAGGTACGCATTGTGGTGCCACTTGTCATTCTTACGGTTGAGCAACTTGAAATAGAACCACGCCACCTCCCAGTGCACCACCGGCAGTGGTGCGTGTGTGGTGGAGACGACAGTGGGGGAGGCCTCCGCGGCGGCAGTGGCACTACTCGCCGTGGTCTGTGCTCCCTCCTCCCCCTGGACTGCCGTCACCACTTCCATCTCCTCTTGTGGGTGGTACGCCGACATGTACTCCCGCGCCTCACTCACAATCTTGAAGAAGAGCAGAAACGGGGTAGGGTGTGGGACCGCCGCGCCGCGTGCGCTGGTAACTTTCTCTCGCAAGGTCTGCACCGCTTTGGTCTTGTGTGCCGTGGCGTCACTCCCGCCGTGGGTCGACCGCCACCAGGTGAGACTCTCCTCCTCCTTCTCGAGCTCCGCCTCCAGCCGCGTCACCTCCTGCTCCAGCACCTCACAGTACTTCACATACCGTTTGATAATTTGCAGTGCGAGTAGCGGGGAGGACTGTCGCTGCTGATGTACGCCGCAGCGGAGTAACAGTCGAGAGGCGACCTCGGCCGGCAGCGCGTACTGCACACCGACCTGGACGGAGCTCCCCGCCTCTCGCTCAAAGTCCTCCACGCACACCCCTCGGAAGCCATCCTGACTATCAGAGGAGGGATGCAGCAAGGTGTACAACACCTCTGACGGGGTCAACTTTTGCCAGCGGCAGGCACGGAAGAGTGCCTCCTCCTCCCGCTCGTCTACCTTTGCCAAACTGTCCTTGCCACCCTCGCCTAACAACGTAGAGGGGAGCGAAGAGCGAATGGGGACGACATAAGGCGGACGGGACTCCAGATAGGTGAGAGGACGTGTGACTGCCTCCTCCGCCGCTCGCTTCCGCTTTCCGTTGGTGGGTCGCTCCGCCTTGAAAAATGAGCTCTCCCCTGCCTCCCCGATAAAAGAAGCTGACACCTCCTCATTGCCGTACGGAGGAGATTGAGTGCTGTTGATCGTACTCAGGTTGGGCTCCATCTGCAGCAATCGGAAGAGCAACTCGGAGTGGGGAACTTTGGTGTAGGAAGCTTTGAGAATGAGTTTGGTCCACACTGCGGAATTCATGTTTTGCCAATCAAACCGACCTGACTTGTTCTCTGTCGTATCGTCTACTAATAGCTTGTAGATGGCATCGAAACACTCATAGTCGGCTAAACTTTCCAGCAACAGAGATTGAATCTTATTGGCGGCCACCCCTTGGAAAGGTCCACTGCCGCTGAACAAGTGGGGTACCTTTTCTTTTAGCAGAAACGTAAACTGCTCTAACGCCTCTTTACTAGAAATCATCAGTGAACTGCCATCCTCGCTAGGGTGTACACTAGGGTTGGCGTACTGCTGTAGAAACATCAAGTCCTGCTGCACCCGCTCCTGCCGCGCCGTGTAGTGGACGATGGCCTCTAATGCTCGCTGGATCAGCAGCGCGTCGGGCACCCTGTACTGAGATAGGATCACGTACAGTAGTACCGCCGGGGACGGTGCCTGCGGGTGGTACAGCAGCTGCTCACACATCTCATTGGTGCTGGCATTGTTGTTTTGATTGCGTTCAATGTAGTAGTGGAATAGAAAGGAATAGGGGGACTGACTGCTCGCACGGGAAGGACTCGTCTGTAGCGTGGCTTCACCAGGGGAGGGACCACTCTCCTCGACAAGAGGGCGCACAGTCCGGTTCAGCTGTTCGAGCCCAGCTTTACTAGGGGAAGTATTCACCTCCTCTAATTGTCTATAGTACGGTCGCACCGCGCTAGACTTGTTACGCCGTGCCACCTTCGGGACACCGCCCTCATAGAGGTAGACACTATTCTCACTCATCACCGTCCCCTTCACACGGGCTGGGCTAGACAGATAGGAAGGACTAGCGGTTGCGACGGTGGGGTTGTTAATACCCGCGCGGTGCGTGAAGGATCGCATAATAGACACACTCTCCGCCGCCCCTCGGTGTGAGAGGGAGAACACCTGCCCCACCCGCTTTCTACTATTATGGTTATTATAATTGCTATTTTTGCTATGATGGTTCGATGGGTTGACTGGGACGTACTCCTGTTTCCCTTCTCCGCCGAAAGAGGTTTGTACGTCTTCTAGCACCGCACTATTGATCTCTCCCCTACTGCTCTTTGGTCTATTGTTGTTTTGCTGTCGCTGGTGGCAGATGCCGCTCGCTGCCCCAAGCCCTAATGGCCGTGCGCGATGATGAATGGTAGACTTCATTCAACCCACAATTATGAATCCTGTTAATTGTTGTCAGGCGGAAAAATAATGATAATTACTAATGAGGTTATTTTTTTGTGTGTTTTCGGTTACTCCTACAAGTGCTACAAAAGAATACTGTGAAAAAGGGATCAACACAAAAAAAGAAAACTATTGAAGTTTCTTTCTTGTTATTGTTTACTATTATGTTTTTGTGTGCTAGTGTAGTTGCTATTCCTTCTATGGTGCTGTGTATATCGGAGATATAAATCTATTAGAATCAGCACACAAAATAAAAAAAGGAAGAATTCTTCAAGAAGAAAAAAAGGAGAAAGTGAAAATAAGATGAGGAACGGAAATCAAAAAACGGGACGATGAGAAAAGTAAATGACACGAGAATACATGAAAATGAAAAGAAATGACTTAGCGGGGTTGAATCACTCTCACCGGTTTCGTATTAAACAAGAAGTACTCCTCGATGATAGACACCACATCGTAGTCTGTGTACGTCATGCCATCCCCACTATTAGTAGGCGTGTGATCCTCTACCGGTAGGTCTTCTTTCTTTTTCTCGCCGTACAACTGTTCTATTCGCTTCACCTCCTCTGACTTTTCTGTTTCTTCCTCGACAAACTTGATTCGTTTATTGGACCTACCCTCTCCCTCCGTGGTGGTATCCTCTTCCCTATCTCTCTTCCTACCGCTGGTCGTCTCACTATACAAGTAATCTAACGTGAGCGCCTCTGGGTGGTCCGCCAGCCACTCCGAGATGAGCTGCGGTTCCTCATTATTATTGTTATTAGTTGGCTCCTTCTCCCTCTCTACAGGGATGGGGTCCGTGTGGGCTCGACGGCGCAGCACGACTAGAGGATACTTCCCCCGCTGGTGCCGCTCACCGTACACCTCTTGACTGCCTATCTTAAGGGTCACCCGCTTAGGCAGGTTGGGGTCCACCTCTACCGTCCCCAAGGAAATTGCTTCCTTATTATTATTAGTATTAGTATCTTGCAGGATGAGGCTGCCCTGTAGTTCTAGCATGAGCATCGGCTGCAGTGGTTTGTCTTGGGTGAAGATGCGGATAATGTTGGAATGGTCATTGGGGTCGCTCATGGTATCTATGTGTGTAGGGGTGTGTTAATCTATCGTGTGTAACTGTATACGAAAAGGAGAGAAAATGGAATGTATTAGTTTATGCTATCACACAAAAAAAAAAACATCAATCGTCTCATGAAGGACACACGTAAGTATTGGTGTTCGTCTTATGTTTATTGTTGTAGAAAAAAACAAATGTGATTAAATAACTAAATGTTCTTTTAAAATAAAAAACAAAAAAATGACTAACTCCTACGAAGCCGTTTTCCATTACTCTCCGCCGTTCACCCAGGAGTGGGGCAGCTCCCGGTCAGGGTAGTGCTCCTCCCACAGCGCCTTCATAATATTATTCCTAGCAATGATCTCCCCATTGAGGACGCCTAACGTGTACTTCCACCGATACGCGGTGATCAAGTCTACAAAGTCATCGTCCTTCTTATTCGCATTAGTGTTATTATTATCTGTACTCGCCGCCTCCAATCGCTTCTCTTCCCGTCTAGTAGGACTGGTGTTCATCTGCTCCTCGTCACGGATACAATTATAATACGCATCCCGCTCCTTCTGGCACTTCCACGTCGTCCACATCTTGTCCTGCAGACAGCGACTCATCGTCTTCTCCGGCTCGTAGCAGCGGCGGACGCACTCATTGTGAACAGCGGTCTGGATTTGTTTCGCAATGGACACTGGAAAGCGAATCGCCTGGAAGTGATCCACCGTCTCGTAATCTTCATTGTACACGTGCGCAATGACGTTACTGTCGTCGGTATGGGGGGCGGCACTTTTGAGGTGGGCGTAGGCCTTTTTCTTTTGTTGGATCGTTTCCTCATCGGTGGTCGTCCGGAAGCGGTGACCGTTGAGATTCTCCTCGTCGCTGGGGACATCGACCGGCTTGATGCTAGAGGGGGTAGTGCCCATAGGTGATGGGTATACTAGAATAATTTATGATTGTTTTTTTGATGCTATGATAAGTAGAAACAAAACAAACGAAAAAAGTGTGAGGGGAAAGGTGATGTATGAAGTCGCATTCAATTATGAAAAGAAATAAAGATCGTGTCACGTGTAAAGGGTGTACTTTATTTTGTTGTCGTATATACAATGGAAAAAACAAAACGGTTATATATTTTTTTTTTTTGATTTTGACCGATTTTACTCAAATGTGCAAACTTCCTTTCGTATTTCTTTTCGGCTAATGGGAAAAAGAAGAAAAATAAACGATGCTGAAATATAAAACTCTTCCATTCTTGTTTACAATCATAATATAATAATAATAAAAGTGTCATCCGATATATTACTTGGCGGTCGTGGCCGCCGTCTGCGCGCTCACCGCGGTCTTGAAGCTCCGCTGCGTGGCGGCCTCAGAAGGGGTGTCCCCTCCTTCTACGTTACTAGGACGGTCGACGCTCTGTCGCACGCTCCCCTGCCGCTTGGGTAGTCGGCTGCTCTGGGTGGTGTGTCCGGTGGTGGTGGAGTTCCCCTCGGAAAGGGTAGAATAAGGGGCAGGAATGGGAGAAAGGGCGACGATGGAACTCTTCTTGGAGGTCTTGGGCGTATTCATGGTGCTCTCTCCCTTGGTGGTGGTTTGAGGGTTGGTCGCCTCGGAAGCAGGGACAGACCTTGTAGCACTCCGTTCACTGGGGGTCTTGGCACGGAGACTCCTCTCTGTTCGCTACAGTGGTCGCCTTGGTCTGGAGCGCTCACCGCCGTCTTGAAGCTACGTTGGGTGCCAATGTCGGACAGCTCCTCTTCCTCACGCACGACCGCAGGGGAGGGAGAACTACCCGCGACGGAAGAGTTCCTGGTAGAGGACTTGCGGGTGGAGGCGGCAGGAGTGTGCTCCTTGTTGGTATCGGTGACAGTGGTATGAGGGTTCGTGGCCTCGGAGGCAGGAACCGACCGGGAGACACTGCGTTCACTAGGGGTCTTTATACGAGACTCCTCTCTGTTCGCTGCCGTCGTGGCCTTGGTTTGAGCGCTCACCGCCGTCTTAAAGCTACGTTGGGTACCAATGTCGGATAGCTCCTCTTCCTCTCGCACGACGGCAGTGTGAGGGTTGGTCGCCTCGGAAGCAGGGACAGACCTTGTGGCGCTGCGCTCACTGGGAGTTTTCACATGAGATTCTTCCCGGTTCGCCGCAGTGGTTGCCTTGGTTTGGGCACTGACTGCTGTCTTGAAGCTTCGCTGGGTGCCTGCCTCGGATGCCGTCCTGCTCGTCGTCCCTACCTCACTCCCGTCGCGGTCATTGTTGCGGTTGACGTAAGCGGCGGTAGGCCGGCGAGGACTGGGCTGGGGCCTCTCATCGTCCTCGCTGACCGGCACACTGGAGCGGCTCACCTCCACCGACGGCTCCTTCTCTCCTTTCCTATTCGCATTGGTGGAGACGGAAGAAGACTTTGTCGTCGACCGCCCCGTGCTGGACTGACGGGAAAGGTTCTTGCTATCGTTGGGGTTCCGGTGGCTCTGCGAAGTGGCGACACTGCTCGCCCTACTCTCCTGCTTGCTACGCGGCTGGCTACTGGTCATCACCCGGTCGGCGTGTATCTGGGTCTCTAGTGGCGCCGCTGGAGGAGAGGAGCGATCCTCCGCGATGTTGTCCCGGACGGCGGTGACTAACGTAGGAGAGGTGGTCTCCACCGCCGTGTAGAAATCCTCCGACTTGGCAGGGGCGGCAGAGTACGCCTCCGAGGGGGCGATGCCATTGTTATTGCCGTCCCGTGGTGGAGAGATGCGGCGGGGTGGGAGCGCCCAACCTCGGGCAGACACCGGCGGGGTCACCGTCTGCAGACTGCGGCAGCTGTAGAAGGACGCCTCGCCGTCGGCCCCATACGGCTCGTAACTCTTTCACGGTCTGCCTCGGGGAAGTTTCTGCCCCTAGAAGAGACCCGTGTGTATGGGGAAGGTGGGATCTCACCATGCATGGAGGCCGTGACGCTGTTGTTGCGAACCTGTGTCACCGTCAGACTGCCACGGCGACCAAACTTGTTAGGGTTGGCGCCCGCCACCTCGCTAGGGGCCTTGCTCGTCCTCTTGCTGGTGTTCTTGTTGTTGTAGTAATCGTAGCCGTGCGGCTGGGCCGACACCATCGACGCGCCGTCATCGTTATTCAGTGGGGTCAGAAAAGCGGCCGACTGCGCCTCGGTCCAGCTGTCCTTATCCTCGAACACGGAGGCCGCCGCCCTGCCTTTCGGTGGCGGTGGGTTGTTCGAGTACAAGTTGTTGGTCCCTTGGGAGGCGGTCGTCAGGGCAGCGCTCACGGCGGTCTTGAACTCCGCGGAGGCGAAGGAAGCCTCACTGGCGTCGTCTAGCGTGTCATGCAGGGAGTGCAGCTCTAAACTAGCCTCCCTGTCCTTGAGGCTGTCGTACTTATCCGTTCCTACCCGAATACCAAACTGATTGTTTTGATCCTCCGGGAAGAGCGCCTCGCGGTTGAGAGGGGTGTCCGCCGCGTCCAGTACACCGTGTGGTCTGCCAGCTGCGGCGGCGGCGGCGGTACCTTCCTTCCCTACGTAGGGGCTGGTATCACTATTGTTATCCTTGGCATCGCTGGGGGGCGCGTCCTGTCCCTCGGCTGCCTTTTCATTCTCGTACTGAGGGTCGTTGGTGGAGTGACTGGCCTCGAGCGCGTCGGTGGCGTTGCTCTTCTTTTCTTTTACCTTTTCTTTGGAATCTCCGCAGCCCATTTTAGTTTATTGTTTAATACAAGTATTTTTATTTGAAAATGAGTTATAATATAAAATATGACACTTACTAGAGAAAAAAAAAAAAGGAAAGGAAATGAAATAGTGAAGTAAACAGGTGAAGACCTTCATGTAGGACAACAACCACTACAACCAGTTTTTTCTTTTTTTGTTTTTGTTTTTTTGTTTTTTTAATAATTATATACTAAATCATTAATAACTCAACCACTATTGATTCATAATCTTCATTTCTTTTCTTTTTTTTTAAGTTTTCTTTTTGTTTTTTATTGTTGTTTTTTTAAAATGTATAGAAACTGTCCACTCTAAAAGAAAGGGAAAAGGGAATAAAACATTCCCTCTTCTCTCTCCCGAATTTTTTTTTTTTTTTGACAGAAATTATTCTCTAACAGAAAGTAAAAAGTGTAAAGTTTTATTATTTTGAAAAAAAAAAAAAAAGGTACAATTGAAAAAGTAATATCCTTAATTTTGATTTTTCAGGCTCACGGGAACGATCACCGTTTCACCACACAAAAAAAGGAAGAAAAAAAAAAGCCACACATAGCACAAAAATAATAAAAATACAGAAAAAAAAAAAGAGTCACCTTTTCCAAAAAAAAAGAAATGGAAGTTTAATCAAAAAACGAATTCACGGAGATAAAAAGGGAAAATCCGAACAAACAACTTTTCACAAACTGTGAAAAGTACACGAAAGAAAAAAGTAGATTGTAATACTAATAAAAAAAAGGAAAAACGATGAAAACTTTCGTGTAAAAAAGAAAGAAAATAGTATTTCCTTTCTCATTGTTTGTTGAATTTATTCATTTTCGTTATTTGAGCAAACATTCCATACAAAAGCTGCTACCGTTGGAGGGTGACGCCCATTTTTTTTTTCTTTTTCTCGTTATTTTTATTGTTCATTTCTATGCTATGCTATTTTATTGTGGCTATTTTTTTTTTTTTTTTTTCACGTTTTATCCTATTTTGTTTGTGAGTGTAACCATACAAAAAGAAAAAACACTGTAAAAAAAAAAAAAGAAGTCTTTTTTTTATATAAAAATTTTCCTTTTTCTTATTTTTTACTACTTTTTTTCATTATGATTAGATGGCAGTGAGGTTGCGCATCTGCATCACCATACGGACCTGGCGGAGGAGGACCCAGCCGCTGGTGGCGGGCGGGGGGCGGGCGACGTGCCACTGGGGCTCCTCGCGCTCAATCAGCTGACCGTTACCAGCCATCTCCTGCTCCTCCGGCCGCACAATGAGCTGACCGTCCTCGTCACGGGGGGCGTAGTCCTCGTAGTTCCCCTTGGCCTCTCCTTGAGGGTGCGTGGCACGGGGGGTACCGCTGGCAGGGGCACTGCGCTGGGGGCGGCGCTTGAGGACAGTGACCTCGGGCTCCTCCTCGTTACGCTCCTCGGCGACAGCGGCCGCACCACCCGCGGCGGGAGCAGCACCAGGCTGACCTCGCTGGACGACTTCCTCGTCGCTATTGACACTCTCCATATCGACCGAGACGTCCTGTCCAGCCTGGGCGCCACCCGCCACCTCACGGTCGACCGCCTCCTGTCCCTCCTGCGCGGCCGCAGACGGCTCTACCGGCTGCTCCCCCTGCTCAGGGCTACCAGCCTCCTGGGCCTGCTTCTCACTCTTCTTCTCCTCACTCTTCTTCTCCTCACTCTTCTTCTCCTCGTTCTTCTTCTTGTCGTTCTCCTTCTTATCCTGATCCTTAGAACCACCGCAACCCATTTTCTTTTTTATAAATAGTTTTTAAATAAATAAAAAAAAAGAGATGTGCAAACACGAAAGTAAGTAAGCTTACAATGAAAGTTGAACTATGAACTAGAAACTCAAAACCGAGATCTCTATAAAAAGTGAAAAGGGAAAGAAGAAAGAAAAAAAAGGGGTAGTGTGCGCCACAAGACTAGAAACAGTGTGAGACGGATGTAAGTCAAATAAATAAATAATAATAATAATACGGTGAATTCTTCTTTTCTTAATGATCTAAAGGGTTCTCTTTATATATATACTGTTTTTGTTTTTTGATTAATGCTTACGATGACTTTTCCTTCCTTTTACAAAACGAGGATTTATTATTTGAAAGCAAAAAAAAAAAAAGCGTTTTATTATTGTTAGTAGCGATTTGTGGATATTATATTTTTTGATAACTGAATGTAGTTTTTTTTTTTTTTTTTTTAAGAAAGATAAAAATGAGTATCAACTGTACAAAAAAGGGGTGCAAAAAGGAAAAACGATGAAAATTCAATCACAATGAATAAACACGAAAGCAAAACAGGAACCATTGCACATCTGTATTCCTTTTCTCTTTCCCTCCTTACAAGGCGGTCATATCCTTCAGCTGGAAGACCACCCGCACCTGTCGCAGTAGCGCCCACCCCGACGACTGCTGAGGCTGGGGCCGTAGCACCTTCCACTCCGGCTGCTCCCCCGCCGACTGCAGCTGTCCGTGCAGCTGACGATACTCCTCGGCCTCCTGGGAGAAGGCACGGCCACGAGGGGTGTTGGGGTCCTCGTTGGGGTCGACGTAATGCGCGTCGTTGGGGTTCTCCTCCGAGTACAGCACATTCTCCGGGGAGAAGCGGCTATGATTGGAGGGGGAGCGAGGGGACTTGGTGTAGCCCTCCCGCTGCTGCTCCAGCTGCGACTGGGAGAGGCCGTGGGGCTGCACGGACGCGGGGTACTGCGGCTGTGGGACAGGGCTCGCCTCCTCCGGGACTGGGCTGCGGTCCTTGGGGGTGGCAGGCTGGGGGGCTGTCTCTCTAGGGGTCTCCTCCGGCGGGGGTGCCGCTACCGGGGCCGCGCTGGGCTTGGGCGCCTCCTCCTCTACCGGCAGGCGGGGAGTGGCACGGGGCTTGCGCTCGGGGCGCTTCTTAATAACACGAGGCGTGGACACCGCCACGTCCAAGTCGTCCACCAGCTCTCCCTCCATCCGTGCCTCCGACACCCGTGCGTTCTTCTTCTGCTTCACCTCCTCTGGGACCGCCCGGCGTGGCGTGGTGGGGGCCCTGGCCGTCCCTACAGGGCTGTACTCCTCTATCTCCTCCTCCTGGGGGACAGGGGAGGCCGTGGGCTCACGGGGGGCTCGCTCCTCCTCTACTGGAGGGGCCGCCTCGGGCTCCGGCTGGGCCAGCGTGCTGGGCTCTTCCTCCTCTTCATCTGGCGGGGCAGATGGGCCTCGCACTGGCTCCTCCACAGCAGGGGTTTCTTCCTCCTCCTCCGGTTGCGCTTGTTGTGGTACCTCGCGGTCGACTACCTCCTCCGCCGCCGCTTCTTCTTCTTGCTCGTCTGCCTGCGCTGGTGGCTCGTCCGTCGGTTCTTCTTGTTTTGTCTCCTCCTGGGAGCCTATTTCGTGGTGATCGGAGACTTGGTTGTTACTCTTGGTGTCCTGCGGCTCCTCCTCCTTCTTTTGTGATTGCTTCTCACTCTTGCTATCCTTTGTTTTGGAGCCACCGCAACCCATTGGATGATTTTTAGTGTGTTGTATGTAAAAAAAATAAAAATGCTATTATTCCATAAAAAACGGAAAAGAACAGTTGCGTACCTCCAAGAAATTTACTAGCAATACATGACAGCCTTGATTCTCACGACAACGCGACGAAGCATTAATAGTTTATACAAATAAAAAAAAAAAGGGTACACTTAATTTATATAAACTCTGAAAGAGTAAAAACTCGTTTTTTTTGTTTTGTTCTGAGACGTCGCCTAGAATAAAACATCAACGAAAAAAAAAAAATTTCTAATATCTTTTATACTTTCAACGTTTTCTTTAAATATTTATTCATTTATTTTTGGTTTTTGCAAACAACAAAAGTCTTATAGTACTTTTTCTGTGGATTATGCAAAACTTTACATAAAAAAATCATTTTGAGCGCAAAAACGAAAAAAAAAGGTCTGTACAGTAAAGAAAAACAAAGTTGTTTTCCTTTTTGCTTAGTCTGAATGGTTTTGTGGTAGAGAGAGAATGTCACTCTTTTAAATCGCGCTGACATTCTGCAGTTGGAACACCATACGCACCTGGCGGAGGAGGCGCCACGAGCTGGTGTCGTCCGCTGGGGGTCGCATCACCTTCCACTCCGGGGCGTCCTTGGGGAGCTCAATGAGCTGACCGTTGCTGCCCAGCTCCTCGGCCGGCGCGGCGGTGCTGGTGGGCTGCTCCTCAATCACGTTGCCCTCCGCATCACGGAAGGTCGCGGAGACGGGGACGGCGCGAGGGGATAGCGGCGGCTTGCGGGCCGAGGTGGAGGCGTTGGGGTCACGCTCCGGGCGGCGCTTCACCGTACGGCTCACGACCGGCTCCCCCTCCGCGGTGGCCCCGTAGTTGGCCTGGGCGGGGGAGGACACGGCCGCCTCTCCCTCTATGTGGGCACGCTCCACCTGCTCCTGTCCTTCCGCCGCCGCCAGCTCTATCGCCGCCCGCTCCTGTCGCTCCTCCTCGCTGATGGGGTCGGCACCCGCCTGGGCGCCACCCGCCACCTCACGGTCGACCGCCTCCTGTCCCTCCTGCGCGGCCGCAGACGGCTCTACCGGCTGCTCCCCCTGCTCAGGGCTACCAGCCTCCTGGGCCTGCTTCTCACTCTTCTGCTCCTCACTCTTCTTCTTGTCGTTCTCCTTCTTATCCTGATCCTTGGAACCACCGCAACCCATTTTCGTACAAGTAGAAACGAATGGTTAAAGTAGAAAACAAAAAAGTAACCTTAAAAGGAAAATTATTTTTCTAGCGAGGGAGGGAGGGAGAGATGGTGTTTCGTTAACGTCAGTCACTCGTGATGTAAAACGAAAAAAGACAAACAGATAAAATAAAAAAAGGGTATTACATAAATGTTTAGTTATAAAGTGAGCAAAAAAAATCGTTTGTACAGCGCTTTGAATGACTTAAAGTTTTTTTTTTTTCATTTCTTTTGTGTATTAATAATTGACTTCGATAATGTTTTTAAAAAAAAAAAATTAAAAATTGCACTTTTACTGGTATCGCTTCTTCCACTCGTTATACATACCTAACGCCCAGACCGTCATGCTGTTCTTGTAGCCAGGGTAGTGGATGGGGTTATTACCGTTGAAGACGCCGCTAATCCGTTCCTGCGCCCAATCGCCGTCTGTCAGCTGTCGGTAGCAAATGAACTGGATACCGTTCTCTACCGCCTTCTTGATGTTCTCACGGCTGTTGAGGCACGTCTTGGTGGTAATCAACTTGTTAGAGTCCCCCGCGGCGCACATGATGGCCATGACCGCCCAGGCCGTGTTCACCACCTGCGAGCCATCCGGGTTGTCGACCCACACCTGCCGCACGCACGCGTTGATGTCCTCGCCCCAACCGCCGTCGGCATTCTGGTGTTGGCGTAGAAAGTGGATCATCTTCTGGCAATGGGGGTGGTTCGCCATGTCCTCGAGCTCCCCAGAGGCCCGCAGCGCGTCACTGACGATCCAGGCGGAGTAGGTGAAGCACACCGCCCAGCTGCCGTAGAAACTACCGTCCGGTCGTTGTTTCCGCAGCACACAGGCGATGCCTTCTCGTATGGCACGGTCCACCTCCCGCCGCAGACGGTGCTGGGGGTACAGCTTGCGGAACAGACTGAGGGAGTGGATACAGCTGCTGCTGCACTCCGCGTAGCTGTACTCCACCATCACATCCTTAAAGAGCTCTGCGCAGTTGAACAGCTCGCAGTAGGCGGGGGCACGGGTCGCCTCGTAGGAGGCCCAACCGCCGTCCCCACCCACATTGCGGAGGGACAAGATCTCCTCCACGGCATCAACGATACGACTCTCCGTGAAGTGGTTTACCTGGTTGAACTGCTTCAGGAGCAGCACCACACGGAGTCCCTCCGCCGTACAGTCGCTCACCTGCCACCCTTGAGGAGAGGTGGAGAAGTTCCACGCCCCTTTCGTCCGGTGACGGAAGAAGCGATCCATGTCGATGGGGTCCTCCTGCACCTGCGCCACGTTAATATAATAGTGCGCCAGCTGCATCTCCTCGGGGTGGAACATTTCCTGGCGGCAGGCACAGATGGCCTGCACGGCGAAGCTGGTGTCCCAGAGCTGACTGCCATTGTAGCCGTTCATCTTCATACCACAGGGACCGGGGTAGAGGTAGTCGGGGATACGGCTCTTGTGGAGCTTCACCCGGGTCGACCGCGGGCCCTCCCGTATCCACGTGGCCAAGTAGTTGAGGGACTTATTGACGGGGCCTAGGCAGATGAAGTGGGTGTTCTCGTCGTCGTAGGCCATGTGGCGCCAGCAGGTCTCAATGGCCGACTGACGGAAGCACTTCCACCACCCTGACCGCAGCACGGTGTGCTCCACCACGTCCAGCACTTTCATGATCACCTTGAAGAAGGCAGAGACAGGGGTGTAGCAGTCGGTGTTGCACAACTCGTTACGGTAGTGTCTCCACTGGATGCCCTTGTAGGGTTGGAGATAGATCTCACTGCGGATCTCCGTCAGGAGCGGCTGGAGTGGGGCCTGCCACCGCATGCCGTAGAAATAGGAAAAGGGGATGGCAATCACACGGCTGTGGCACCACGCACGGCCGTAGCCGAACGGAAACCAGCGAGGCAGCCACAGCATCTCCGGTGGCAACGGGTGAATCCCCTCGTAGTCAAAGAGGTTGAGCAGCGTGAGCCAGTACTTACCCCAAAAGGGGGTGTAGACCGCTCCGCCGTGGGCGTGGATCCAGGAGCGGGCCTGCGACAGCTGGGCATCTGTGGCGGGTACCCCCAACAGACGCATCGCCACATAGTTGAGCGCCGTCCCCAGCATCGTGCTGTGCCCCTCCGTGTGCTGACCCCAGCCGCCGTCCTTATTCTGATAGTTACGCAAGTAGCGAATCAGCTCCTGCCGGGTGGCGGCGCCACACTGGCAGTGCACCTTCTCAAAGTGTTTGGAGTGGTGTTGCTTCTCCACGTTGGTCTCCCCCTCCCGGCAGTTAAAGAAGACATTCTCCTGGTTGAGGGTTTGGTAGTAGTTGTGCTTGTTCTTGACGTGGCAGTGGGTCTCGCCGCACTCGAACATGGCCTCGGTGTTACCGCCCTGCACAATGTATTCGGCGAAGACGAGACCGGGGGTGAGGAACATGCACCCACTGTAGTCGTTCGGCCAGTGGCCACTGAAAGGGTCCTGTAGCTTTAATAAAAACTCCACGCCATCCTTCATGGCGGTCTCGGTGTTCAGCGAGGGCTTGCCGGGGGCGAAGTCCTCTGGCTCTTTCCGCTGCTCTTTGGGGAGCAGACCGAGCTGGTGCAGCTCCAGCCAGCGGCGCCGCTTCCACATGGGCTCCAGCACCTCTTGGTCGGGGTAGATGACCTTGGTGTCCTCCTCCGCCTGGCTCTGCAGCAGCAGCAGGAAGTCGTCCACGTTGGTGAAGCCCGCCGCCTTGGCGCGGCCGAGCAGATTGCCTTCCTCTTCCTCCGCGAGGGGGGCGCCATAGATCCACCGCTGACGACCATCCTCACAGCGGAGGTGCCAGCCGGCGAGGGGCAGCGTCGTCTGACCCTCCTTCGCGGCGCCCGTGTAGTTTTCGTAAATCGGATTGAAGCCACCGGTGACAAAATCCTTCACCGCCCCCAGCACTTGGTTGGACGGACCCTCCTTGGCGGGGTCGATGGCCTCCTGCGGCTGCGTAGGGTAAGACACGGGGCGAACGTGCGGGACCGACTCGAAAGGCCAATTATTGTGGTGATCCCGCCAGATGCGGCGCTGGGTCTTATCCCAGAGAAGGAGACCCACGTGCGCGGTGAAGAGCACCGGGGCGCAGATGAGCAGAAACAGATAGTACGCCGCCTTCTCCAGGCCCCACCACGTCAGCGCGGCAATGTACTCCCGCAGGGTGTGCGGGGGCTCGGGGACGACCGTCTTGAAGGGGAGGGACGCCTTGTAGGCCTCGTACTCCTTGTGTTTCTTCTCGAAGGAAGTGAGGGTCCTGGTGAGGAAAGGTGGCACCAGACAGTTCCAGCCAGCCGGCGGAGGGTCACAGGAATAGGCGTTGCCAGAGTGTCCGTGCATCTCCGCCTTGGTTACCTTTGCATTGGAGCTCATTGAGACCCGTTGATATAAAAATGAAAAAAAATGATTTTGATGGAAACAGATAATAGGATAACTAGTATACCTGTTGTCGTGGAGGAAAGAGAAAAGAGAACAATTTTTTTGCCAAAATGTGCACAAAAACAATAAATAATTCAAAAAAAAAAAAAAAGACCAGTTAATGAAGAACAATTATTATAAGGTGAACAGAAACAGGTAATCTAGCAAGAATAACAAAAACAAAAAGTAACGAAAAATTCTAATGAACAAAAAAAAAAAAATTCTTTCAGGAGTATACATTGCAATTCCATTTGTTTTTTTATATATCGTTTTTTTTTTTTTTTTAAGATTTACCCATCGAGGAGTTGATACTGGCTCGTTTATTTTGCAGTGGTTGCTGAGAGGGCGACGCCACCGTGTGCGGCTTAGGAGACCCACTCCCTCTTGTGTTGTGCTCCGCCGTCTGCGTCGTGCGAGGTCGAGGGGAGGAGCCGGAGGGCTGTGGCTGGGCGGCTGGGGTCCCTTCCGCCTGCGGAGAGGCCTCCGGCGAGGCGTCCGGGCTGTTGTGGTTCTGCAGCTGTTGTCGCATCTGATAACTATCCGCCGCACTCTCCACCACCTGCAGTAGGTCCACACACGTGGGGCGTGCCTTGGGATCGAGCTGCAGACATAGTTCCGCAATATGGACCAACTCCGGGCAGTCGGGGCACTCCGGTATCTCCGGGGGGTCCACGGTGTACTTTAGCAAGTTAATGATCTGCTCCTCGCTCTCAAACTCGTACTCGTACCACGGGGCCTCCCCGGACATCATCTCCACCACGGCACACCCCACGGACCACATGTCGCTGGCCTTGGTGGGGCCGCTCTCGTTGCCGTCATCACGAAACAGCACGGGGTCCATCCAGCGGAGGGTGCCGCCCACCTTCATGGTGCCCTCGCCGCTGTGATTCTCTGGGGGTAAGTCCTCCCCACCGCCGCTGCTCCGCTGACGGGAGGTGGAGCGGGAGTTGCCGACCGCACTGTTCAAGTTGTGCTGTCGGTTGAGCAGCTTGGCGGTACCGAAATCGGTTAACTTTGCTTTTCCTTTTTCCGTAATGAGAATATTCGCCGCCTTGATGTCGGAGTGCACAATGTTCAGACTGTGCAGGTAGGCGAGCCCCTCCAGCATCTGACGAAGGTAGGTGATGATGACACCAGGGGAAAGAGCACCAAAGTTATCGAGCAAGTGCCGCAAGGAACCACCTGGCACAAACTCTAGCAAAATATTAAAATACGTGCTGTTCTGACTACTGCCATAGTACTGCACAATGTTGGGGTGAATAGCCTTACTGAGGACGTTGATCTCCTCCTGCAGACTGCGGTACTGCTGTAGAATGGCTTTTGCCTCTGGGTCCTCATCCCTTCCCTTTACCACGGTGGGGAGCAGCACCCGCTTCACCGCGATGAGCTGACCATTAGTGAGGTTAATCCCCAGGTACACCTCCGCGTTGCCACCTTTACCGAGCATCTCCTCCCCAATCTTCCACTCAATCGTCTCCCGGTGCAGCGGTCGACTGCCGCTCCCTTTTGTTCGGTTATTCGTATTATTGTTGTTGGGCCGACGGCTGCCGTGGGGGGTGGAGGAGGCAAAACTGTTGTTGGCGTTTGTATTATTATTGGTATCGGTGGGGGTGGCGTGCGTCCGTGGGGTTCCTCGCCGGTAGATGGCCGCCTGCTGTACCTGAGAAGAGGTGCCCTTCGGGGTCGCACTCCGTTCCATATTATTATTATTATTATTATTGAGTGTGGTCGAGGCCACGCTGTTGCTCGCTCCCGTCGTACTAGCCCCACCAATCGACAGCTGATTCCGCACGTGGATGGGCGGACTGGCGGGGTTGACCGCATTATTATTATTATTGCCATACTTGTCATTAATAATATTACCTCGTTCATCGGTGAGCATAAACACAAACCCCAAGAAGAACTGAGAGGTACTCAAACGAAACGTGATGAGTGCGTTTTGATGCAATAAGCACTTTTTATCTTTTCCAATCTTTTTCACATTCACGTACGTTCCGTTCGCGCTTTTATCGAGTAGGGTGAAGACATAACGGATGCTGGACTCATTGCTATTGGGGTAGCTCGACGGCATGCCACCGCGACTGTCGGAGTTTCTCCGTCCCCCGTTGGGATTGCTGCTAGGGTCGACGGTACGGTAAATGACAAACTGGACCGAGCTGACAAACGTATCTTGGATGTGGGCCGTGCACTTGCTGCTACGACCGAAGCGGAACTCCTCCGTGTTAATCTTTAGCGTAGGGATGGTCCCCTCATCACGGGAGAGCAGCACCGCCCACACCGCAGGGGTTTTATTGATGGCACCTGCGTGAGTATTATTATTGTGGTTATGAGGGTGACTACCTTCTGGCGGGGTACGCACCAGCGGAGAGGAGCCGGGTCGCTGCACGGAGGGGGAGCCTATCCCATTATTATTGTTGTGTTGATGATGATTATTGATGGGGGACGCACTGCTGTGGATTGCGTTCGAGGTCGGGGAGGAAAGACTCTTCTGAGGTTCACTGTCAAATTTATTATTGTTATTATTATCATTCGTACTATTGCGAGTGATACTATTGTTGTATTGCATGGGAGAGGGCGGTGGATTCTCTTCATCCTTCACAAGGGATGGACTCACCAACCCTTTACGGAAAGAGTTATTATTACTTGGGCTGCTGTTATTATTATTATTACTCGGTGGAGGAATAGGAGACGGGATCGGCGGGGGACTCTGAGAATGCCTTTCCCCATTGTTGTGGTTATTATTATTGTAGCTGTCCTCCGTGATCATGGAAGAAGGATCGCGGTACACCTTTGTACTCAGCTGAGGCGCATTGCTCACATTATTGGTGTTATTATTGGTATTATTATTACTGTTTTGCGTCTTGGCGTGGTTCGCCACAATACTCTTTAGTTCCTCTCCATAAGGCGAGAGGGGTGTGGGCCCGCCGCTGTGATTGTCTTCGTTATTTGTAGGATTAATGTTCGCTAGAACAGAGGGCGACATGGGGCGAGACTCTCCCACCATGGAGGAGGCAAACGAAAGTGCGTTATTATTATTATTACTAGGAGGAGCGGCAGACGTACGGCTACCACCACCAGCGCCCCCACTCGTGCGATTCTTTTCCTTCTCATACTCCTCGGTAGCATCCAGCAGTCGCCGCTGCAGCTCCCGCAGCTGTTGCACCTCCTGGGTCATCTCCGGGGTGAGCCGCTCATAGGGCCGTATGTACTCCAAACTGCTATTCCCCCGCTTCGAGTTATTCAACAGTTCTTGTACGGTGGTGAGGTAGTGAAGGGTGTTGGTGCCAGCCCCCCACAGCCGTGGGACCGGGGGGCCGTGTGCCGCCATAGAGCCATCCATCACTCCATCCAGTGAGGACACCGCATGTTCTAGCAAGACACATAGCGGCGCCGTATCCTCCACGAACTGATGAAGCACGGTCTGTTGCGCGGTATCCGACTTTATCCAGTCCGCGACAGAAACCATATCGGCGCTCCCAGCAGTGGCGGAATCAGGAGGAAAAGGAAGACACCGCTTTAAAGGTGTAATCGGCCAAACAGCCTTTCTCCTCCTCCTCGTACAACCCTCGGAGTAGTCTCACGGAGCACTTGTAGAAGACAGAAGGGGAGAGACACACGACGCCCTCCAAACTCTGTTTCTGCACCCCACTGTGCTGTAGCGCCGACGTCGGAGAGGACAAACTCTTACTCGCATTATTATTCGTATACGTCGCATTGCTCATCTCCACCACCTCACCACCAGAAGCGGAACCATTACTTTCCTCATTTTTATTCGTGGGTGGTAGCCCATATTCTTTTCGATCCAAATAAAAATGCTCCCAGAATGGAAATCCATACAGATGAAAGGCATCCAGGTCGGATGGGGTGGGGTGCTCCTTCCGCCGCTGTAGCTCCTCCGCGGTGGTGGCGGCGGTAAAGAGCAGCCGGCCACTGTTGGGGTGGATTAACAAAGAGGAAAAGGGCAGCTGGTCGAGCACCCCGTGTAGCAGCGGCCGACGGAGCATGAGCTGATACCGCTTCTTGAACTGTAAACCGTGATCCTGCGTGAGGAGGTACGGAGAGGGGGCGAACGGCTCCACCCAGCAATCCAGCGAGACCATGAAGGTGGGACGATTGGTATCATTATTATTATTGTGCGAGTGTAATACGATTGGCTTCCGTCCTCGGAGGGTGATGCGCTTGACGACAGATCCCTCCGCGATGCCATTACCATGGTTCGACCTGTTATCCATCGTCACAATTGTATCGTTCAAGGGAGAACCATTCTTTTTTTGTTTACTATTTTTACTTTTCGTCTTCTCCTTCTTTTTTTTTCCATTATTCTTAGTACTATTATTATTGTTCGTTATTGTATCGTTTCCATACTGTTGCTCCGCCGCTAGTATCAGTTCCTGCCACGTCCGCAGCATCTCTTGCTGATCCTCCACCGAGAGCCACTCTAAAATATCACTGGCATACCGTAACACAATATTAGAAGGGGTAGACCCTACGAGTGTAGCAAACGTAGGACTAACGTCCGTCACAATAAAACTATTATTGCTGTTATTATTATCTTCCATGGCTAACGTGAGAAAAGGTGTACAGACATCTGCCAGAACGGCACTTTCCTTTTCATTATTATTATTCGTATGGATTGGAGTATCAACCATTGCAGTATTATCATTGTTATCCCCCTTTGTCATCTCCGCATCATTATTGGCAGTGGTATTATTATTATTATTATGATCTTCCTCGTCACTTTGTTCCCTAACGCTGTCGATCGGTGGCGGTAGGAACCGAACGGTTTTGTTGTTTGGTGTAGCATCTCCGGGATTATTATTGGGATTATGGTGGTTATTTTCATGATCCACGTGTTCCACCTTATTGCCGGTATCATCATCGCTATTATTATTGTTGTGGTTTTTATTATTGTTGGCTCTTCCCGTGTCCTCGTCGGCGTACGGGTTCTCATTTCCCTTTCGTGGAGTGAAATCAGCACTTTCATTATTATTATTATTATTTTCCTTTTTATTATTGGCATTGTTGTTGTTTGTTGTTGTTATTCATTATTATTTATTCGGATTATTATTGTTATTTGGATTAGTATGATTCATCATTCTCCTTGGGTTTGCGGGGGGTGCGCCACCGTACATCTCACTATTGTACTGGCGAGGCGGATAATTTCTATTTATATTATTATTATTCGAATGAGAAGGATACCCATTTCGTAGAAATCGTTCTCGCATTGCTTGATTATTATTGTTATTTCGCGCTGGTACGACCGTTGTGGTGGGAGAGGCATAATAGTAATGATTCTCATTGGGATTATTGTTATTTTGACGACGAGGGGCGGGTACCGCGCCAGCCCCGGCACTTACGTGAAATCGATTCTCCGTTGGCGTATTGTTATTATTATTCGGATAGTTATTATTATTATTCCGATAGCCAACAGTAGGTGGCGGTGGTGGACCTACATTATTATTAGTAGTAGTATTCATGTTGTTGCGGTAATAACTCAACGGAGGTGGGGGAACACTGTTATTATTATTATTATTATTTGAAATACCTGCACTAGCCGCACTATACATAGTAGTAGCGCCGAAAGAATTGTTCGCTTCATTTCCATTATAATAATTATTATAATAATTATTATTATTATTCGGTGAGGTATAGTGACTCTCCTCGTCTATGTTCTTATACGGATTGAAATGATTGCTGTTTTTGTTATTCAGACAGCAAAACCGCACACACACAAACAAACTCACTAATAATGGAAAAATCAAAAACACCAGCATGGTCACCACCGTCATGACCCCCACATTCCGTGCCTCATTGTACTGGGCAATAATAATAATAAAGTGGACGAGGGCGATGAGAAAATCCAGACACAAATTAAAATCAAACGCGAAGAGGAAGAAAAAGTGTAAACTCACTAATTTGAAAACATTCTCGTAGGGGAAGTGTTGTTGCCCGAATCGACTACCAGACTGTCCGTCGGTATACACGATATGTTATTATTATTATTATTTTCAAATAACGCTAGCAGCTCCCTCATATTACCACTATTATTACTATCCGAAGCAGTGAAGGCCCCCATGACGTGAGGGGAGACCGCAATGAGCACGCCTAATAATAATAGTTCCACCGCCGGTAGGACGTGTTTATAAAAAGAATGGGGGTAGATACACCCTCGGTAGCAGCACCCATCCCTCTCTTTCTCATTACTATTATTATTATTATTACTATTCTCATACAGGTAGGCTAGCGTGTGATCTTGCATCGCCGTCACTCGCCGGTTTCGCTTACGATCGCAAAAATAATACACCACACTACAAACCACACCAATCACGACGGAGACGACAATGAACACAATATGAACGGGATTGTTACTAAAGGGAAGAAAAAAAAAGACACCGACGAAAAGGGCTATAAATGAAAAATAATAATACACCTCTAAGCTGAAAACGGTCCCGTGGCGCAGAAAGGAACTAAAAAAGGCACAGCAGTCGTCGTCCCCGCAACAGCCACTATTATTATTATTATTGTGATGGTGTGGTACCACCTTCGAATTGTGTTTTCCCTCTGGTGTCGTTCCTCTATGGGGAATAGAGGGAGATCTAGTGGACATGTAGTCGTATTCCTATTATTATTACTTTACAAAAAAAAAAAAGTTGAATGTATAATGAAGAAAATAATAATAGTTCTAAATTGTGTAGCTTTCTAGGAAAAAAAAAAAATAGAGAAAAAGAATAGAGAAAAAGAATAGAATAGTCAATCGTATGTATGCATCCATTACTTTCATGATAATTGTCATTATTATCATTTCTCTGAAAAATGTATAATTCTGTAATGTGTACAACAATAGTTTTTTTTATTTTATTATTATTTTATTATTTTATTTTGTTTTGTTTTTAGTGTCCACCTCCCTGTTCCTTGCTAGAATATATATATATATATATGAAATGCTGGGGGCAACGCAAACAAAAATGAAAAAAAGCAGCAAAAAAAAAAATACAATTACAAAAAAAAAAAAAAAAACGATAGGGCCGTTTTCACGGGGGCCGGCGCTTATTCCCCCATAATAGGTTAAACTCCTCCTCCTCCCTTTCCTTCTCCTTCTTGGCGTACTCCTTTTCCGTCTGATAAAAGATCCAACACTCGTCGTCGTCCTCGTCGTCGTCGGTGTTCTTGTCGGATGGAAAGGGGTCGGTGGCGGTGCCGTTGTGGCTCACAATGGATTCAATCACCTTGAAACTATCCGAGGGCTCCTCCGTCGGGGTACGGTGCTTTTTCTTATTCTTATGATTGGGGCTATCCTCATTCAGCAAGTCAAACTGCTGCAGCGTGAGGACGTGTGCCTCCGATATCTTTTGAAAAATGGAAGACAGCAACGCGTACTGTTGTTCTTTTTTATTCTTCCGTCCACCACTAGTGCTATTCTTCTTGTTGGGTGCTTCGTTGTCCGCGTTGGCCCGCCGCACCACCTCGAGCAGCAGCGACAGCTCCTCCTCGTCCTCCTCTGGGGTCAGTACCTTCGGTATGTGATCCTCCGGGTTGTAGTTGGGGGTGTGGTTGCTGCGGAGTACCCTGGACTGTAGCGACTTGCGTAACTTCTGTCGTAGTCGGCGGAGGCAGTGCATCTGGCGGGAGGCGACCCGATCGGCGGCGGTACGAGCAGGGCGGGTGAGACCGACGAAAGCGGTCTCTTCTCGTTCGATTTCCTCCCGATGGGCTCTGTTTCATGGCGGTGTCTTCCTCCCCGTCATCGTCGTCGTCGTCTTGGTGGGTGACCGCCGCGGTGCCCTCCTCCCCAGTGCCGTCGTGCACTTTGGCAAACGGGGCATCGGACCACGCCCGCCCCGTGGTGGTGAAGGGTGGCACATCACTGGACTGATTCCCGTCCGGTGCCTCCCCCTGGCGCCTGGCACTACTACTACTGCCATCCCTCGCCGCCTTCGCCTTCTCCAGCCGCTCCACCTCTTGATAAAAGTGTAGCTCCTGCAGCACCCGGTGTCGCCGCATGCCTTCCTGTAGGACGTTATCGATATAGTGCTGCTGGAAGTCTTCCTCGGTGGCCGTCAGCTTCACAATGCGGGCCTGTCGCGCCAGCCGCACCGCCTCCTGCAGCCGCCGGTGCATTTGATACCGCTGTAGGTTCAGCGGGTGGTGCCGTATGAATTGCTCCGCGGTGTGGTTGTGGAAGAGGTATAAACTAATATTGCGATTCCGCTGTTGAATGGCGGTAATTTGTGCCGCGCGGGTGGCGTCGTCCACCTCGGTGGTGCGCAGTGTGGCTGGGATGGGCGTCAGCAACCCAAACAGGTTCCGCTGACGGCGGGTCTCGTGGAGAAGGATGGACCACGCCACCCGTGCCTGTACATCCCCCAGCGCGATGTCCTCGTGCGAGTAGGAGTTGGGATAATGCGAGTCGGCCAGGGGATCCCTGCCATCGTTATTCTTGGGGATGAAACTTTCGTAATTGGCCAAGGTGTTTTTATTGAAGATGTTGGGATCCGCATAGGCGGCGACCTCCGCCAGTATAATATCTTGCACCTCCCGCCGCAGGAGCTCCACCCGCTGCTGTAACGGTCGCAGCAGCTCACTCTCGATCACACTTTGTGGGGTCCGTATGAAAAAGTGTAACAGAAGTGGCGCCGACTCCACGAACCGCTCTGGGTCAATCTGGAGCGACCCGTCGTGCTCGAAGAAATACTCTCCCACTTCAAAAAAGGACAGACTGTCGCCGTTGGTGGTGTTGGACTCCTCCCTGTGTCGTGCCGCCTGCTCCGCCAGCCAGAGGTCCTTGGTGGCGAGGTAGTGGTCGGCGCGCTGCCGCCGGAGACGGAGGACGTCTGGCGGGGAGGCCCGCTTCGCCTCCTCGGACAGTAGCACAATGTTGGGGTACGGGCTGGAGGGGGCCTCCAAGACCTCATTGTAGTTGAACAGATGCGTCGCGGCTAGGGTGAAGGGGTTGCGGTAGCGGGTGACGTACAGTCGGCTGTGGCGGTCAGTCGCGCGATTGCGTGTCGTGTGGTTGGTCGGCCGCTCCCCATCCTCGGAAGGGCTCGGTGGGAAGTAGATGGACTCCTCCTCCCCCGCAAACAGCTCGTCCTCGTCGACCTCTTCGATGGGGATTATAATTTTCAAAAAAGCTTGAGAACAAAAGTGCGGACGACTCCCTTGTAAGTAGGGGAAAAACAAGCACGGTGGGTTCTGACGCAGAAGGTAGTTACGAGCGGCGGCGCTCCCACAAAAGTGCGGGGTGTGGATCTTGAACTCATCCTCTGAGGGGTGGTCTTCGCTCTGTTTGTTGCTGTTGGCCGGGTGACCCTTTCTCAGTACCGCCGCGTCGTACAGAATGGGGTCCAGCGGGTAGCAGGAGAGCACTCTGCCGCCCTCCGCCGTCCTCGGTGCATGTGACGGCTGACCACCCTGTACCACTTGCACCCCATGAAAGGTCGGTGGGACGTGCTCCAGCAGCTTCTCCAGCCGCGACGTCTCATACTCCAATCCGTCGGTGGTGTTGTCACTGGGGAAAGAGGTGTCCTCGCCTTCGCCGTGTCCACTGTCCGGGGTACGTCGCTCTGCCTGCTTCAGCGGTGCCTCCACCCCTTCCCCTTCTCCCCCAGCGTTGTGTCCTTTCAGCCGACGAAGGGTCTTGTGATAAAAGGAGAGTCGTTGAAACGGGGTGTCCTCGTCCTCCTGTGACTCCGGGGTGTTCAGCGCTTTAATGTAGTGGGAGGCATTCGTCTGTGCCGGGTGGGTACGGTTCG
Source organism: Angomonas deanei (assembly GCA_903995115.1). Lineage (NCBI taxonomy): Eukaryota > Euglenozoa > Kinetoplastea > Trypanosomatida > Trypanosomatidae > Angomonas > Angomonas deanei. The sequence goes on from LR877160.1 coordinate 159,486, forward strand.
GCTCGCTGGGGCTCTCCTCTGACGTGGGCGGGGCGGTAGGGAGTGGGTTCCCTTCCTCCGCCGGGGCGGTCTGGAACAATACATCCGATAGAAACTCCGACGAGAACCCCTCCCGCCGTTGCGCCGTCACGTTGGGGTGCAATCGATACTTCCCCAACTGCGAGGAACTGAACAGTCGTCGCACCAGCCTCGACTGCTTCCGCCGCAGTCGGCTGTAAATCTGCTCCAGCTGGGCAATAAAGTCCTCCGGCTCCAGTGCGTACGTCGTGGAGAAGAGATTCCTCGCCGTGTAGTCTAGCAAGTCATCGCTGAGGCGGCGCCCACGGTGCGATGGCAGGTGGTTCCACGTTTTCTGGTTCACTGGTGTATTCTCTCCCTCCAGGTACTCCTCCAAGGCGGTATCGTTGGCGTGGTGGGCGGCGGCCCGCACCGACTGTTTATTGAAGTCCTGCAAGGCACGCACCACATCCCGCACGGTGGCACCTTCTATCCCTATTAAGCGAATGAGGTTCGCCCGTTTCTGTCGGTACTCCTCCGTGTCAATGGTGCGATCACGCACCACATCGCGCACCTTCTCAAACGCCGTTCCATCCTTCACAAGTGTGTCATTTACCACTACCGGATTTGTTGTCCTATTCTTTTTATCACGACGTGAAAAGGGCATAAGGTCCATCGCCTCTCTCGTCAGCGCCTCGTAATTCTTCACGTGGTAGGTGTCCTCCTCAAAGGCGGACAGAAACTCATGAAAGGCGCTAATATTATTCAGCGGCGGGTAATACGCATCCACGACGGCAATCGTCACTTTCTGCTGAATCATGGCCCGCCGTCGCTCCCGGTGGGCGTTGCCAGCCTTTCCCAGCGGGCTGATATAATGAAAATAGGCCTCACACTTCCGTGCCTTTTCCTCGTCGTTGGCGGTCGTCTCCGGGGATGGCGCGATGCCCTCCTCCTCGGCGAACAGCTGACGCTCCCGGTAGAGGCCGTACGCCGACAGGGCAAACGACTCCAACCACTGAATGTAATTGTACTGTGGAAAGAGATCGGGGGCGTAGAATAGCGCTAACAGCGTGTCTCCATTCTCATCTTCTTCCGGGGGGTACGGATCCGTCGTGTTCTCCGCCTGCGGCTTGGTCGATCCTTCCGCTGAGGTTTGATTCTTACCCTTTTCATAAGCGTGTGACTTGGAGATCTTCACGTTATCCAGCTGAACCCGGTGGAGCGCCTCCTCGATGGGGAGGACCGCTAAAAAATGCATACACGGCACCCAACCGAGCGGGTTGCGGCCCGTCCGTATAACATCCGCCGTCCGCACACTGTAGTCGGAGTCATCGGAGAAGTAATCAACGTAGCCGGCACGATAACGACGGGAGATGATATTCTCTCTCGTATCATTTTTATGATTGGCTGGATGGGTACAGTTAACCGATCGGGTCGTCGTACTATTCGTGTTATTATTGTGATCGTTGGTGCCATTCTTGTGTTGCTGAATAACGTCCTCAAAATGCTTGTAACTATAAATGAGCTGGCGCAGTAATATACGAAGGGTGGGGTAGGTTGGTCTGGGGACGTCATCGCCTTTGCTGTCGTTATCATTGTTATGATGATGATGATGATGTGAATGATGAGGACGACGGTGGTGATTCCTCTCCCTGTGGTCACTAGAATGATCGTCACTACCATCGCCGTGTTTCGGGTGGTGTGACCCATGGTAGGACGGCTCCCCGTCATGCTTCTTGCCTCCATCCTCCTTTCGCTTCAAATAGTCATAATAACCATTCTTCCGCGGGTCCTTTTCATTCTCGTCTGTATTATTCTGCTGAGCGTTGTCCCCCGTATCGTCTGTCTCTTCGTCCTCGTCGTCGGAGGGCTCGTTGGAGTCGGAAGAGAGAATACCAGGAATGGCCCCCGCAAAACTCCGATAGTATTTACGATATTTTCGGTACAAGTGCCCTATCAAGCGGGACCTCGAGTCGGGTGACTTGCTGTTGCTACCGTCGTTGTGGTGACGGTTCTCTCCCTCACTATCCAGGCGACGCCCCTCTTGGTCGACCCCTGCCACCGATATATTTTCATCATCGAATAAAATCATTTTTCCCTCCGAGGCGTAGGGGTCACGGTTGGTGATGAGCACCTCTTCAAACACATTATTGTTATTGTTGTTATTATTATCGTTACTGTTGATGAGCTCCTCCTTCCGTGTGTGGTTGTGGATGTTACTCCCCCGCACGCCTTCCTGGATGATGGTGCTGTGCACGAATGCATTGGCGTCATTGCCCTGATAGTCGGGGTGGGCGTCCGCGTAGAGAAAAAAAGAAAAGGGAATACTGCGACGATAATTACCGTCCTGTATCTCCCATTCGTCATCTGTCTGGTGGGACGTGCCCCCCTCGACCGGACGAAGGGACGTCGTGTAGCGGACATGATGGGCTGCCTCCCAGAGGAGGTTTGCCATAATGATTAATACTAAAAATACAATGTACAGAATATATTGATAGTGTGGACTGAGGCGAAATGCCATTAGTCGATGACGAAAGTTAGCCATTCTTTTTATTTTCGATTGTAAAAATATTATAAAATGAATAAAATAAAAGAGTGTTTGCTTTTTGAATATAATATGGGTTAATCGTTATGAACGGTTACTGTGTGTGTGTGTGTTTGTGTGTGATAATGAATAATCTATCACAGAACGCACACGTAAATATAAATGAATTTATATTTACAAATAAATGAAAAAAAAAAAAAAAGATTATACTAGCAATATATATATAAACGTGCTGAAAAGAACAATGAAAGGAAAAACTTCGATACTTTGGAAAGGGGAAGAAAAGAGAAAAAGAGGGTGTATGTGGCAAGAGTGATATCCGCCGAAAAAGAGGTAATCTACCACTTGACCAAAAAAAATGAATCCTAGAGAAACTAATTGATACTATACGACTTCAACATTAAACAGTTTTTTTTTTTTTTTTGATAATGTAGAAAGAAAAAAAAAAAACAATGTACCACTTCACTTTTTTTCCCTATTTAGTGTGCCAATAGAATCACACCGTACTGCCCGTTGGTGCGCCAGGTCGGGTTGGCCCCCTGCCGGCTGTCCTCCGCTAGCTTCACTGCCTGTGGTACCCCGGCACTGACCTCACTCTTCATGGTGCGCACCGTGACCACTGGTACCTCACGGATCGGCCAGTAGCGGCCGACAATGGAGGAGAGACTGTTCCGGAAGACGGCAGTACCCGGCGCGGGGTCGGTGGCGTCGTCTGCCTCTGGGGTGTCCTGGAACAGCTCATCCTGCAGAAACGTGTAGTGCAGCAAGCTCTCCGTGTTGTCGTCGTGGCTGTACACGTTGGAGGTGTTAAAGTCAATTCGGTTCCAATGACGGTCCCCCAGCACGCGGCGGTAGTTGAGGTCGCCCTTGAAGACGACGAGGACACTCTTGGGGATGATCACATCCTTGTTGCACTGATGCAGGGACGTGATGGGACTACTCTCATTGAAGATGGAAACCTCACTCCGTAAGTTCTCCTCCGGTGTGGCGTGCTTGTGAATGTGCTGCGTGTAAAAGTACGCATTGATGATCCTGGGGGGTAACTCCCGCACCTCGCACGGCATTGTCCAGACGATATCGGCGTCGATCACCATCTGACCATTGGCCAAGTATCCCTCCGCGAGGGTGATAAACCGCGCTAGCTGATCCTTTATGAAGGTATTGTACTGCCGCTCCTCCTCGCTCTCGCCCGTGGTGGCTGACAGCTTCTCCATCTCCTGGCGGAGGAGGGAGAAGACGAGCTCAAAGTCACGGGGGGTGACATCAGAAATGTAATACGGCATCGGTTTGACGTGGAAGACAACTTTTGGCTTGGTGACGGGGTGGTCGGCGTTCTGCAGGAACCACAGCGCGAAGCACAGGTCTGCCACCGACTCCACACCGGTGTTATCCATCACGATATCAATCTTATTGACCAAGTGTCCATCCTTGCTGGCGTGCACCTTCTCAAAGTGTTTCACCAAGTAGGCCACAATCCCTGGAATATCATTTTGAATCACATTCGCATTCTTCTTTTCATTGAGGGTGATTTCGTCTTGACGGCAAATATTACGCAAGTCCTCGACGGTAATGCCACTCTGCTGTTTGCCGCCATCCTCCTTCTCGCCCTTCTTGTTTTGCTCCTTCAGACGCTGACGCAGCTCCTCGGGGGAGAACATGCTGGAGTCCACGCCGTTCCCCCACAGCAACCAGCTGCAGAGAGTCCTCGCGAACTGCTCATTGGCGGGGTCGGTGTAGTGCATCTCCCACGGCGCACAGACGATCATCTTGGTGAGGTGGCGGGTCTGAATAAAGTGCGACGTCACCTCCACCTTCTCGTAGCGGAAGATATCTTGATAAGGGGTGAAGTGCGGAGCCACGGTTTGCTTGTCGGTGACAGGGATCAAGTTATTCTTGGCGGGGGGTAGGATACTCTCCAGAGGGATGCGCTCCATCGCAACGGTATCTTTGCTGGCACCGTTGTGCTGCCACTGGATCTCAATCCCGTCTCGGTTGAGCAGTGGCTTGGTGAAGATGGACTCGGTGCTGGCGACAGTCTGATGAGGGGCCGCAGGAGCGACCACAAAGCCATCCGTGCCGACCGCTCCCTTCTCAAGGAGGGTCTCCTGCGACTCAAAAGGGTGATCCATCGCGTAAGGAGAGACGGTGTTAATGGCAAACGTCTCCGTCTTGGAAGGATCGAGGGACGCCTTCGCCTTCTCCAGCTCCGCCTCGCTGTGGTGCATCCGCAGGATCTGCCAGAAGAGGTGATAAAAGTAAATCTCTCCATGCAGGAAGGGTACCTGGCCCCACCGGGGGGCGACGGTGACGAACCGGTTACTGTCGGCGTACCCTTGCTTGTTCTCCACCACGCTCGCGCGGTCGGTGACCTTGGCGTGAGGGTCGGTGGTGTCCTCCGCGACGTAGGCGTAGTTCTGCAGCCAGCGGTCCACCTGGTACTGCCCTGGGAGGGGGCGCACACACTTATTCTGGCTTACCTCCTCCACCAGCAGCTCAATCTCCTTCCGGGCCGCCTCGGACAGCTGGGCGCCATTGTTGCTGTCCGGAGAGTGCCTTGACCGTGCGGTGAATAGCATCGCCGCAGCGCTTCTTGAGGGTCACGGCGCGGAACTCCTCCAGACCTGAGTTGTGCAGGTTGAGGTCACGGAAGCGGGAGAGGGTGGGCAGACGACCCTGCGTGGGGTGGTCGATGGCGGTCTGGAACAGCTGCAGCAGCTCCTTGGCATCCTTCCACAGACCAATCTGACAGCACCCGCCGACAATGTTGCCTCCCTTCTCATCGATGGGGGTGGAAAGGATCTCGTGAATAGGGAAGTCCCGTCGAGCAAACATGTAATCCCTCGGCCGCAGCAAGTTGAGGATAGGGCAATAATCATTGGCACCGTCGCCAACAAAAATAATGGTGTAGTCCAGCAGCGCGGTGGTGTTCATGATGCGTTGGATAATCTTGGTCTTGCACATGTTGGGCTTGCCGCGGTGGAGGCAGCAAGGGCAGTCGTGCCCCTTCGGCTCATACCAGCACACCCGTGACTTGCGAGTGAAGTCGGTAATCAACTTCTCCTTCTCCCCTGCCTTCGCCGCGGTGGCCTCGTACAGCTCCTTGAACAGTGCATCCCGCTCCTTCTCATCGTCGGCGTTGGTGTTGTGGGTATTGTCCCCGCCGTAGCAGACCTCCCTCCCGGCCTCGGCGCCTGCCTCCTTCAGCTCATAATAGGGGTTGGAGTGAATCTGCGAGACGTGATTCTTGAGGAAGGGTAGCACCGCATCCAGCGAGGCGTCGATAAACATGGTGTTGGCATCACTGGCAATGTTAATTTCCAGAAACCCCGGCACACGGTGTTGAGCCTTCTGGTCCGAGGTGCCAGTAGGGATGGCGTCCTCCTTCACCGGGTAGCGGTACTTGGCCTCGAGCAGATACTCAAACACGGCGGGCATATCGGGGTCGAGCTCAATCGACTCCTTCGCCGCTGCGGTCATCTCCTCCTTGGTGTACGTGGAGCACAGGCAGTCCATAATCTTGGTCCACTGCATCCCCAACTTATTCTTCATGGTGTGCTGCACCGCGGTGAGGGGAGGGCTGAGGGCACGGGGGATCACCTCATCGGTGTTGCAGTTGACGACGGTGTGATCAAAGTCAAAGACGATGAGAAACGATTGTCGTCCGATGGCCTTCATAATTGATTATTTTTTTTTTAATGTGTTTTGATTTTTTTTTCTTTTTTGATGTGTGTTATGTTTAAATAATAAACGGTTTTCGGTAGGTAAAATAAAAATAATAGTAAACGCTTTTTGGAGTTCTTTTTTTAATAGGGACAAAAAAAAGAGAGAAAAGAAGAAAAATCAAAGTGAGACACACTAGCAAGTGTTCCATCAGCGCTCGCAACAGAAAACACACGTTTGACAAAGAAAAAATTCCTTAAAAAAAAAAAAAAGATTATAGGGATTAGAAAAAACATCAATAAATAAAAGGAAGGAAAGGAGTGCAAACGTAAAAGGAAAAAAATGCGAAAACAAACGGCGTTTTATACATACGAAAAAAAACAAAGAAAGAGTAGTGAGAAGAAAATCTTTCTTTGTTGGGAAAAGTAAAAAAGGAAAAAAAAAAAAAAAGTGGTCGTTCCCTTTTGCGAATTATGTATAATAGAAGAGTGATCAATACCATTTCTTATTCTTTTTTGTGAAACACTACTTTAAAATACATGTACCATGTTAAGAAAAAAAAGAAAAGTGCTTTAAACACGTTTTTCATGAACTGTTATTTTTTAATTTACTTTATTGGAATATAAAATAAAAAAGGGACAGAAACAACAAAAGCAAAAAAAGAAAAAAAAATTATAAAAGTAGTAGAGGAATTCTAAAAGCATTTGAAGGAAGGGGGTAAAAACATACTCGCTCTGAGAAGCTTTTTTTTTTTTTTGTCCGTGCTCAAAAAAAAAAAAAAAAAAGATCGAAAATAATAAAAAAAACCGTTTACATTACAGTGCGATAAACATCAAAGGTTGCACCACACTATCCTCCGTCGAACTGTCGCCATGATGGTTGTTATTATTATTGTTATTGTGGATAGCGTTGTGCATGGCGCTGCGATCGGAAAATAGTTCAAAACTTTTCAGAGAAACTGGTGGACGGATCCTATTACGATAATGATCATTATTGTCATTTGTGGCTGTGGTGTGCGGTGTGCCGTCGTAATAGACTTCTCTATCCGCGGTCACCTCCGGTACCCCAAGGGAGGGAGACTCTGTGAAGCCCACCTTCACCTCACCAATACACACGGTACTATCTTCCAGCTTTGTATTCTTATTCTTATCCGAAAGTGTGTTGGGGTGCGTGTCGGCTTCCTTTTTACGGGTGGCACTGCCGCTCGTCGCTCGGGTACAGAGGAAGGCATACGCCGCACACATGGCAATGAACACCAGCATCACTAGTCCCCCAACAATGCAGAAGGCAATGGTGAGAGGTTGCGAGTCCATTTTATAATAGAAAAGGAAAAAAAAAACAATCTTTTTCTTAAGTAAAATCAAAAAAGAAGGGAGTGAGATATAATGAAAACAGAGCAATCATAAAAAAAAAACTTTGCCAACAACATCTAAAAACACGAAAAGAGTAACAACCGCATCCATCTTCGTCATAAGGATAATAATGACATTGCAGTTTTTCTTTTTTTTTTATCTTTTTACATTATGATTTGTGTATAAAAGTGTTGAAATGGTGTCTACTGACATTCGGAGAGAAAATTCAAAAAAAAAAAAAAAAACGATATCAAACGAAAATACAAAAAACAAAAAAAAATGTGTGTATGACGCATGAAAATGTATATAATAGTGTGTATAGGTAGTGTTCTCACAAAACGTTTCATTTATTTTTTTTTTTTTTTCGTTTTCGTTTTTCTTAACTCATGAGGCCATAACGCCAGAAAAGGGCATCCACTGCATCGCCCAGACACTTCTCAATGTTCGACCGTCGGTTCAGCGACAGGAGCGGTCGCACCATACCGTCCTCCAGCCCGTAGACCCACCCGTGTATCTCTACCTCATCCTCCGCCCTATTCTGATTGGGGCGGTTCTCCCTGGCAGACATCATGTCCTCAATGTTCTGTTGTTTCCAAATGCGCTGCATCAGGTGGGTCTCCACGACACTCTCCACCTGGGCAATCACGTTGAGCTCGCACAAGGCGTCGAGGTGATACTTTTTGGGAATCTCCGCCACCATTCGCTTCCAATGGCGCTTGCGGACTGCGGAGACGTGTAAGATCCAGTGGTCGGCTAACCCAATACGGGTGTCGTTGAGGGCGGCGGTGACCCCGCCACACTTGTAGTGCCCGGTCACAATGACGTGCTCCACCTTGAGACACTCGATGGAGTACTGCAGGACCGCGAGGGCGTTGAGATCGCTGTTGCAGACCACATTGGCAATGTTACGATGGACAAAGACATCGCCGGGGTAGAGGCCCACAATCTCGTTGGCCGGCACACGCGAGTCGCTGCAGCCGATCCAGAGGTACTGCGGCGTCTGTTGCTTGGCCAGGTCGTAGAAGTACTCGGGGTTGACCCGGCTAATCTCCCCCGCCCACTGCTTGTTGTAGTCCAGCAGGGGTTGGATACCACTGCCGCGGGGTGGCTGCTCTCGCTGGAGGGACTGGACGAGGTGACCGCCCATGAACTTGGCAGCCTCAGAGGCGGCGGCGGCGGTGGAAGGGGCAGCGGCAGAAGGGGCGGCGGCAGCCTCGGCCTGGTGGTGCACGCAGCAGCACGGCGTGGAGAGGGGAATGTTCTTCTCCTTGCAGTACTGGCTGAACTGCTTCTGTTGGTTCTGCTGTCGTAGCAAGTGTAACGGGTGTGTCGGGCGGTGGGCGGCGCGGGTGCCGGCGAAAGAGGTCGTGTGTAATAACTTACGCATTCGATAGTCGTGGAGAAACAAAAAAAAAAGATGATAAACTAATATAAAATGTATGTATCTGTACAATCGATAAAGTGGGAGCAATGCACGAAAAACTCAAAAAGAGACTTTGCACAGCTACTGCCATGAGGTGAGGGGGGAAGAGAGAGAGAAAAAAAACGTTAGAATGGATTTCATGGAGAGAATAAAAGAAACATGAATGAGCGTTTTCAAAACAATAATAAAAAATAAAAAAAGATTAATAAAAAAGCAGAATGCATGGAAGAAATCAAAATTCGTTAGCCTCCCTCCACCACGATGGTGCTCCCCCACCGCCGCAGACTAGCACTGCTCTGACGGGTGAAGTACAGCAGCGCCACGCCACACCACAACAAGACATACGAAACCACCACAACAATCGTAAACGCTAGCACATGATAATGAATGTTGGACGTAATCAGCGTTGTGCAGGTCTGATTGCCAAAGTAAAAAGTGGTATTGGAAACCAACTCCCCATCGTCTGGATTACTTTTATTGTACACGTAGTACGCCTCATCGGACGGTGGACAGAAGGGGCACACTTGATAAAAGTAGTCTGGTATAGCAGAAAGGTCGTAGCATAACTCTGGGATGCAGCAGCCGTGCACGAACCCCGTGCAGTTGAACCTCTGTTGCAGCTCACACAGCCACGTCGACGGTATCACGTCCTCCGTCTTGTTACTCACATTATGATTGTTGTTATCATTGTGGCGAGAGTACCAGACTGCCGTTTCCCAACGGTCCAGGACGACACTCACTTCTAAATTTTTGGTTTGGTCCTTTTCGCGTAGTCGGTGGAACAGTCGTACTTCTGTCCACACCGTCATACCCAGCAGCACCGTCAGTGCGATAAACCACAAGATGAGAAAGGCACCATGCAGCAACCATAATAGAATCTGCCGAGACTTGTACTCGATAAAGCTACCAATGGTGGTGAGACCAAGCAGCGTACCGAGTATGACGGCCATCCGTCCTAGGGAGGCGCAATTAGAACAAAATAGACTAGCCGATACTTCAAACTTATAACTATGGTTATTATCCTTCTCTTGTTGCACCGTCGTGTTATACGCTTCGTCGGTCAGGGAGGTGTGGCCGGTGTTGGACAGGACCGCCCCTGCGTAGACCAGCAACACGGAGGCAAGCAAAAATAAAAAGTGTACAAAGAATAATGTATAACGGGCAATTTGTTTCATAAAAAAAAGCCGTCGACGGTATCGCTTTCTAGTCCCTATGAGAGGATGGATATCCTCTTGGATAGTATCCTCTTCCTCTTCTTCCAAGTCGTCCTGTTCCTCACTTTCCTCCTCGGAGGCAATAAACTCTAAATGGGCCCGTGATGCCTCCATCACACGACGGCTCACCTCTCGGACGGTACTGCCATACTGTGTATAATAAGAACTGGTGGAGGGTGCCGCAGGTTCCGGGGAGGCAATGGGCGGAGAGGTCTGCCCATGACGGTGAGGGGTGGTGTAGTCCTCCTCCCCGAATATCTCCCGTGCTAGGGAGCTGGACATTGTATCTCTCTCTATATTGGATGACACAAGAACAGTGAATACCTATCGAAAGAAAACGGAAGGAAGAACAATAGATATGTTAGCCTGTGCGTCTATGCGCTTTTAGACTTTTTTCAGATGGTCAATGATGCGTTTAAGTTTTTTTTTTATTTTTTTTTTGTGTGTGCTGTTTTGCTTTTTTTTTTTTTTTTGTAAAAATAAAGGAAGACATCTAAAATGTATAGATCCTCTTTTCTATTTTTTTTTTTTTTTTGAGTGTTACATGCCTCGCAGTTTTCTCAACAACTCCGCTCCCTCCAGTGTAGTCGGTACATACGACTTATTATTATGATTACTGTTGTTGCTAGCCTGATACCTACTCTTCGTGTTTTCATAACTCCTCTTACCACTATTATTGTTGTGGTTGATCTTCCTAGACGACCTCGCGCTGCTGGTAGCTGTCGTCGTATTCACACTCATGTTTGTTTTCAGTTTACCACTTTCTGTAGGATGATGATGATTATTGCGATCGCTGGTGGTCACCTTGGGGGTAGAGTACACCGACGGAGAAGGGGTGCGACGACTGCTAGGACTGCGGGCCGACTGGAGCTTGAACTCTTGCTGCAGTGCCTCCAGGGTGTGGTAGAGGTCCGTGACGGAGGAGACGGTCTTGTCGTTGATGACTGTGGCGGGGTGTAGATCATAGGGGGAAGCGGCTGGCAGGTGCTCCCCGCGTGAACCGCGACGTGCCTTGGGGGTGCTCGCCCGGAAAGGGGATTCTTCTTTTTTCGGTGTATTTTTATTATTATTATTAGGATTGGTGCCATCGTCCTCCTCAAAACCCAAGGAACGGGACACCTCTCGTCGATTTGCATTATTCATATTATTATTATTATTCCACTTATCGCCAGAGTACTTGCGGCCGCTGCTGGTGGCGGTGAAAGGGGCATTGTTCACTGGCATGAGGTGGTCACTACCGAGGTTGGGTAGGACGGGGGGTGTCTGACGGAGAAGATCCACCGTGTTGTTATTATTATCGTTGTTTCCCAGCTTCACGTGGCTAGGTGGTTGACTATGCGGGGTAGGGGAGGAGGAGACCATTCGCTGCTGTGGTGGGGTCCTGTTGAGATTATTATTATTCGTGTATTCCTCCTCTTCTGTTTTCATGTCCACCTCAATGACATCTAGCAGGGATGGGGAGGCGGAAAGTGGATCGGTATAACTATTGTTCTGGTTACTTTTATTATTCCTATGATTTACGATCAAGTGTTTTGCAAGTTGGGACGAATGATTCAACTCCCGTTGAAATTGCGATTGCATATCACTATGACTATTATTATGATTATGATTAGCGTTGGTTTTATTGTGGCTTGGCAAAACGCCCTTCTGCAGCTGATCCACGTGCTCGTAGGTGAGCTCATACAAACTCAACAAGGACTGAAAATCTTTTTCTCGTCTGTCCAACACTTTTTCCCGTTCCGCTAGTGAAACTTCTTTTTCGTGTAACGCCTGTTCCAACTCCCTCCGTTGTGGGGTGGGATCGGGTGTTTGCTGATGTTGCTGTTGTTGAGCCATGCTCGTCTGACGCTGAAGAAGTAAAGTATTCGTAAAGGTGATGGACTCTTTTGCCGACAGTGCATAGTAACACCTTAAGGCACGTAGTCGTATGGCTTGCAGTTGACAGAGCTGACTAGCAGAAATACTATTATTACTGTTATTATTATTATTGTTGGTATCGTCATCCAGCTTGGCTAACCGTTGGAGAAGGAATATCAACTCGGTAGACACATTGTCATCTTTATTGTCGCCACTCCGTGCTACACGTTGGGTTTCAACGACCTTTAGTACCACATCCGCCACCGCCGCGATATCTCGTTGTTGATACTTTTCCATCATATGAGGAGATTCTTCATCTCTGTGGAGAGCGTTCGCACGGTCTAACTGCAAGGAATGGGGAACCGTGCGAAGGACGAAAAAAGAGTCGTGTGCCTCCGTGGTGTCGGTGATGAAACAAACCGGTTGAATCACACTTTCGTGAATGAGCTGCACCACAGAATTGATAAAGGTATCCACTTCCTTTTCATCCTTATTATTATTATTGTTGTGCATGGCATACTGTGCATAGGACGATCGTACCGCCTCCATCACATTCATCGCCTCTTCCGTCGTGGTTGCAAAACACAAAATATCCCGTTCGGTGATCTTTCCGCCATAGTACCCACCGCCGCTGTGCAGCACCGCTAGTCCCGCTAGCAATCCGCCCAGCAGTCGCCACCACATCTCCTCCCCCCACGCCAGCACGCTCCGCCTGGCCTGCGACCCTCCCTCCCGCTCATAGCTACGGTCAATGTACTGCTCCAGGGAGTAGGGCGAGGAAGAGGAAAGGGTGCGGGAGCGGTTGCCAGAGGCGGGGGAGTTGCGTCGGCTGTTGGGGTGACTCCCTTGTAACGGTGGTTTCTCATAACTAAGACACACGTAGGTCATCCTGACCAGCTCCCACTGAGTGGGGGGCCGACTACAAGGAATAATGGGACGACGACTATTATGATTAGTATTGACTTCAGAATTAAAGTACAAGAGCTGTTCTTGAATGTACTCGGCCAAGAAACTTCGGTACAGGCAGTGGTACAGGACCTCCTCCGACTCTCCTCCTTGGTTCTGCTGCGTGTTGCTACCAATGATACGAAGAAGGGGCGGCAAAGACAGAGAGGCCAGGAAGGCGGTCGTAGGGGCAAGCGGCGCCGTGACCGGCCACAAGGTATCCATGTTCACAGGGGGATTCACCTTCTCATTCGTAAAAAAATAATGTGGCGTAAAGACGTGTTTGGTGAGAATGGAATTGTTCTTTTCAACGGCCAAGCAGACCGACTCGCAGGAGGCGCTCACACGGTGCAAGTCTAACTGAGGCGACACGGAGTACACCTGCAGGACATAATAGGCGAAACTCCCATTATTATTGTTGTTATTTGGTTTTGCGGATTTGACTAGAAATGCGGTGCCGTTGTCAAAGACATGGACGATATTCATTGGATGGTATTTTTTTTTTTTTTTTGCTTCTACTCTATTTCTAAAAAAAAAAATGGCAAGAATGTACTGAGGAAAACTAATGTATAAGAAAAATTATAATCTATCCTCTATCGTGTGAATCAAAAAGAGAAATGGGAAAGAGAGAGAAAGAGGGATTATATTTCTTCTTCCATGCTGTCACTCATGGCAGCTCAACAAGGCAAAAAAACACCACACTAATATCATGTCCGTGATTAAATAAGAAAAAAACAAAGAAGTTCATATATCATGGCACTAATACATAGTTTTGTTTATAGGAGACCAATCTTGCTGGCAGTCTCAAGGGCGTCGTGGGAGGCGGAGAGACGGATGTAAGCCTTCTTGAGACCATCAGGGCGGATGAGGGTGTTCACCTTCACGGCCTTGACCTGGTACAGCTTGCGGATAGCCTTCTTGATCTCAGTCTTGTTGGCATAAGAGTTCACAATGAAGGTGAGGGTGTTGTTCTCCTCAATCTTCTTCATGGCCTTCTCAGTGGTCAGAGGGTAGCTGATGATGCTGAAGGGGTCGCGCTTGTTCTGGATAGCCCTGGTGGTGTTGGCGGGCTTGGCGGCGGCGGGGCGGCGGTAGGTGTGGGGGCGACGGAACTGAGGGCGAGTGTAGGACTTGCGGGTCACCACCTTCACCACCTTGGTCTCCTTCGCGGGGGCCTTCTTGGCGGCCTTAGGGGCAGCCTTGGGCTTCGCGGCAGCAGCAGCTTTGGCGGGCATTATGTATTAAGCCTTTGAAAAGAGAAATAGGGAGAGGGAGGGAGAGTTATAAAAGAATTGTCAGAGAACACATTGGACTTGTTTATCTGCAACCAAGAATACAAAACAGAAACAGACTGTTTTTTTTTTTTTTTTTTTTTTTTTAGAATCAAAAAGTAATGAAATCAGAAAAAAATGGAATCATGTAGCTCATTTATAGGAGACCAATCTTGCTGGCAGTCTCAAGGGCGTCGTGAGAGGCGGAGAGACGGATGTAAGCCTTCTTGAGACCATCAGGGCGGATGAGGGTGTTCACCTTCACGGCCTTGACCTGGTACAGCTTGCGGATAGCCTTCTTGATCTCAGTCTTGTTGGCATAAGAGTTCACAATGAAGGTGAGGGTGTTGTTCTCCTCAATCTTCTTCATGGCCTTCTCAGTGGTCAGAGGGTAGCTGATGATGCTGAAGGGGTCGCGCTTGTTCTGGATGGCCCTGGTGGTGTTGGCGGGCTTGGCGGCGGCGGGGCGGCGGTAGGTGTGGGGGCGACGGAACTGAGGGCGAGTGTAGGACTTGCGGGTCACCACCTTCACCACCTTGGTCTCCTTCGCGGGGGCCTTCTTGGCGGCCTTAGGGGCAGCCTTGGGCTTCGCGGCAGCAGCAGCTTTGGCGGGCATGATGAACTATATAATTCACTTAAAACAAAAAAAAAAAGGATGGAAGAGAAACGTGTTGCTTTTATCTGAAACAGTGAAGCGTGAGATCAAAAAAAAAAAAAAAAGAGTTTTAAAATTAAAAAAACAAACGGTAATAGATGAATTATGTTTAGACATCTATGTTGGTTAGGTTTCTTTCATGACCTAAAGTAATAAGTCATCATTCATCTATGGTTTTACGTGTATGGGGGTATGTCACTTTACTTGCTGCCCTCCGACACGGCAATCCAGTGGTTGACGTCCTTGCGGTCCGCCTCCGGTACCTGGAACGCCTCATAGACCCGCATCACAATCGTATTCCACATGGTGAGGTAGGTCTTCTCATCCAGCACCTCCTCTACGGTGATGCCTTTAATACAATCGTGCAGCAGGACGTTGTCCTCCACGCCCTTGTTCACCTTCACATAGGTGCCACTCTTGTAGCCACCGAGCTGGCGGATGCAGTTCAGTGTGTGCTTCGCGACGTAGTAGGCCACCAAGTTAAAGTCCAAATCCTCCGCGGCGCTGATGACGCTCTCCGTGATGAGGTCGAAGCGGTAGGCGTTGGCCAGCTGAATCACATTGCGGAAGCTGGCAATCGCGTTAGGGGTGTCCGACAGAGGGAAGAAGATGGTCCCTTCAACGGCCGTCTTCAGGGTCGTGGGAGCAGGGGATGGGGTAAAGGGGGTGAACACCTCCGAGACCTTCTTACCCGCGATCGCTGGCACAACAGACCGCTCACAGCTCTGCAACTGCATCGTACCGGAGAGAGAAAAGTGGAGAATGTCGACGAGTTCAATCTTCACATTGGCGAAGTCGGGCTGCGCGGCAATGTTCTTCCACCACTTCCATGGATAGGAGTCCATCAGCTCGGTGCTCTCCATCACGATGGCCAGACTCCAGTTGTCCAGCGTGCGCACGGTGCGCCAGGAACTATCGATCATGCCGTTGAGACCGTCCTGGAGCTGGGCGAGGGACTTGAGGATCGTGGAGGGGAGCGTGGCGGTGCGAGCGGTCTTCATTTTTAAAAAAGTATAGAAATAATTACGGAAGGGGGCTTAGTAGAAGGAGAGAAACGGATTATTGAACGTGAAAACATAACAATTCACGCAACGGGGAGTTTGGCAAATGATTTCCTTGTTTTGGTCTTTTTTTTTTCGTTGGATAGCAAACTGAACTAATTGCAGTCTATAATACACGATATAACAAAAAAAAAACTTATGACACACTTCGCTGTGCTTTTTTTTTTTTTTTTCTTACAATACGGGATCCAGATAGTACACCAGCAACTCCCTCAGGTCGGACAAGGTCAGCTTGCGACCGTCCGCCGGGTTCACCACCTCCTCCTCGGAGTCTGGCTCCTCCGCGCTGCTGTAGGCAATGAGGTTGATACTCTCAAATACACGGTCCACTCGTCCACGGGTCACCTCGGAGGTGATGCCGCTAATCGCCTTGGGCTCCTGGAGTACCTCCTCAAAAAAGTGCAGCACCACCTTGAGAAGTGTGTCTGGGATGTAGTTGGTAGTGGCCTGTAGCATCGCCTGTACCGCCGCGGCAGAGGAGGCAGAGAGCACCGGGGAGGCACCACTGCCGGTACCAGTCACCGCCTCGACCGCAGCATCCCGCTCCTTGGTTTGCTCGCTCGGCCGCCGCCAGGATTTGGCGTTATCTCGTGCGACGCTGCCGCCCTTATTGGGGGCGACGGCAACTGGTGGGGAGACGGGGAGAAACCCTTTTCGGTTGAGCAAGTCCTCTACCGCTGTGGCGACCTTGGCGGGAGTTTCGGTCGCACCGATAGGTCCCATCGCCGTGGCGGCGGCGGTACTCTTGGCAGAGTCCTGCTCCAGAATGTTACTGCAGGTGAACCACTCCAACAAGGATAGAGAGGCCAGTCCGTCCACATTGACCTCACTCACCGTGTGCCGCGATGCCGTGAAGGGCTTCCCCTTGCTGGCACGACTGCTGGTGTTGCTCGTGTCGAGCGGGACTCGTACCCCACCGGTGAAGAGGGGGGACCAGAACCGAAGGAAGGCGGAAAAGAAGAAGATGATTTGCTTTAGTGCCGTCTCATCGTTCTTCCACTGCTCTAGGGAGCAGCCATACACCGCCGTCCACGTGGCAGGGACACAGAGGGCGTCCCGCAGGATGCGGATGACGAGGAACTGCAGCGTGGCAACCGCCGTCACGTAGTACCCACCACCACCACACAAGGACGCCAGGGCGCTATCCTCTTGCGGAGAAACACACCCTTTGATGACCTCCTTCTCCACATTCGGGGTCTGCGCCTCGCTGGAGAGTCGGTTCTCCAGATAGCTAGGGCAGAGCAGCCGCTCCTGGAAGGTGGTCAGGAGTTGCAGGGTGATCTGCACGACCCAGTGGAAGAGGAAGGACTCCTCCTTGTTGGACTTGACGTGCCCCAAGGGGAACTCGGGGTAGCGAGGGAGGGCACTGCGCACACCCCAGGCCTCGGTGAGGTGTTCTATTCCTTGGGCATCGGTCGTGCGGGTGGGTGGGAAGGAGCCAGTCGCGTTACAGTACAGGTGCGCCCTATACCCTTTGCGGGTCACGAAGGGACGATCCAAAAAGGACATGAGCACTGGGAAGAGACGCTTTTGATTCACCTGTCCAGTAAGGGACTGAAGAGTTTTATTGTGGTGATGCTCCTCCTCCGATAGCAGCGCCGTGCTCGTGGCGCGTTGCATTTCTTCTCCCTCCCCAGACCGATGGTCGACGGGGACCGCTACCACATTGATACTAGTCGCCGCAAATGCCTCTACCACAGGTGGCAAAGTGGGGGTAAACTCCCCGAGAAGGTGGGCACCGTCCTGCAGCGAATCGCGGACGCCGTCGTGGACTCGGTCTTCACCTCCTGTGGGTCTGGTATGTCCCCGAGCAACAGGTCTACCCCGAGCGACAATCGGAACCCAGACACCAGCGCCACCGTCATCCACTCCTGCACCAGGGTGGGCGTAAGCAGCCGAAGTTCCTCCACGTGCTGCGTACGGAAGAGCAGGGTGGAGCTCGTCAGGAGGTGTGCCATCGCCCCGCCTCTCGCAATGTAGGAGACCCACACGCTCGCGTGAAGGACATCATTCAGCAGGGAGAGCATCCCGTCGAAGATCCAGCCCGGGGAACTCGCGGCATCACACAGTGGTGGCGCGGAGGTCAACTTGTCCACCTGCCCATACAGACTCACATTCTTTTGCAACTGCGGGTCCGACGTCGCAAATCGCAGAATCGCGTGCTGTTCGCGCAACGTGGTGAGAAAGAAGCCAACAAATAAATTTTGCAGCGTCGCGTCCATGGACTCGGTGATGAGCGCGTTGGACAGCAGGAAGGAGCCACACTCCAGTTGCTTGTAGAAGACCGTCCCTTCGTCATTGACCGCATCCTTGTCCGCTGGGGGAGCCTTTTCCTCTGCTTTACCTTTTCCGGTGGACTTCTTCGGCTCCGGGGCTGGAGTTGTGGCGGCAGCGGCCGTCGTAGCTGTGTCTGGCATCCTTGGCAACTGCTCCCCGCCTGTCATGGCTGCCACGTACTTGATGATGGAGCTCACCAGCACGCAGCAGTTCATGCTGTAACCGTTCGTCAGACGCAGAAAGCGGTACACATCTGGGGAGAGAAGGGACTTGCCGCCACTCGCCGCCAGTAGCGGTTCCACCCCTTTGCATTGATTCATGTACATCATGGTGGACTGAAAGTTGCGCTCGAACATGGTGGACAAGGCCGGAGACAACCCGAGCTGGATCAGCCACGTGTGCGCACAAGCTGGGAGCGGGGTGACGGACTTGAGCACGGATTGGCACAACAAGTTGGCTTTACGAGCGGCGTACTCGGACGACACGGGATTGTACTTTGGTGCCGCGGTGTCCTTCTGGGCGAGTAGGCTGGAGGCAATGAGCAGCTCCGCCATGGCCCTACCAGTGTTGTTCATCTTGACGCACGTGAGCTGTGTAAAGTCATCCTTGAGTACCACCATACTGGGGGATAGCTGTCGCAGGGTGAGCGTATCACACCCGGGAAACCCTTCTTTTGTTAACGTACGCAAGACACGCATGGAGTCCGCCACCAATCCTGCCGCACGGCACACACGAGAGGGATCGCCGCCGTCGGTACCGGTGCCGTAACTCAGCAAGTGGGTCGACAGCACCTCCCGCGCGAACCGCTGGATATTATACCGAACCCACAACAGTGCCGCGGAGTTGGGTGGAATCATCTTAGACAGTTTTGAGTCCTTCTTGTCATTGGCGGTGTCTCGCTTCGAGGCAGTTTGTTTGGCCTTGGCGGCCTGCTCCTTTTCCTTTTCTTTTTGTAGCTCCTCCAGAGAGTACCACAACGTCCGCTGCCGCTGAAGTACCATGCGAATAGCCTTCGCCAGATAGTCCACAGTAATCTGACTAGCATTGCGTGGGTTTACCTGGGACTGCAGCTTCACCAGGGCGTTATCCAGCCATCGGTTCTGCAGCAGCAAGAAGGTGAACGTGCCCGTCTTGGTGCGGCCAAACTGTAACAACAGCTGAACCAGTGGAATGTGTACACTTTCAAAGTACATGGGGGTAATGGGAATATTCGATATCTTATTGGTCACGGCTGACACGAGTGCTGCCTCTAAATCGAGCAGCAGACCCAGACAGCCTTTCGTGGTGGCGTCGGTCGTCATGCTACGGAGGAGGGTGGCGGCCTCGGTGTGTCGGCGGTCCGCCAGCAGCTGATCCACTTCCTCCTTCACAATATCGGCGAAAGCCTCGACGTCGTCCTTGCGGCCCTCCACCGTGCTCGACGGCTTCTTTTTTTCCTCGGTGTTCGTTGCCTTCTTGCTGGTATTAAGTTCTGCGCTTCCGGCGGGGTTACGCCCGGCAATTAGCCGACTCCACTGCAGGAGGGAAGACACATTGAGGGCACGTGTCGTGGACTGGCAGACATCGTTATCCTTGCTTTCCTGTGCCTCCGCGGCGGTACCGTTCGGGTTGCTGTTCCCTTCCGTATCCACCCGCATCGACTTGGTCGCATTCTCCACCTCCTCCTCGGAGACCCCGAACTGACTGACGGACATGGCATAACTAGGATCGTAATCCAGGCCGGCACCCCCACTCAAATAGAGACGGTGGGAGACGAGGCTGGGGCGTGGACGGGTGAGGATAGAGTTTAGATTCTTACTGCTACTGCCGTCCCCGCCTGCATACCTGGCGCTCGCATCTCCCTTCTTCTTCGTGTCGGTGGCCCGTGGATTCACATTGCCGACGTTGGAGCAGGTAATCTTACTAATGGAGGAGATGGCGGCCTTGGTTCCCTGCACATTCGCCTTGAGGGCCTCTACAAGATCACTCGCCTTCGATACATCCTTGAACAATGCGAGAAAGTCATTGGCGTTGGAAAAGACGGAACTATACAACTTTTCCGTCGTGATTTGATGATCCTCCGACAACTCTTGATCTAACTTCAAAAAGTTGGCTTTTGTATCGGTAATATAGGAAGCGAGGAGGTCGTCCTTGTCAAAGTAGTTCACCATCTCCTCGTGGCTCAGCTCTCCTTTGGTGAAGCCGTCGCTAATGAGGTACTCCGCCACCTGTGGGGCGTACAGCTGTTGGATAATAATCTCTCGCTCCGTCATTTTCTGATACATTTTCGTCTTCGCGTCTGTTTTTTCTTGCATCTTGTTGGCGAGACGGGCGGCGTCACTTTTATTATTTCGTCGTTGTCGTGCCACTGGTGGTGGCATTTGCTGGTTGGCCTCGTTGTGGTCATCTTGGGCCATTTGGGGTGCCGCACCATGTCCTGCGTCGTCCCCCGCGGCATCCGCTTGGCCTCGGCGGCCCCTCCTCCCCTCCCGGGCGGCTACACGCTCTCTACGCCGCTCCTGTCTGGCCGCGCGTAGCTCACCTCTTGCGTTCATTGGTGGGGAATACTAATAATGATATTCTATTCTGTTTCTAAATGTAGCTGCGAGGGGAGGAAAGAGGGAATAAAAGAAAAAAAAACTATTAACCCAATGAAAAAAAAAAAAAAACAATCGATCAAAAAAACAACACTGAAAAAAAAACTAGTCACGTTTTCCACTGAGGATGCAACAGTAGAAACCAGGCACCATATGAAAGTTGAAAACAATAATAAAGAAAAAAACTCTACAGCGGATATATTCCGTATAACCATTCTTCTTTTGGTTACTCCATCTCCTCCTCCTCGCTTTCTTCGGAAGCATTCTCAAACCGATCAGGGTTCGGCTCTTCCTCATCGTTACGAAAGCAAATTAAGCAATGCAAGTTGCCTTTTTCCTTCTTTTTCTTCTTCCCCTTGGCGTCTGGTTTTTCGCCTTCCTCCGCAGGGGTTTCTTCTGCCTTCTTTTCCTCTTCCGTTGCTTCCTCCTTCTCCTTGTCGGCGGGATTCACCTTCTTGACACGTGTCTGGACCCCCAACTCTGGTTTACGAATATTGTAAAAATCAGGGGAAAGGCACTCAATATCTTTCACCACCTCTGTCCACTTCCGCGCGTACATGGCCTCGTGTCTGCCTCGGCTCACCTCCCCAATGAAGATGGTGGTGTCCGTGTTCTCTACTGGCACCTCCTTCTTGAAGAAGTCGGTCTGTGCCTGCGGTACCTCCTGATAGCCGATAGGGACCATGTAGTGATTATAGCAGTGGTACACCAACGCACAGTGCGGGTCGGCGAGCACTTTCTTCACCTCCGCCAGGATTTGTTCATTGTTCTCGTAGAGGTGGGTGGTCTTGCCCGGGCGTGTGCCTTGTACAGAATGTAGGCACGACCTTTGAGGCCAAAGTGACGGTTCGCCGCGTGGAACCAGCGCATGAGGGTGGCATTACCGGTGAACCCACCCCACGGGATCTCCCCAAACGGCGGCTCAAACCCTAGGATCGTCATGAGCTCCTCCTGCGATACGGGCGGCCGGCTCGACCCCACCTCGCTCTCCCCAATCGAGCTGTACAGATAGTTATACACAGAGGTGAGGGAGGAGATACCGCAGCTGCGGGGATACTGCTTGTTGACACAGAGCAGCCGTGGCAGCCGCAGACAGAGCCGCTTCTCCAGATCACTGCGGGTGGTGGTTAGGTTCTTGGGGACGAGTGAATCGTAATCCAGCATGCCATCCAGCTTCACCACCTCCAGCTTGGTCTCATTCCCTTCGCTATCTTTATTTTCCATCGCCCCGGTGGCCGGCGGTCGAGAGGTCTGTCGCACCTCTCGCCTTGCCTTCGCCTCCATCAGCGCGGTCCGCTCCTTCTTGGTGGACTTGCGCTTCGTCTTGGGGAGGGAGAAGTCAATACCCCATGCATCGCCCTTGTTTTCCTTTTTCGGGGGCTCCTGTAAGGGATTTTCTACCGTCTCTGCTTCCTTCTTGGGGGATCCTTCTGCGGACATTAGTTGTATAATTATTGATCAATGAATCCTAATGAAGAAAAGTGAGGGGGGAAGAATAAGATCGAATCAATATATATATTTCACGTGTCATCTTTGACTTCGGTTATTACGGTTACTAAAAAAAAAAAAAAATGACCTCTCGTTGCGCCAATTGAATTAATGATTGGACAAAAATATAGATATGTAAGTGCCTGTGTGTATTATAATAGTAATTTAATGTTTTTGCTGTTAATGGATATGGCCTCAAAACGGACAGTCTGTGGACTTCACACTACTCGGTCGCTCCGCCTCGATGTCGGCCATCAGCTTGTTGTAATCCTCCGGGCTCATGGTCGCCTTCCAGTAGGCCATGTGGATGGACTGCCGCAGCATTGCATACTGATAATCCAAGTAGTACAGCGTCCTCAGCTTCCATACATCCGGGGTCCACACGAGGGCAATCGCCCCAACGCACACCCACGGCACCCACCACCGCTGCAGGAGGGGCACCCAGTTGGGGTGGTTCCGCTTGAACAGCCACGTGTTGTAGGCGGGCTTGGCGTTGGCCTTCCCCATCGACTGCAGCTGCTCCTTGCCGACCGCCGCCGTCCGCTCCACGGTGTGGCCGCGGGCGGTGGTACTAGAGGTAGAGTGCAAGTAGGGACCGCCGCTCTTGACGGCTGCGGCGGCGGCCGCCGCGTCCAACCCCGCTAGCGCCCCTCCCTTCCACGCCTCTCCGTCCGCCCCTTTCCCTGCCTTCTGGGCCGCCTCCTCTTCCTCTAACTGACGTCGGGTGTGACGGCCTAGGATTGGCACCCGCGACCACCACCGCCGTGCGTAGGACTCCACTGCCTGGGCGTTGGCAATGTCGTAGGCCAGTATCTCCTGCTGGATGTCGGCCACGAATGCCTCCGCCGCCTGTAGGTCCGCCGCCTCTGGGCTCCCCGGCTTGAGCCCTTCCTTGGGGATCCCTAACAGCATGTTCTTTGTGATCTCGTTCGCCTGATCGGAGAGGGTGCCGCTGCCGGAGGTGTTCCCACCACCTTGATTAGGGGAACTCATGGAAAAAAAAATAAAGTTGAGTGTGTTTTGACTTTACACGCGTCAATGATTGTGGATTGAACGCACTATTCTTTAGAAAGAAAAAGTGTAAGAGAGAAGTGCGGAGTAAGAAAGAGAAGAAAGCAATAACAACTACACAGCACCCTATGTTTTCACGATCCCTTTTATTTTATTTTTACCTGATCTAACGACAGCCAGCGACGAAATCAACAAACAAATGGTATTCATATATATTTTTGTTTGTTTTTTGGCTTCCGCAAATAGCACCACACCGATGAGTATGTGGGTACACTATATTTGCCGAATAGTATAAAGAAAGAAAAAAGGAATAGTAATAACAATGGGAATAAATTAAAAACAAAAAAAGCGATAATACACGAGATCAAAAAAAAAAAAACGAAAGATGAAGTTCTTTTTTATATGTTCTATTTGGAACGGATGTGCGTCCGTGACAGGTGCAGCGCTTGTAAACTGGATATCTTGGTAAAGTACCCCACCGCCCTCTCGCTTTCCTCCTCTGTCTCAGTGAGCAGCTGTGGATTAGACCGTAGTCGTAGGGTCCGCAACGGTATCTCACGGTCAAACAGAACCGACAAAGCCTCGTGTGTAATGTTTGTGGCGGAGAGGTCTAGCTCAGTCAGCTTCTTGCATTCTGTTATAAAGTGTGCGATCTTCGATATACCGCCACACCGCGCCAGGGAGAGGTATTGGAGCTCAGGGCAGTACAGGAGGTAACGCAGTGCATCGTCGGTGAGAAGCGCAGAGTCGGTGATGGAGAGATACAGCAAGTTTGGGCGAACCCCACCTTTGCCTTCTTCTTCCTCTTCCTCTCTCAGTGGTAGAAAGGAAAGATCCTCCACCGCGCTGCACCGGGTGAGCAGTAAGACAACGAGGCGAGGGCAGTACATCAGGAAGGTACAACTTTTCGCGTTCACCATCGTCTTGGAGAGATCCAAGTATCGCAGGGTTTGCAGGAATAAGGGTCTTTCTCTGGGTGCATCGCCCTCCTCTTCGTCAGTACGCTCCCCACACCAGGCGGAGAGGTCGGTCACCTTGCTGCTACCCAGGTGAAGCACCTCAATCGACGTGCAGTGCTGCAGTCCAGCCACGAGGGTGGCGCTGTCGACGAGGGTGTGGTGTAGGTCTAGCTCCACCAGCTGCGTCGCACGCGCCAGGGAAGGAAAACGCGCTAGACTCTCGCACGATCGCAAAAACAGATACCGAAGCGGATTCGTCTTCTCCACTTGACGTTCCTCGGCCGGGGAAAGAGCCGCTTGAGAGGACAAGTGGAGGCAACCCATACAGTTCAACGTGTCCAACAGCCGCGGCAGTTGGGACGGTAGTTCCCGCAGACGAGGGCAGCGGAGGAGTAGCAGCCGACGCAGTACAAAACACTCCCGCAGCCGCTCCAGTCCTTCTCGTGTGACGTTAGTCTCGGAAAGATCTAGCTCCGTCAGCAACGGTAACTCTGCCAGTACGTTGACGTCTGTGACATGGTCACAGTGACGTAAAGAGAGCAGTTCCAGGTTGGGAAATAAGGTTACGGCCTGTAGCCCACGGTCGGTGAGTGGGGTGTTGTTCACGTACAGACACCGCAAAGAGCGCTGCAAAGGAAACAAGTTGCCCTCCACGTCCATTCGCTCTCTCAGAGGGACCCCAGTGTGTAAACGGAGCGCATTGTTGGCGCTCATCAGCGTCTGCTCAGCGGCCGTCACGCGGGGCTGCTGCACCACATAGGCTGGTATCCCATGTTCCTCCGTCCGCACTGCCGTTGCACCCACGACATGAACCCTCGTCGCCGCCGTTGCGCCGTTCGTTGGCCCGTTACCCTCTCCCGCCGGTGGAACCACCTCCACTACCAGTAGTGGGGGTGCCTCCAGTATCCACTGCAAGTCCTGCAGTGCCGTGCAGAAGCCCAGTCGCAACACCTCCAGCCGCGCGCACAGTCGCAGTGTAGCGAAGGCGGACACCGACAGCGCGGTGCGGGAGAGATTCAGTTCGAACAGGTTCATCTGTGGGGCCCACGACAGTTGGGTGATGCCGTGGCATCCTTCCAAGGAGAGCACGGCGAGCTGCTTCAGCTGCGGGAGGTCCCGCGCGACGTCGGTGTCCTCCACCATGGTGAAAGAGAGATCCAAATCTTGAAGGGCGTGTGACCAGTGCGTGATGGGTTTCCTTTCCTCCTTCTGCTGCTGTTCCGCTGCTGCGGTCTGTCTGGGGGCGTCCGGGGCAATGCTCGTCATGCAGTCACGGTGGCGAGGGGTTACCTGTGCCTCTCCCATCTCCACCTCCGTGGAGCGCATCACATAGGCAGGCTGTCGCCGCTCCGAGGGCGGAGGGATCACCTCCTGCCGCTGACTGTTGGCGAGGGAGTCGAGTGCACCCTCACTGACACTAAACCGAGAGGACTGCTCGAGGTGGGGGGACTTGTAGTGGTATACGTACGGTACGTCCTCCTGGTCGGCGCTGTGCACCAGGTCCGTCAACTCGTAGCAACTGGCTGCCGCCGACGGTGGGTAGGAGAGCCTCCCACGTGCTGGCGGTGGCTGCGTCCTGCTGGTGGCGACCGAGGAAGGTGAGGGACAGAGGAAGTGGGTACTCGTGATGTTGGGGTTCATGCTCAGCGTCAGCTTCACCACATCCTCCCAGTTCTTGGAGAGCTGTCGCAGCTCCGCGGAGTCGATGGCGCTGTTGTTCATGATGGAGACGGACTTCACCCCTTTGCTGCTTTGGAAGATACCTTTGAGAGACTCCGCCTCCGCGCTCCCTCGCAGGGCAATCTCCGCCACCACCGCCTCCGTGCCACACGACTCGTTATCCTTTTCAAGGACAGACAACAAGTTGGTAATCGTCTCCACCTGGTCCGGTGGGTACTGCAGGAGGCTGACGGATACTTTGATGGGTAAGGCTTTCCGTATCCACCACAGCGCATGTTGCATCGCCTCTAGTGCGGGAGAGACCCCAGCCTCCGTGTCGGTGTCCCTTGGTACACTCGCCGCCTTCGGTCGAGGCGGGGGTGGGATGGGCGGACCCCAGCGGTTCGTGGGTACCACTTTAGACGGAGAAGTCACCGACGGTGTGGTGTCCCCATTCTCACTACTTTTCGTTTCCTTTCCGTCGTCGTTGTGACTTGGTGGGACGTACCGTGAGAAGATCACGTAGACCGCGCCGTCCTCGCTCCACCGGGAGTGCTGGGAATTAAAAAAGAAGTTTCCCTCTTTTGTATAATACAAGGAAGGACGTCTAGCGGTATCGGCAGCCGTCAGTGCGTCCGGCAGACTGGCAGGAGGAGAGTACGGTGCTTGTGGGGTGAGAAGATGCAGTACGAGGCCGCCGGCGGGGGGTAACACACACCCCTGTGTCTGTACCTCCATCACTCGCCTTGTCACGCTGGAACAGGCCAGAAAGGCCAACGGCAACGACACCGGCAGCGATCCGCTAGAGCTGTGCACGTCACCGGCGTTGCCTTTGTGGGCTGGAGACAGTGCCCCCTGGCTGGAACCCATCGCGCTAGGGTGTTGCATTTCCGCCCCGCTCGCCTGTAACGGGAAATAGCTGTACACCGTTAGCAGGAGGTGGAAAGAAAGACCAGTAAACTCATAGGAAGGGTATTCCACGTCCATTTATATAAAGAAAAAAAAAACTGTGTTGCCACTTTTTAAAAACATGTCGGAAGGTAGGAAAGGAGATGGCGTCGCGTGGGTCTTGTCTTCAAATGCACAAAAAAAAAAAAAAATGGAGTGTGATACCCCTTTGGTGGTGCCATTTGAGCATACAAAAAAAAAATGAGAATAGCCGCAAGTATCAAGGAAGCCGTGATGGTTCACTGTATCAGCAAATTGGAAAAACAACATGTAATATACAAAGAGAACACCCCAGTGCTTCTCACACCCTCTCCTCCTGGTCCCACTTCTGGTGCAGGGCGTGGTACTGTTGCACGACCTCGCAGAGCATGGCACGTACCGCCAGGTTCGGTCGTAAGGAATCATTCGCTAGTGGGAGGTTCGTCATGGGGCTGGTCAGTCGGCGGCGGTGGAGCCACTCCTCGATCGCCTCCCTGTCATAGGTGAAACCATCACAGGTGCAGACCGGCTCTGTCATGAAGGCGCGGGTGATGGGGCAGTAGCACTCAAAGGGAACGGGGATGTCTTCGTAGTCAACGTGAGGCAGTAGGTCATGGAGGGGCCGGTGTCGCACCTCAGCACTATCGTCATCCCTCTCCCCCTCGTCGCTGGTAGTCTCCCAGGAGGTTGCTTCCTCCGAGGAGGAGGCCACGCGGTAGTCACGGAAGATGCGGACGAACTGCTTCTCGGGCCGTGCCGATAGGTATAAGTCATTGGGCACTTCCACCGGTAAAGGTGGCGGCGGAAAGGCGGCGAGCAGCACCGAGGACAGGAGAGGAACCTTGTAGGCGAGCGGGGCCACGTCCTGTGCCGTGCGAAACCCCTGTGCCACGATCATCCCTCCGACGAAGCTCAACAGGTTGGTGAGCTGCAGCGGCAGGGAGGAGGCGGCCGTAAAGATACGGTCAGGGGAGCCATCGGCGAGGCGGTGGAACCCATCCTCCAGTGGATGCAGGGGTCTCCCAGTCGCGCCCTTCCCAGCCGCCGCCCGCGCCGCCGCGAACTCGACGTGGTTGCGGAAGGTGTTAATGGCATCAAAGAAGAAGCCCCATATCACGCCAGGTATTTGTACCTTCTCCCTTCGATAGAGAAAGCGGAACCCACTCAGCGCGTACCCCAGTCCTTCCCCGCCACAGAACCAACCGTACATGGGGGCGGGTGACGGAGTAGACAGAGGGGAAGGGATCTCAGCGGGGCGGTCATCCTCCTCCTCGGGAGCGTCGGTCAGCCCCGCCATACGGATCGTGACACTCCGCATGGGATGCGTCCCTGGCACCACCCGCCCGGCGAAGGCGGAGAGACCGTGTAAGATGGGAATGAGGAAGGTGAGGGCGAGGGTGAGCCCCCGCGCCAGCAGTGGACGCTGGGAGAGGTACTGCTGCACGCCGGGTAGCACCCCACCGTTCGTGGTGAGGGTTCCCGCCCACCACACAAAGAGCCAGTTGCCGATTGCCGTCCCTAAGAGAGCCCCCGTCGTGTCGGTCAGCCCCTCCCGCCACCGCCCCATCACGGGCTTCCCCACGGTCATGGCGTAGAGATAGTTGCACGTCGAGTTCAGCAGCGTGGTGCGGTTGGGGTGCACAAAAGCGGAGGTCACCAGCCGCACACACAGCGGCAGACGGTGTTTGGCGCCCCCACTGTTCTCCTGTACAATGTGCTGTGCCGTCCGAAAACAGTGATGTACATACCGATAGGGGAAAAGTAGTAATTGCTTCCAAAGATACCATTCACTTGTTTGTGGTCCACTGTAGCCGGGGAGGGTGGCGCCCGTCGAGTTGTTAAAGTCCTCTTTTAACTGCACGGAGGGGTCCTGCGGGAGAAGGGGGAAGGCAAAGGACAAGTATCGCAGCAACTTTGGGGAGAGGGTCGTGGCGCCGTAGGAGAGAACCCAAATAATAAACGGCAGCGCGCGTATGACGCAGTCACAAACATACGTTTTCTGAAGCATTTCTCTCGGTTTAAAAAAAGTTCTATGTAGCACGACTAAAAGAAACAAAAACAAAAATGTACTGCTTCACTAATAACAATTATAAACAAAAGGGAGGTGTTGTGTAGTGAAACAAGGAATCTGTATTTTGACTCCACTTTTCATTTATTTTCCTATGGGACGTATGGTTTAGTTTTTTAAGTTTGTATGTGAAATTGGTGAAAAGGGGGTGGAACAAGAAACGGTTCACCCTGTCACACCACAGTTGGTCCGCCATTCTCCCCCTCCCCCTTCTGCTCCCCAGTCACCGCTGGTCTCACTCTAGTCAGCTGCACCGTGTTCGCCAACAGCTGTGCTAACAGTGCGGCACACGCAGTGTTCACGTTCAGGGTGACCTCCTTTGGTCGCAGACGACACAGCCGTCGCTGCTTCTCCTGTCTTTGCGCCACGAAATCCTCTGCTGGGGGTGGCGCCGCCGCCTCTTCCTCTTTTGTATCTGTTGTGGATTCCACCCTCTCCTCCTTCGCCTGTTTCACCAGCGCACGCTGACGAGGAGAGGGAAGGTGGACGGTGTAGTGACACTGCTCCACCACATGGTTGGCAAGTCCTTTATCTTCATTACCTAGCACAAGGACCCGCACTTCTCGCTTCCCTTTAACTGTTGTATCTTCCCCCTTCGGCACGGCACCACTCTCCCCCGCGTCGTGGGCGGTGGTGGCGATAAAAGACACGCTGTCATCTTGTTTCGATTTTTTGATAAAGTCTGTCGTCGACCCACGGGACTGATACACGTGCAAGTACTCTAGGAAACCAGTGCTAGCCCGCGACACCACCGCCGTGCAGCCACTGCAGTCCTTGGACAGAATGACGTGATCGATATTGTAAAAGAAGCACGTTCGCATCAAGTTCCCCACATTGGTAGGGTCAATGATATGATCCAAGTACAACACATACAGTGGGCTGGTGGTGTCCTCCTCTTCCCCTTTTCGAAATAGTTCCGCCGTACTTTCTATTTTGATCGGTTTGAACGACCCCACTTCCAGCACGCAATTCTGATTTCTTCGCTCCCCGCACAAGTTCACTAGCTCCTTCCTGGGCACGTAGCGGATGGGGACCCCCATGTATTTGGCCAATCCCGTCAGTTGATGCAGCCCAGTGTACTGTGGTGGTATCACCTTCATCCGTCTCGTCTTTGTCTCTCCCTCCTTGGTCGTCACTGTCACCTCCTTGATGGCGGAGTGATTATTATTGTTCTCCAGGCTAAAGTCACGGATGTACAGGCAGCGTAGTCCTCCCGTCCGGCAAGGGTGGCGGAAGGCGGCAGAGGGGGCTAGCATCTGCTGCACCTCGCTACTACTGTCCGAGGAGGAGGCGGCGAACACTCGCAATGTATTCATGGTGGCATGCAGATCCATACAGACGGTCGTAGCCGGCGGGCGGAGGGTTCGCTAAGGGGCTCCAGCGGTAGCCGGTAGACTTATTGAGGGCCAGTCGGGTCGTCGTCCAGCGCCACATGATGGCCTATTTTTTTTTTTGTTGTTGATTAAAATGTACTTTGCGGTAGGAAAGTAGGGGAGTAGATGTGCACTGAAGTAAATCAAACCAATAAAACAACTAAAATTGCCCAAGTTTTCAAAAAGAAAGCAATAAAAAAAAAACGGTGTAGAGTATTATTCATTTTGTGTGTTTCATTGTTTAAAGTGTACTATTACTAACGGACTACTTTTGGCATTAATGTGACATAATTGTGTAAGATGGATCGCCAACTAGACTTGTACTTGCGCATAATTTTCATATTGAAGCGAGACATCATGTACGCCACCTGACCCCTCTCCTTGATACCGTAGGTGAGGAGACGGTTGTGGTGGTCGAGCTCCTCCATCACCTGCAGTCGCCGCTCCTTGAGGAAGCGGGGGACGTCCTCGCCGGCGGCAATCGTGCGGGCAAGCCCAAAACAGTCCGTGAAACCCTGTGCGTCAGAGACGTCTACCGCATCGAGGCAGGAGCCGTGGGCGGCGTGGGCCACCTTCACGACACGGCCGCCACCCTCCGACCAGTGCGGCATCAAGTAGAGCGGGGAGCGGAACACCAGTGCGCTAGACTTGGTAAAGTTCTGCTGCATGTGGGTGAACATGGGCCGGAACATGGTGTGCGAGATGTACCCCGGCACCCCGGAGGTCCAGTGCATAATGACGTCATCCCAGAACTGCTTGGTGCTCGTGCTCTTGAGACGAGGGTCGCTCGCCCCGTCGGGAATTGTGATGGCCACATTGTAGAATAGTTTTGTCGCCATCATGGTGGGTCGTACAATCATCTTGGCATCCCTAGGGGTGAGCAGCTCAATGATCTCCTGTGAGCCCGGCGTGAACCGCTTCTCATACTTGCCGAGCTCCGGCAGCGGTGGTACACACAGCTCCATCCAACGGACCGCCTTACTGTACGTTTCCTTGTACATGTCGGAGTTCTCCGCGTGCTCCTGCAGCTCCTCCTTGGAGAGGGTCAGCTCCGGGACAATGTCTTGATTGCGTGAGGTACAGATGACCCCCAAGTAGTCCTGGTGCACGCCACTAGAGAAGCGCACCCGCACCCCACCGTTGTCCAGCGCCTCTAACCCACCGCGGTCAATCTCCGCCTTGGGCAGCACGTGGCAGCTGTGGGTGCCGACGTTGCACAGGGAGAGCAGCGCCGCCTCCACTTTTAGGCGATCACAGCAAAAGAAGGTGGGGCTCTCCCCCTTCTCACGGAACTCGTTCAGGTCAATATCGCACATATCATTACCAACGTGGTCAAACGTTAAGACACGACCGACTACACTACCACTAGGGACGGATACGTTGAGCACGTCACCCATCAGCTGCGTCACGCTAGGGGTGAGGACGATGGTCCCCCTATCCATATCACTGGTGGTCGGGTGGTGGGCGAGGTCACACTCTAACCCATGGACCCGCAGGCACAGCGCCATGAAAGGGGCCATCAGGCCGTCGCCCACGACCAGATACTTCCCACCGGAGCTCAGCTCGCCGCCCTGCTTGATGTACTGGCTGAGCTCTCCGCCACGTCTGGACCCAAAGGACGTCACCGCGTGTCTGGCCTTGGAGGTGGTCGTGAGGGCCTCTCCGGCCGGTCGTCGTCGTCCACCAGCTGCCATCGCCCGACTACCGTACAGTTCCATGCGCTTCGACTTTGCCTCTTTGGCCTTTTCGCCCACTGTCACGGTGTGGTGCTCTACGGGGGTGACAGCGCCCTCCTCCGCTGGGGACGCCGCTGGCGGAGGAGTACTGTCCTTCTCCTTGCCGGCCGTCATTCTACTGTGAAGAGTTTTTGTATGGTGTTATTATTGTTTTCTGTTGAGAGAATGAAGTGAAAGAGAGGTCGAGATGGTGGTTGTTTTCCAGTGAATTAAACACAAAAGGATAGTGCCGAATAGAATAGAACTAAAAAAAGCAAAATGTTAAATAAATCTGTGATCTCCTACAACTTGGTTTCCTTCTGCTCCTCCACCGCCTCCTCTGGTAGAGCCTCCGCAGACAGCACTAGCGGTTCACCCCCATCCTTGTCGAACGGCCGTGCGTAACACTCACACAACCATTTTACCGTGTTAATCGTATTCAAATCTTCTCCCTCGCAAAAGGGGTTCTCGAATGGCTGGTGCCCATAGTACACGTAAAAGACCTGCCGTATCGTCGACTCCACGTCTTGCATACTGCACTGCGCATCAAACGTCTTGATGAAGGCGTGCAGATGCGCTAGCCAGAAGGTTACCGGTGGCAGAAGGGCCTTGTGGTCCCCGTCGTGGGCGAGGAAGTAGCGCTCCGCCTCCTTCTGGTTGTCTAGGTGGGTGGGGTTCAGCCAGCGGTCGTAGGCCCACTTCTCTAGGGACCGCGCGGAGAAGTGCAGCTGGGGGGCACACGCCTGCTTGAAGAGGTCTTCGTCAAACCCTAACGAGATGCGCAGCCGATTGCGGCGGGTCGCCTCGGGCTCTGCGTTGATATCTTTCCCGCACGTCACCCCTCCCATGTCCGCCACATCCGCCCCTAGCGCGAGCTGTAAAACTTGCCTATCTTGAAATATAACGTCTAATCGGTTGTTCCGTGCGCTAATGCTGCAGGTACCCATCTGCTCCTGGAGGGCGAGGGCGAAGTGACGCACGTGTGGGCTGATTGGCATGCTGAAAGAGGTGTTGTAGGCCGTTGGTTTGATCCTCTCCACGCCTTCCTTCTTGGGGAGCGTTTGTTCCTCCCCGTAGGGGTTCGGGCTGTCCTCGTCGATGACGACCTCATCGTTGAGATACTTGTCTATAAAAGGGATTGCCTCGTCGGGGTCGGTACGGCGACTGTTGACGAGCATATCGCACTGAAACGGTTTCTTTTGTTTCACAAACGCCGACAGGGTGCAGCGGTCCGATCCGAGCACGCGTTTCACCGCATCGTGCACCAGCAGGTAGTGGTTCCGTTGGAGGTACATATGTGGGTATGACTAACTAAAGAATCAACCTCCTTTTGTTGTTGTATGGTATTTGTTTCTGAGCGCAAAAGAAAAAAAAAAAATGATTTTTATTTTTATTCCCTTCAAAAGGAAAACAACAACAATGGAAAGGGATCTCCATAAAACAGAAACACAAAAAAAAGATACAATTGCAAATCTATATAAAGTGGAGCACGAGAACAGTATCTCTCTCCGCGCATAATTCTACGTCGGTCAAGGTTTCTTTTTTTTTATAATTCTTCTGATAACAAATGATGAAACACAAAAAGAAAAGAAAAAAAAAACGATCTATACAAAAACACAACACCATCATTGTTATTTATTTATGACACCACCTTCGCAAATCCCCTCACCACCAAGTCGTCTAAAGAGTCCACATTCTCTAACAGCACATTGTGCTCATTGGCTAAAAACAGGATGGAAAAGAAAAAGAAGGCGGGGGAAAGGGTGCCGGTGGAGGATAGAGTGGGGACGATGGGTAAGACGGACTTCACCACATCACTAAAGTGCGGCAGCTCCTCCATCTTCCGCTCCGGGGCCTGG
The DNA here is from genome assembly GCA_903995115.1 of Angomonas deanei. Lineage (NCBI taxonomy): Eukaryota > Euglenozoa > Kinetoplastea > Trypanosomatida > Trypanosomatidae > Angomonas > Angomonas deanei. The sequence goes on from LR877160.1 coordinate 193,378, forward strand.
CTGTCCTCCTCCTCTTGGGACTCCTCGTCGTCGTCCTCTACGCGGCCTCGTTTGCCACCGGTGAGGATATTCTGATTCTTCCGCTCCAACAACACCTTCGCCGCGTTCTGCTTCAGCATGGCTTGTGGCGAGGGGGAGCGCCCCTTGCGGCCTGTCATGCGCTCCTCATCCTTGTGCCGGGGGTCGTCCATCCCTTCCATGGCAATGTGCGCATTCTGTCCTGCGTGGGTCTGCAGGGCGGTCCACATACTTCCACGGAGCCGCGCCACATCGACCTGATTGGGGGTTGTCGCCTCCATTGGCTTGAGCATCTGGGCCATCTCCAGAGGCTCCATCAGGGTCATCTCCCCGCTGGCCGCCGACCCCACCGTCACACGGGACTGTCGCATGCTCTGCTCCGCGTGCTGCAAGTCGAACTGGGAGATGATCTGCATGTTGTTGCGGTAGATCTCGCCATCGCCGCCGTCGTCCTCGGGGCCGTCGCCCATGTCGTAGTAGTCCTCCTCCCCTCCGCCGGGGAAGAACTCCACCGGCATATCTTGGTAGGCGGGCCCTTCCTCACCGGTGGCCGTCATGCGCCCTCCAGTGGAGAGACGAGAGCCGCCGTGGAGGGAGTCGATCAGCTGTCCTTGCGCCGACTTGCGCAGCATGTTCCACTGTGGCGCCTTGGTGCAGAACATCTGAAAGAAGTCGTTGATCCCGACGGGGTAGGGGAAATGATCGGGGATGGTCTCCCCTGGGACTGGCGGAGTCGTCAGCAGTAGTCCCGCCTGCTCCGCGCACCGCCGCTGCACCGCACTCTGTGTGTAGGAAGCAGCCGCGTGTGGGGCCTCCTTGTCCACCACAATCTCCTTTCCGAGGGGGGTAATGTTCTTGGTGAGCGTCGCGCTCTGCTTCAGGGGTCCGTCCGCGCCCCGCTTGAGGATGCGGAGGGCCTCGGTGGGGTCGAGGGGCAGGTCCTCGTACTGCTGATCCTCCTCCAGCTTGAAGACCACCGTCTTGTCCTTCTTGACGCGCTTCACCGGCTGGGTCTCCCCGCCGGCCGAAATGGAGAGGTGGTGGCCCTTGCGCAGCTTGGAGAGCTCCCCACGACTCTGCAGCAGTGGGTTTGCGCTCTGTTGGGTGAGGAGACACCAGGCGTCGGGGTCCTCCGCCTCGAGGGCTAGCTGGGTGGAGAGAATATTGTCCATGTGCTGCACCTCTCTGACGCCAGAGGCCAGCAGACGTGCCTCCGCCCCGGCGTCCGGTGTGCCGTCCCCGCTGTACCCGTCCTCACCGCCCCAGTCCCCGGCGTAGTTGTCATTGTCGTCGTCGTTCTCATACGTGGCGTTTTGCGACAGTCGCTCTGGGGAGGCCCGGCGACTGGCATTAAGAGAGTTGGCCAGTGTCTCCGCCCGCTCCTCCTTCATGTGGTTGACCGCGAGCAAGGGGTCCACGGCGGTGGTGCTGGCCCGTGCGCTGGGGAGGACGGCGGAGCTGCGATTGCCGATCATGTCTTCCTCCATCACCGGGGTGAAGGTGGGGAGGTCCTCTGGCTCCATGTCAATGTACGCATCGGCCACTACTGCTGGGGCTGCCTCCTCCACTGGGGCCACTTTCCCACTGCCACGGGAGCTGCGCGCGGAGCTACTCTTCGCCTTGGGGACATTGTACTCTGGCTTGGCGTAATCCACATCTAGGATGAAGTTACCATGACCGCCCAGCGGGGCGTTGTGGATCAGCAATCCGTGTGCGTTACCTTGATCAAACTTCTCTGTGATGGCCCTGAACTGGGCACTCAACCCCGTCTGCGTGAGAGCCGCTTTTCCTTTACGATCTAGATTGATCTCCTTGGGGTCTAGCGCGATGGTGCGGACAGCAGTCTTTTTCTTCTTCTTTTTGCGCTCGTCTGCCGCGCGGGTCTCCCCTTCCTCATTCTCATTCTCCTCCCCATCCTCGGCGCCGTCGTTGTCCACGGTCTTGTCGCTGCGGAGGAGTCGTCGCACCATCTGGTTGGACTGATTGTACGTGCTGTCGACACGACTGGTCCACACCTTGGAGCAACCCTCCACGACCGTCGCCGCCTTGGCGAACCCGCTGTAGTCGTCAGTGGAGGAACCAGCTCCTTCTAACGTGCTCTCAATGGTATGAATAATACCTTCCAGCAGGTCGCTGGCCTCCCGACTGGCCCACGCATTCTTCGCCGTGATCTTTCCCTCGATGGCTTGGTGCAGGGCGAGGTCGAGGTCCTGCACGTTGTGGAACTTTGGTTTCTGTCGGGTGAGCACTTTACCTTGCTCGATGGCGATCTGACTAGGAAGTGGGGAGCGCTCGCGGCTGACGATGGAGTCTGTTTCTTCGTCAAAGACGACGGAAGGTCCACCAGGGACGACGTTGGCATTCGCCTCACTACCTCTAGACAGGTGCGTCGTGCTACTCTTTGGGGGCATTGTAATTCTTTTTTTTTTTTTTCTGATTGGATTTTAATAAATAAAATAAAATTCTATATGGTATCTATATTCTTGAATGAGAGGGAAAGGAGATGACACGTTACAAAAGACGAGAGAATCGCCGCACACTTTTTCCGAACGGAACGACGGGGGAAAAAAAAAAATTGAACATACTATATCACTTGGATATAAATGACGATAAATACGTATATAAAATTACAAGGCTGCTTCGCCGCGTTGAGGTTCGATCGTTTCCTGATTAGTTTGTACCTCAAAAGTCTTTTTCTTTGTTTGTTTTCCCGTTTTTTCGTCGCTTCGCATATTACATATATATTATTTTTGATACCAGCTTCTAAATCGCACTAGCAATATATTGTACACTTTTTACAGCGTTTTGGGGAACTGCATTTGGTATAGTTTGTGCTGCAAGTCACAGCTCCTCGAGAAGGCTAATGTAACACCGGCCACACGACTCGATCGGACGAGCATGCGGGTGACGTTACCTACATTTACGGAGTCCACATAGCACTTGCAGGGACGCTTGTTGATGTCTAGTACCTCAAACTCCACCTGATCCTCCTGGTCCAGGTGGGCAGGGCGCCACTGCGCAGGAGAGACAACATTGCTACCCACCACTTGAATCAGAGGAGCCCCCACAGGGACGGGGGAGGCCCCCAGCGCCTGACTGTAGGCAGTACTACCCGCCGCCGTGGAGACCAACACGCCATCCCCGCGCAGTCTGCGGATGCGCTCCTCGCCGTTGACTAAAATACGAATCAGTGCGGTCTGTCCACTCGCCCGTTCTACCCAGGCGTCGTTGAAGGCCAACTCCGACAGCAGGACTCGCTCCCCCGTCTCGGTCTCCTGCTCCGCCTGGCAGTACAGCATGGTGGTGGTGTGCAACTTGAGGGGGAAGGCGAACAGCTCCTCCAGGGTGGAGCAATCATTCAGCAAGTATCCGACGTGGCCGGCATTGACACCGTAGAACGGAATGAACCGGTCCCAGTTTCGTCGAATGCAGTGCATCATATAACCATCACCGCCAATGGGGACGATAAGGTCGGGTTGTTGATTGGGGTCCTTGCACTGGAATGCCTTCAGCTTCTCGTACTGCTCCCGTGCGAGGAGATTGTTCTTATCGTAGTGTAACTCCAGACGAGGGATCACGCCGGGGAAGGTCATGGTGGCGGTCTCCTTGAGCACTGGTGCTCGACGGTTCGACCCGGCCGCAACCCCAATAGAGGTCAGGTACGTATTGTAGGCCGCCGTCCCAAAGGTGGTAGGGTCATTATTGTTGCCAGTGTTGGTGCGATAGGAGCCGTTGAACTGCTTACGAGAGTCCTTGTACAGTCCATGGGTCTCAATGTAGCGTAGGACGGCATCAGAGAAGATGGCCTTGGGTTCAATCTCTCTCTCCCACATGGCGTGGCGCACATCCGCGCCGGTGGTACGGACGATGGGGTGTACCTCCACCATCGGCACAATACCACCGGTGAACTTGGAGTCGGTGCAGCTGGTGCCTGTGTTTTGATACTGGAAAAGGTGTGGGGGGTAGAGCTCCTCAATGAGCTGTCGCACGGTGCGGGGGGCGAACCGGTGGTAGGTACGCACGAGCGACCGGCTGGGCTCCTCTTCGGGGTGGTCGCCGTCCTCGTCGTCGTCCTTCTTCTTCTCCTTGATGAGGTCATCCTGTTGATTGAAGAAGGTTTCCGACATCCCATCAAGGTCGGTGTCGGTATCGGTGGACTGGACGTGCGTCGGCATCAGCATATCCTCCAAATCTGTGCGTACCTGACCCAGCTGCTCAAACAGCTCCTTGGGCAGATCGGAGCCGGAGGGAATGCAGGTGCAGGCATGCACATCGTGCTTGTCCACCGCCTTGCTCCCCTCCTCCTCCCTCTCCTCCTCGGCGGACTCGGGGAGGTGCACCTTCACCTCTAGCGAGCCGTCGGCCAAGATGCGCACATCCTCGGCGCGGGTGAGACTCTCTGGCAGGGGGGAGCTGAACTCTTGTCCCTTCTTGGCCGCCTTCATGTGATTGATCTTCTGTCGCAGGCGACCTAGCGTGCCCTTCTTGGAGCTCTGGTAGGCCATCGGCAGCGAGTCTAGCAGCGCCGCCGTCTCCATGTCGGCCTCCTCCTCGAAGGAGATACCCAGCCAGGAGATACCGCCAGAGCCGTAGTAGGACCGGCTGATCTCTACCTGGTCATCCCCGCGACCGCCCTTGGTCCGCCACCAGCGGCCCTTTACGCAACCAGAGAGGGACGGCAACGTGGTGGGCGTACTACTGGTGTGTTTCGGTTTGTCTTTCCTCTGATCTAACTTGTACTTGGAGGAACTTTCGTACTTTCCGTACACCTCATCCAAGTGTAAACGCTGCTTGCTATTGAGTTTGTACTTGTCGAGTAGGTTTCCCTCCGACACTAACTTCTCTAGCACCTCATCCTCGGTGCGGTTGTCGTTCTCCGCCTCATCATCGTCGTCAGGGGCCCTTTCGTCGCTGGTGTTCTTCCCCTTCTCCACATCCAGGAGGGAGGAGCGTACCTCCTTCTGGATGTCGGCCCGCAGTGCTGCCACCCGCTTCAGGTTCTGCCGCACCTGCTCGTAATACTTTGCCTCCTCCTCGGTCGTGTGGCCGTGGTTGAGGTTTTCTAGATCCTTGTCGGAGTGGTACTGACGGGAGTAGAGCACATAAGGGGTCTCCTCCACCGTCGGCCGGTACCGGGGCAGGGAGGAGGAAGGATAGCTAGTGGTCTGCAGCAGCAGAAGGGGCACCTCCACCTTAATATCCGCAAACCCTTTCCAGTTCTGCATCTCATAGGCGTCGTGCAGCCAGTGGACGATGGCACTATTGGTGTAGGTGTTGCAGAGATCCTGAATGATGGGCATCGACTCGTCGGGGTGCTCCAGGGCGGTGAAGTCCACATGTACGTTGGGCAGTCCGCGGGTGGCGAGCACCGCTAGTGCCGCCAGGTGCGTGGAGCGTTTCAAACTAACGGGGTATTGCGTATTAGGGACAATGATCAAGTGCTCAAACGGAATCAGTTGACTATCTTCTCGGATACTCTTCGCAAAGGAGTTGAGATAGGCGAACCGTGGCGGCACCGCCAGTCGCACCTCCTCCTCCCCGTTGTTTTTCGTGCTCTCCTTCCTCTTCTTTTTGAATCGTGAATCTTTGTTGTTCGCTCCGGGGTCGCTTCTAGCCCTAACAACAGACGGAAGATTTGTTCGTGCTGATGGGTCGGGAGGGTCGAGGTGGATAGGGAAGATACCAACCCGCGCCTCAGGGGGGATGAAGTTACTAGCTCGCTTTTTGAAAACAAAACGAGTTCCTCTAAACATCTTTTCGGGGGTGGGAGTGTTCGATTATATATGTTTATTTTCTTTCAAAAATAAATAATAATAAATAAATAAACGGGATCAATCGCTAAGCACGGTATCCTTATAAAAATGTGCGTTATTCAAAAACAAAAACAAAAAAAGTTACACTGTGGGACCTTAAAAAAAAAAAATTAAGGTGTTTTCGAATTAATGATATACCACAATGAGTTTCTATATGGATGAGAGGAACGGAGAGAGAAAAAGAGGTAGATACAAAACAGAAATCCCGAATTGGCATGACGCAAATTGTTTTTTGTAGAAAATAAAAATAAAAACATTTCAATATACAATGGAATATACAAAAAAAATAAAGTAACAGTAGGCAAATAATACAATATAATACAAATGTGAAGTACAATACAAAATAAAATGTACAAACGTAGCCGATCGCATCAGAACAGATTCGTATACGGGTCGTAGGACTGGGTGTGCATGGTGTGCTGCACATGCGGGGGTGAGATACTCCTCAACTTGCGCTGCGACAGCTCCGCGTGACGCTGCCGCTCCTCCTCGGCGGTGTCTATCACATCCATGGAACTAGTGACGGTCGTGTCGGTGTCGGAGAAGCGCGAAAAGTGAGAATACTGTTCTCGCTCCTGCTGTTCCCGCTTCCGCCGCTTCGCCTCGAGCTCCTTCAGACGGTTGATGCGCTCCTCCGCGTCGAGCAGGCGGTCACCCTCCGACAGTCGACTCAGCTCCGAGTCCACGCTGAACACCTCCGCCTCGTCCAGCGGGTCCAGCTGCGTGACAGGCCGCTCGTTGAGCTGGGCGACCCAGAAACTCATCGGCGCCCCCTCCCCCAGGAAGGCACTCCGAGGGCAGTTCGGCAATCCCTCCTCCCCGCCGTAGGAGCGCGCGGAGTGCCCCAGCACATGTACGCTGCGGGGTCTGGCGCGGTCTCGCATCGCACGGGAGAGCTGGTCCGGGCCCAACTGCTTATTTGCGCCAGATATCTGGAGGGAGCGCGCCTCCTCCAGGGTGAGGGGCCGCTCGATCGTTTTGTCCGCGTACAAGGGATGAGGGGTCGGTCCGTCCTCCTCCGTGTAGCCTTCCCTGGTGGTCTGAAAAGGGACCACAGGGACAGTAGTGATTCTGCAGGACGGTTTTGTTCATCGTCACCCGCGCCGCATCGGCGTCCTCGGCCTTCTTCCGCCGACGGAGAAAGCGTTTCTGGGAGCCGCAGCAGCCGGCGTCCACCTTCTTGTGTTGCCGCACCTTCACCGCATTCCGCTCGTCATCCTGCAACTTCCGCTGCTCCTCCACAATCTCCTCACTCTCCAGGGGTGGTCGTGCGACCATCTGGTAGGTGAGGCGGCTGGGGTAGGGCAGCCTGCCTTCCTCCCGACGGCGGCGGACCTCCTTCGGCGTGGGCGGCTGCACCACCGCCTCGGTTGTGATGTCACGGACAATAGGGGGGCTGCCTTGGGGGGTGTTTGAAAAGAGGAATGAGGGCCCCTTCCTTCAGCTCCTCGTTGCCTTCCAGGATTTCGGGTGGGAGGGACGGCGCACGACGCTGCTGGTTCAGCAAGTCCATCTCCGTCTCGGGATTGATCAAGGACGGTGACCTCGACGTCCGCCCGTTGGGGGCGCTGGACGCATTGAGACTAATACTATTGTTGTTGTTGTCCACGTCTGGAAAGGCGGAGGAGGGAATCATCACCGATGCCGACAGCCCCGGTGACGGCTTGTCGCGGGTGGAGCGAGCGAGCAACAAGTTTTTAATGTTATCCCGAATGTCCTGCAAGTCCCCGCCCTCATTGGAGGCGGTCCCCAGACTGATCTTATCCCCCACAAAGAAGGATGGGAGCGTACCCGCCTGGGAGAGCTGCTTTTCATGACTGGTATTGTTGTTGTGATGGTTGTTATTGCTCTCGTCACGGGAAGTGGTGTCGAACGAGAGGTCGCCGCGAGGCTTCTTTTCTTTTAGTGAGGTCTGAGCAGCCGTTTTTGGTGCGCCAGTCGATTTCTTTTCCTGATTCTTATTATTCTGAGGTATCCGCACACTACTCCACGAGTAGTAGGAGGACCCGGAGGTGGCGGTGGACCCGGTCGAGTAGGAATAGTAAGAATAAGAGCTCCCGCTGTCCCCGGTGCTATACGTGTCGGCGTAACTACCGGAGGAGCTGTACTGCCTCGTGTTGTCCACGTTTTTTGGTTTTTTAGAGGACGACAGTTTCAGCTGTATGGCTTCCACCATCTTTCCGGGGAAAGACTTGCCCGACTTGGTGGTCTGCTGTTTGGCGGCTGCGCGACGTGGCGGGTCCTGTCTGCTGCTGTAGGTGCTGTTGCTATACGTTTCCGAGGTGGACTGCCCCGCGGTGTCCCCACTTTCCACACCTTTGGAGGCATCGAAATGAACGCTCATTCTTCTTTTCTAGTCTGCTGCCAACTTGAAGTGATGAAAAAGGAAAAAAAAAAAAGGAGAGTAGGTGTCATGAACCACTAGAAAGAACAAGGACGAAATCATAAAGCATCACGTGTTGGCAAAATCAATTCCCTGAGATGGTGATTATTGTTTTTGAATTTATGGAAAATTCGGAATAAGTATATCTTACATGTGGATGCATATTATTAATAGGATTAGCCTAGCACTGTATTGCTTTTTGTGGTTTACTTTTTTTTTTTTTTTGGTTAATTTTACATATGTTACTTTCCGTTCCTTTTCCCTTACAGCTCCCGGTAGTGGGACGGAGAAGGGGGCGCCTGGATAAAAACCGTGTTCCCGTCGCTCTCATCGTACACCATCAGGGAGGAGCGATTTTTTTTGTGGGCACTGGTGGGGTCGCTGCTGGCCGACAGCTCGTTCATGGGGGTCCCCGCCGCGGTGGAGACGAGCACCGAGGACTTGCGTGAGCCCCCCGAGCGGCCCTCAATGTCCGGTACATAGTAGGCCGGCGTACCAAAGCTACGATTCCCTTTGCTAATATACTTATCCTCCGCCGAGACCCACATGGCGTCAAATAGTTCCCGTGGTGGGTGCGACGAGGCGTTGGTTGGGCGGTCGCTGTTGGTGGGGGTCACCTCGCCCCGCTGAGAGGTGTCGTGCGAGCTGGAGACGTCATAAGGGACGAACGCCTCCTTGCTGGGCGGGAGGTCGTCGGTCTGCACGGTCATGTCCACCTTGCCAGGGGAGCCCGTCGCGGGAGCGGTGGACCCTTCCTTGGGGGACTGGGCGAGCAGCAAGAAGCGGGACGACTCGGTAAACGTGTTGTGTCCGGTGGTATTGGCGCTCGCCTCCCTCTTCTTGGCGCTGTCGCCCTCTCCCCCCAGCACACTACTGTTGTGGCTGGTGTTCGTATTATTGTTTTGTTTGACAGGCGGTTTCTCCTCGACAGTGGTATCCGGTACCTTCTTGCGGTTGCCGGTCGCTGGCAGTGAGGTCGGTCGGTGGGGTGGCGGTGGCGGTAGTGCCTGCGTTGGTGGAGTGGAAGAGTTACTAGCGGTAAGCGGCGGTGTCATCCCACGCTGCCCATGGGGCCTAGACTCACTCATGTGTTGATGAACGGTGTTCAGGGACGGGAAGAGCTGCTCCTTTTCTCCCGCCCGCAGCGGCCGGCTGCCCCGCAGGACCGGGTTCGTGCTACTCCGCTTGCTGCTGCCAGCGCTACTACCGTAAATCTCCGCCGTGCCAGTGAGACTCTTCGGGACCGATCGGCTGTTTTTGCTCTTTTTCGAAGTGGTGCGCTTCTTCTGGCTGTACGAGGCATCCACGTCGCCCCTCGTGGTGGACTGCTGCTCCCCTCGCTGATTAGATCTACTTCTCTGTTTGAAGGAAGAGGGGTACGCCTCGTCCGTTACCCGCTCAATGAACTTCTCCTGTTTGGTGCCTTCGCCCCTAAAGGTGATGGTGAGATCCTTCTGTTGCTTCTGGATGGTGCGCTGACGTGTACTACCATGCATCGGTTGGGTAGTGCGGTAGAGCGCCTCCCGTTCACAGGGGTCTACAGGCGGGAGTGGCTGGGTCATGAGGTTGCGGTGTTGCTTGTACGCCCCTCCCTCCCTCAGCGTCTTGCGCACCGCCCGGTACGTCTCTGTCACTGCCTGCGTCATGGGATGATTCAACCCTAGCAAGTCTTGCGTCGCCTTCATGGCGTTTTGCATAATCTTCAGTGCGTTGGTCACCTCCGAGCTGTCTCCCTTCGCGTTGGTGTTACTCTTCTTGATGTTTGCCCGGACCGTGTTCACCTGCGCAACCCCCAAGTTGTGCCAGGCTGCACCCCACAGGGCTGCATTCTCAATATCAGACACTCGCACACGGTTGGCAGCCGCCTCCAGCTCCGCCCTATCCTCCTCCTCCACGACAGCGAGCTCCTCGTCCGTTAGCGTGGCGTGGGCCCCTAACCGCTTCTTGAGGCGCAGTTCCGCCCGACGTTGCACCTCTAGCTCTCGTAGCATGTCGATCGTCTCTAGCGCGGCGGCAGACGCACGGTCGTACTGCCCTAATGCATTGTACGCGGCACACATGTTGACCGACACCGATGGCGAGGCAATGTTCCAGTTATTCTCCAACTCCCTCGCTCCCTCGAACTGGCGGAGGGCCTCCCGCGGCCGGCCTCGGTGGGACTCCACGACACCCATGTTGTTGAGCGTGGTGGCGGTCAGCTGATCACACAGCTGTTGGTCCGAGAGTATGATGGCATAAGGGTCCTCATTGAGGTCGGGGTTCAACTTATAGAGCGCCTCCTCCAGCAGCAACACCGAGAGGTCTAAAATCCCCTCCCGGCACTTCTCCATCGCGGAAGTGTTCAAGGCTAGTATCTCGTTCATAAGGTCCTGCTCCACCTGGGGGAGTGTGATGGGCTTGGCGAGGGGGCCGTAGATGAGCATGTCCTCCTTCTGGTTGGCAATGGTCTCCCCTTCCTCCCACGCGGGGGTCATGGTCTGGGCCGTCGTGACCTCCACCGTGCCGCTGGTGTTGTAGGGAACTAGTCCAGTGGACGTCGTCGCCACCGCGTTGGTAGAGGAGCGGTACTGCGTCTTGTCCTCTACCGATGTCTCACGCGCGTAAGACGAGTCCCCGGCGCCGGGATATGCGCCACTTTGGTTCATGATTAGTTGGTATATGTATTCTGCTAAAAAGTTGATCTGTGGGTAAAGCAATTCAAAAAAAAAAAAAAAATGTAAAGTATTTCTTTTATTCTAGATCAAAGTAAGCTGTTGAAAAGAAAATAAGACGAAGAAAAAGTAATCAAAAAAAAAAAACACTCAAGACATTTCAAAGAATTCACCTCATTCACCTCATCTCATCTCATATTCCTAACGTGTACTCCGGTTTATTCCACAAGAAAGGTCTATAATAGTTTAACAATATAAAAACAAAATAATAATAAAAAAGAGATCTAACAGTCTAAACTCTGAAGAAATTATACAAAAAGAAAACAGTAGCCATACAATCCTTTAAAATAAGCCACCAAACAATGTATCCAACACATAAGTATCCTTCAAAAAGTATTTTGCATTTTTTTATTACGACTTTTCATCCTTATACTTTTGCATTCGATAGCTACTAGGACTCACATCGCTACTAAAAGATCTATAATTACGTTTGGGGTTCGAGTTGGCGCGGGAGTTGCCCTGCGTGGAGGTGCGGAGCTGCTCGACCCGCTGCTGTACCGTCGTGAGGCGTGTCAGCAAGGACTGCCGCTGACGGTCGGGGCGTGGGTTGCCATTCTTCTTCTGCACCACCTGTGCTGCCAGCTGCAGGTCGTCCTCCAGACGGGCCCGTTTCCTATTCATCCGGTGCAGCTCCGTGGCGCTCGTGGTCATGCCTTGTAGGTAGTGCAGATCCTCCGCATAGGCATTCAACATCCCTTGCAGCTCGTCTACCTTCTGCGCATAGATGGTAGACTCCTTCTCCAGCCGGCGTCTCTCTTCTATTAAAGTGCTGTTGGCACTCTCCAGCCCCGACAGTTCCACCTGTATCTCGCTGATCTTACGGCCGCAGCTGACATCCCCCTGGCTGGCCTGCTGCTCCAGCCGCACCATCGAGGTTTCCATCTCGTGCAGTCGGGCCGTCAGCTCCTCGCAGCGCTGCTCAATGGTGTTGGCGCACCGGACCTCCTCCTGCAGTTCCTTGTCTTCCTCCTCCACCCTCGCCTGCAGCTCCCTGTACTGGCCGCTGACCTCGCTCGCTATCCCCCGGCGGACCGTGTCGGTCTCCTCTAATATCCGCTCCAGTTGTGTGTCAACGTTGTCGACATTCTCTAGCAACCACTTGGAGGCCGTCTTGTAATAGTCGTACACGCCCCTGCTGTAGCTCTCCAGCCGCGCCTTCTCCCGCACGGTGCGGAGTGCCTCTATCCCTTGCGCCGACTCCATGAACCAACGGGGGTTCTGAATATGAATGAGGATGAGCACTTGGTGGATGGCGCCTAGGTCTTGCGTGAATTGCAGCGCCGCCTTGGTGGCATCGTACATCTCCGGGCGACCACTGATCGTGGTGATGGAGACCAAGGTGACATACCCTTGCAGCGCGGGCTCCAACAGGGTGGTGAGTCGTGCCTTTTTGAAGTTGGCATCCCCGCTGCCCTCCGGTGCGGTCCCTGCCACGGCCTGCACGGTGTGGATCAAGTGCTGCAGCTCCCTACTGAGTGGCGCCCGGAAGGCCGTCACGTCGACGAAGGTGAGGGTGGCCATCGACCGTCGGCCGGAGCCACCAACTGGGGCGTACACATAAAACTGTACGATGCAGGACATCTCCGACTGTTTCGTCTGGGGCAGCACCACCGCGCTCCGTGCATCCTCTAGCAATCGTACCTCCGGCAGCGGCACCAGTCCCAGCGGGGGCGGGAACTCCTCTAGCTGTACCGCCTCGCCAGTAATGGTGTCCGTGATCACGTCGCCCATGGTAGTAAAGGAGGCGTAGGTGACCACCATGTTACCAGAGGGGGGCTCCTCCTGGGCGGTGCTGGCACTGGAGTAGGGGAGGGTCCCTGCATTCTCCTTGTCGGCGCTGGCGCTCGCCTGCAGCAACACTTTCTGCCGCATGGCCACCCGCCGCAGAAGATCCTCTGCCGTTAGTTCAATCAAACCCTTCTCGCTGTGGTGAGGGCTGCCGTAGAGGGTCTGGCTGCGGCCACTCTCCGGGGGGCCTGTCGTCAGAAACAGATAACTCTGCCCGGAGGTACAGTTGGTGACACAAGGGGCGATCACCTCCTCATAGAACTGACTGGTGGGGGTGCCACGGTGGATGCGGGTGGCGTCGAAGGAGGAGGTCCAGCTGCCAGCATTACTCTGGGACTGGGGGGTGCCGCCGCTCTCGGTGGGTTTGCGCAGCCGTAGGGAGGTGGAACTCGAGGAGACGGAAAAGTTGTCGAGGTGGGAGTACAGACGAACGTGGGTCTCGACCCGTTTGAGCAAGTTCCGTGGTGCCGACCGAGGCGAACTGGGCGCCTGCGATGCTTCCGTCATTCCGTCTCTTCACCGAAAAAAAAAAAAAAAAAACTATTGCTGGAAAAAAAAAAGGATAGGGAAAAAATGAATTACATGGAGTGTCTATCACGTTATCCATAAAACTGTTTTTATTATTATTTCAAGAGGCGGCGGCAATAAACAAAAAAAAAAAAAAAAAAAAAATACATTATACAAGAGGATATACAAAGACGCAGAGCAAAAAAAAAAAAAAAAAGACCGAGGGTTCAAGTAAACATAAATGTTAAAGAAAAAAATATGGTCCATTGCATATTTTTCGTCACATGAAAAAAAAAAGGGGTGTTTCCATCGCCTCATTATACAGGAGTAATTTGACGTCTATTTTGGGGGTTTTTTGTTCTAATATAGTTTTTGATTTTTTTTTTTTTTTTCATATACCAATTCAAAAAAAAAATGGGAGTGGACTAGCACGAATAGTCATATAACTAAAAAAAACAATGTAGGCATATATAAATAATCTTTTTTCCATTTTTTTTTTTTTTTGCTCCCTTTTTTTTACAATTAAGTTTTTGTAACGCAAATCATTGCTAGCATATCTTTGCCTGTAATAGTGTAACTATGAGTATTGTGTTTTAATCTATTTTTTTTTGGCCGTTATTGTGGCAATTGTTGTCGCTGTTTTTTGTTTCGCGTCTTCTTCCAAAAGTGAAAGAGTGTTTCTTTTCTTAGTCGAAAGACGTCAAACACAAAAACAAAAACAAAACAAAAAATGTACTGATACATGAACAAACTCACCTGTAGTCTGTCATCGAAAAAAAAAAAAAGTATAGCATGAATGTCAACTAAGGCGTCCTACCCAAACCAGACGCACGCCGCAAAAAAAAAAAAAAATACGCTTTCCTTTTATATATATACTTTATCCTCACTGCCCCGACCGACGTCGGTGTGAGGTGGGGGTCAGCCGTGTCACTGGTGTCTTCTGACTACTGTGACGCTCCACCCGCCCCGCGCTCCGGCCGAGCTCCTCGGTGGACTCTCCTAACGAGGTGTTCATCCAGTCGCGGCGGGGGGACGGGGCGGAGGAGGCGGGGAGGGTCTGGGCGAGGTCACGCCGGGGGCTGCCAGCAGAGAAGACCCGCTTGTTGGGGGAGGTATGTACCACGGCAGGGACGGTCTCACTGAGGGAACCGCTGGCGGGGCGCTGCGGACGGCCAGGGACGACAGACGGCTCCGACCGCACCACTGCCGACCGTGACGGGCTGAACGCCTCGCTCCCCTCCGCCCCAATCACCTGCTGCAGGCGGTGCTGGAAGAGTACCGTCTTCTCCTGCAGCTGACTGTCGTAGTAGGCATCCAGCTTCACATACCGCTCCCCTAGCTCCACCAGCCGCTGCTGCAGGGTGGCCACGTCCTGGCACTGCATCACGTCTACCCCTATAATGGGGACCAACTCAGTCGATCGCTTCGTCCACTGCGCTGCGGTGCTAGTGGTGGCGGTGCCAGCCGTGGCGACCCTAGGCGAGGGGAAGGAGGAGCTCACCCGTGGGGGCACCGGCTGCTGTGTGGCAGGGGGGTGCCCACTAGCGGAGGATTCTTTTTCTACAGTGGCGTTACCCGGCCGAGGGGTCTTGCCGCCCGACACACTGGGGCCCACTTTACTCAGACTAAGGGTTGGGATCATGACACTATGTAGGGAGGGAATGGAATGGATAAATACCTGTTTATTTGATTGTTTTTGTTTTTGTTTTTTGTTTTTCACAATTCTTGGAGAATTCCCTATTTTTACCCGTTTTTTGTGGTTGGTTTTTGACGATAAACCAATCTATTGATTTGACCCTATTCTAAAGATCTACGAAGCGGGGAAAAGAAAAAAAACGGTGTGGGGAGAGATGGTGTAAATAAGCAAAAGAAAACTATTTCAAGGAGAGGGCACACATGAACGAACCGACACAACACACAACAACAAACCGTAAAACTTTAAATGAGAAATGACGAAAGAAAAATTGAAAAGTGCATGTGTTTACTTCTTCTTGGGGGCAGCAGCCTTCTTGGCAGCGGGGGCAGCGGCCTTCTTGGCGGCAGGGGCGGCAGCCTTCTTCGCGGCGGGGGCGGCGGTCTTCTTCTTGCTGGCAGCGGCAATAGCGTCGTCCTGCTTGGCGCGCTCGCGGTCCCTCTGGCGCTTCTTGAGCTCCTGCTTACGGGCGCGGTTGCGGTTGTGCTCATCCTTGAGGGCCTTGGCGCTCAACTGCTCAGCAAGCTGGCGTTCCTTCTTCTTGTTGTTCTTCACCTTGTGGATGTGCTCAATCAAGTTGCGCTTGTTACGGAACTCGTTACCCTTGGCGCGCACGTACAGCTGGCGGTAGATGTGGTGGTTGATCTTCTTCTCCTCGCGGTACTTGCGGAGGAGGCGACGGAGCACACGAAGGCGGCGCATCCACAGCTCCTTGCTGGGCATGCGGGCCTCGCGGGCACCCTGACGGCGGCCGACACCCATGTGGCGGCTCATGTCCTTCGCCTCCTTGGTCTTGTGCCAGCGGGCACGAGAGTGGACCTTGACGGGCTTGCGGATGATGAAACCCTCCTTGATCAGCTTGCGAACAGCCTTGCGGGAGTTGGCAGTCTCGATCTCGTTGGCTTCATTGGGGTCCAGCCAGACACGACCACGGCCGCACTTGAGGATGCTAGAGGCGAGACGCGCCTGGAGCTTTAAGGAGACCATGACTTGTAATGCACAGACTAACGAAATATAAAAAAAAGGAAGAGAAAAATACATGGGTTTGTCGAATAACAAGAACTGGAAAATCAAAAAAAAAAAAAAAAAACATAAAGGAAAATACAAAAAGCAGGATAAATCTAGATTATGTGTAGCCCACTTGTTGAAAAAACCAACTGGACAAGAATAGCAAAGTCTATACATCTACACACCCACTCTTTTTCCTCATGACTTCAGGAAGAGCAGCAATTCCTCTTGTTTCTGCGGGTTGAGCAATCGCTCCTCCAACTCCTTATCTAACTGTCTTTGATAGGCATCCGACACATTACGCCGTACCGCCGCCTCCTTCCGCTTTTCCTCCTCCTCAATCGACAGAAAGACTCGATCGACCCCGGTGGTCCCCTCCCTGGGCTCCTCCAGCTCCGCCGCCATCCGTCGCGTCTCTTTTCCTAACGCCTCCTCAATTCGCTTACACTCCGCCCGCTTCAACTCCGTCGAGTGCAGCCCTTTGCAGTCCCGTCTGTGATCACAAAAAATGTCCTTGTGTAGGTACTTGGCGCACATATCGCACTGAAAGTACTCCAAGTCTGCCGTCACGTGGGACATGGGAGAGAGAGACAGACAGAAATCTAAATAGAAGAAAGCTATGTCACTGTTGAAAACAACAAGGAGAAAAACAGAGGGAAGAAAGATAGTTCGTGTGCAGTGCAGCATGAAGTGAAACACAACAAGAAAAAGAAACAATGATAACCCAACCCCCAGAGGGGCGATATTTTTTTTTTTTAGTAGAAATCAAAGAAAGAAAAATAAGTAAAGTATCTTTCAGAGGCGCAAAAGTGTTTACTTCTTCTTGGGGGCAGCAGCCTTCTTGGCAGCGGGGGCAGCGGCCTTCTTGGCGGCAGGGGCGGCAGCCTTCTTCGCGGCGGGGGCGGCGGTCTTCTTCTTGCTGGCAGCGGCAATAGCGTCGTCCTGCTTGGCGCGCTCGCGGTCCCTCTGGCGCTTCTTGAGCTCCTGCTTACGGGCGCGGTTGCGGTTGTGCTCATCCTTGAGGGCCTTGGCGCTCAACTGCTCAGCAAGCTGGCGTTCCTTCTTCTTGTTGTTCTTCACCTTGTGGATGTGCTCAATCAAGTTGCGCTTGTTACGGAACTCGTTACCCTTGGCGCGCACGTACAGCTGGCGGTAGATGTGGTGGTTGATCTTCTTTTCCTCGCGGTACTTGCGGAGGAGGCGGCGGAGCACACGAAGGCGGCGCATCCACAGCTCCTTGCTGGGCATGCGGGCCTCGCGGGCACCCTGACGGCGGCCGACACCCATGTGGCGGCTCATGTCCTTCGCCTCCTTGGTCTTGTGCCAGCGGGCACGAGAGTGGACCTTGACGGGCTTGCGGATGATGAAACCCTCCTTGATCAGCTTGCGAACAGCCTTGCGGGAGTTGGCAGTCTCGATCTCGTTGGCTTCATTGGGGTCCAGCCAGACACGACCACGGCCGCACTTGAGGATGCTAGAGGCGAGACGCGCCTGGAGCTTTAGGGAGACCATCACTGACGAAAGATATTTACTAATGGAAAATAGGGAAAAGTGGGAGAAAACAGAGGAAATGGAGAAAGAAAAAGCTTCAAGAGCACATGTCGTATCATGCTACGTGAATAGAGTCCACAGGTTGGACTCCTATTACACACCTCTTCATATATCATTCAACATTTAGAAAAATAATCAAAACACACACAATTAAATTAGATTGAGAAAAAAAAAGGGGGGACAGACTCGTATTTCTAGTTGTTCTTTTTTTTTATTCAACAATGATATATAAAAAAAGTTGATTGGAAAAGGAAATCATAAAAAAAAAAAAAAAAGAATCTGACCGAAAAGTAATTTGGAAAGAATTGTTAGTTGGGATGGTTGTAGGGGAAATGAAAAAGAAAAAATAGCACAATTCTATACACTCGCAATTAAGAACGGCTACTCACTGTTTTATATTCGGTTATTTGTTTTTCGTTTTTATATTTTTTTTTTCTTTTTTAGTATTTTTTTTAATTGGGTCATTTATTTTTTTTGTTTCTCTCTTTGTCATGTATACTGGTAAGTACTTTTATTTTTATTTTTTAGAATAGGAACTCCTCCACGTGGACGGTCGCTCCCACCTCAGCGCCTACCTTCACTGCCGCTTCCGTGATCGCCTTGGGGCCGCAGATGAACAGTAAGATACGAGACTTCTCCTCCGGCGTGGGTCCCGCCCGGAGACCGTCCGCGACCTCATCCGCTACGTCCGGCCGTCCTTGCATCACCCTCGTCACACTACTCACCGTCGCCTCTGGGGGGAGGGAGGAGGTGTCGAACTGCTGTCGCACCACGTCGTAGGCGCGCTCCTCTGTCATGTAGAGATGACACTCAAAGACACCGTTGGTGGCGGGGACAGGGACGCATGTGTCGTGCGGATTGGCGCCTGTCGTCTCCGGGAGAAGCTCTGTGATCGCGGTCGTTGGTTCGTTCATTGGCTGCGCACGAGGGGTCGGCAGCTGGGAGAGGGTTTGCAGACGGTCTGGGAGACCCAAGAGGCCCGCCAGCGCCCCCACCAGAGAGGCCGACCTCGTCGCCCACACCAACCGCACGTGATGGGTGCGCTGCTCGACCACCGAGTTCCGCAGAATGGAGCTGTACATGGTCGCACAGGGGGTAATACCGATCCCACCCGCGAAGAAGTACACCTGATCGTAGTGGGTGAAGTCAATGGGGGTACCGTAAGGGCCGTCGACGCCCATCTTGGTGAGCGGCTTGCCAGACCGTACGTGCTCGAAGACTTGGTGGGACCAGGTGCCCTCTCCCATCGACTTGATGTAAATGGTATACACCTCCCCATCCTGTACCGGTGAGGCCCCCGTGTGGCTCTCATTGTTGATGGACGGGGCGTCTTGCCGGAAGTTGGCGCCACAGGTGAGGGTCATGGGGTGCCACTGCAACACTGAAATGCAAGGGATACTCAAGAAGACATACTGGCCCGCCCGTACCTGTCGTTGAGAGCGATTGCGGGGGTAGTTGAACACAATCTCCACGGCATTACCGCCGACGGTGCGGGTGGAGAGCACCTCCACCTGTGTTCCCTTCTGCCACAGGCGAGTCATCTGATCCGCGCACCACAGCGTCATACCTGGTAGCAAATACATCCACGCCGCGGAGGCATGGACGATCGTCAACGGGACCAGCATAGCGGAGGTGATGATGTGGGAATAGTAAAACAGCTCGTAGAAGCGGCGGCGGATCGGGTGGTAGGCAAAGATACCCATCGTGATGAACATGATGACGGAAACATAGGTGATGGCCATCACGGTGAAATCATTCCGTATCCCCTTGTAGCCCACGTAGGTCGGGAGGCTGAACAGGTTGTGCCACAGCTTGCCGTACTCGTAGTAGGAGACGAAGAAGGCGATCATGTGCAGGAAGGTGACGATCGTCATGGCGTACCCGCACAGACGGTGCAGCTTTAAAAAGTTCTCCCATGTGGTTCCAATGCAGTCGTGCACGAGGGAGTTGCGGCTGATGGGAAACAGGAGAAGCGAGAGGAAGAGCACCGCCACCTGCCCCAGGGCGCGCGCCCACCGCTCCCACCGCCCCATCCGGCTGGACCCTCCCTCTTCATTGTTGGACCACGCTTGCTTGTAGTTGTGATCGTGGAACCAGTAGATGCAAAAGAAGAGGAGCAAGAGTCCCGTGAAGGCGACCAACACGGCCTCACCCTGAGACCACTTGGGGGCCCAGGTGAGACGACGTTGAAACCAGCTCTTTCCTTTGTGAGACCACCGCAAGACCGTCGCGAGGACCGCCAGCATCATCAGATAAACGTAGAAGAACACGTTCCCGGGGAACAGCTTGAGGACCAAGTGTTCACTGATGCGTATGTTAGACGTACGAAAGACAGGGTCGCCTTTTTCGGGAAGGGTCGACCCCTCGAAGCGGGTGCCGTTGCGGGATGCTACCGTCGCGGCGGCGCTGGCGAGTCGAGAGGCGTTGATCCTGTGGAAATCATTCGGCAGATAGAACGTGAGTACGGCCGCTACGAGCAAAAGGAAAAGTGCCACTGCCAGTGTCGCGAGCCCTAGCCCACCACGGGGATCCTTGTAGATACGGAAAGGAAACTTCTTGTTACCAAACACACGAAAGGCGGTCTCGTCGGTGTATTCCTCCAAGGGGGCCGCCATCATGCGCAGGAGCCGTCGCAGCTGTTTCCCAAACTGGAACAGGAGCAGGGCGCCCAACGGACAGAGGACACAGCCCAGCATTAACCCGATGAGCGCGGTAGACCCTCCTGGCGAATTGGTTTGGGTGAAGCTGGAGGGATCCCCGACGCAGAAAATATAACCACACCGCGTGAGTTCGTAGGAAAGGTGGAAGAAGGCGACACACCCTAGTGCAAAGGCGAGGGCGCCCGTGAAGAACAAAAAAAAGTGAGCGAGGTAGACCTTATGGTGCACCTTGCGTCTCTTTGTTTCCATTGTCGAAATAGGGGTCACCTCGTCCGGGGAGTGGTTCGATGGAAAAACCACCGACTCATCCCCATCCACACTCGCGTGGATTGCGCTTTTCGACGTGTCGGAGGTGCCCCTCCCCTCCAGGGCCAGCGCTCGCCGCCACAGCTGCACCTCCGCGAGGGCCTCCACCATGTAGTTTTGAACAAACAGGACGGACTGATGAATGGCGATTGGGAAAACGGTAATAAAGAGAATCGTACCAGTCATCCCCGTTCCGGTAGAAAGATTGTGGTTTCTCCAGAGGACAAGACCGACCAAGCTCATGATGGAGAAGAACACGGCGCTGAAAAAGTAGGGCAAACAGACGCTGGCGGTAAAAATGTCAAAAAAGAGGTTTGCCGCCACGGCGTCGCAAAAGTCTGAAAACCATTTCATTTTTTTTAAGAATGAAACCTTGAGCAGAAGGAAATAGAAAGAAGGTCAAAAAAAAAAAAAAAAAAACCTTTCCGGGTGAATTCAGATACTGTGGATACTATAGAATAACAACAATACACTTGGGATTATGGCAAATATTACAAAAAGAATATGGTTAGTGTGACCGAGAGTCGTTATTCTGCCAGCCACGAAAAAGCGGAGAAGAAGTCGTCCTCGCTGTCCTCCCCGCTTCCCACATCGTGACTGTTCTTCTCTTCTCTTTTTCGTTCCTCCTCGCAAACGCCGGTGTGGTAGACGGAGGTGCGAAATAGTTTTACGGTCACCCACCGGTTGGGGCAACCCTGCGTAAACCTATACTGCAGCAGTCGCGCGGCTTCCACCGCCGCCGTGGGCGACTCAAACTCTAAAAACAACGTCACCGCCGGGATGACCTCGTCATCATCGTCGGAGGATAAACTCTCATCCGTCTTTCCCCGTGGGTTGGTGGGTTCAACGTAGCAGTAGTAGGAAAGCACACGGCCGTACTGCACACACTCCTCCAAGAAGGAAAGCAGCGGTGGGGGCATCCCTCGCAGGAAGCCATCCAGCTCGTACCCCACCCGGCGCAGGACGACGGTGGTGAAGGCGGACGGGGCGGCCAGACTGGACCGGAGGTGAAGTGGGAGGAAGGTGGCATCCCCGACCTCCACCCTCGTGTCATTTCCCCCGCGGTGGGGTTTCGTTGATGCACCAGACGGGTCGCCTCTTTCAGATCCTCTGACGCCTCTGTCGGCGTGGCACTGTCCACTTGGCACAAAGTGTAGCAAGCGACTGGGCAATCCACGGGAACACACTGGTGGAGCAGGGTGGTCCACGGTGTCTCCTTCTCTACCGGGCGGAGGGAGGAGGGTGTGCCACGCCCGACACGATGGCAGGAAATAATGCTATTGTCGTACAGTCTGCCGTTGAAGGAATCCTCCAGGTGCTGGAGGAGGACGGTCACGCGGGAGACGATATCTGGCCCTAGTCGACGGGTACACTCCTCTTCGTCAAATAGAACGAGGAGGCACACCTCGTGGACGTGCGCGTCCTCCTCCTTTTCTGGGCCGCACAAACACGCCGTTCGGCACTGTAGTACGTCACCCGGGGACAGCACGGCGTCACCTTGTTCCCCAGCGTCAGTGGACACGTTGTACTGCCCTAGAAACTGGGTGGCCTCCCGGAGGACGCCGTCCATCAGTTCCCTCACGGTCGACCCATCGAGCAGCACGCGAGAGAGGGAGATCGCGTTGCGGAAGATTAATCCATGACGGAGCGGTGTGGGGGAGCTTGCGCGTTCTCGTTTGCGAGAGGTGTGATCACCGTCGGTGTCGGCCGGTGCCGCTGGCGATAAACGAGGATGCAAAGCAATTTCAGCCACGGCGTGGCCGAACAGTTTGCTTGTCTTCAAGTAGTGCCGCAGTTCACCGAGGCTGGTGTGGTCGGCGCAAAAAGGGGTCCGTGTGTTGGACACCACATACAGCTGCACCCCCACCGGCAGTGCGTTCGGCCGTGAAGGCGCACCTTCCCTGGACAGCACTTGTCCCAGCAACGGGCCGAACCCGAAACTCAACTGTAAATCCAAATCAAAGATCACCAGCTGGGCGAGGTGTGACGGTTTGTAGGGACGCCAACGAGTGCTGTTGTACGTGGGGGCCGACAGTTCGTCAAACATGTAGGAAATCAAATCTTCCAAGTTCCCTCGCCGCGCCGGTGGGGGCGAAACGCTCTCCCACAGGGTGGGTGTGCCGACCACAATCTCCGCCCGCTTTCCCTCCGGGATCGAAGGGTACGGCTCAAACAGGTTGTGCACAATGAGGTGCAAACTGGAGCACAGTCGGTTCAAAATAAAGCTGAACTCATCGCATTGCCCTTTGGTCGCACACAAGATCAGTGCCTGTGGGCCCTCGTTCGCCTCGAGCAACGGCTGCCGCACCACGTGCAGGGCCACCGAGAGGGCGATGGAGCACATCACCTCCAGCTTGGAAGAGCCGTGGTGTAGGGCGAGGGGCACTTCCGATCCTTCCTCCAACATTTTCCGGCGCAGCGCCCTTTGTGTTTCGAGCGTATCCTCCGCCAGGTTGACGCCGGTGCCAGATAAATCCACCACCACCTCATCTCCATACAAGCTGTGTCTGTACGTTTTCCAAAACCACTCCCCACCTAAGGAGACATGGCCCTCGCGGGTTTTCCGGGACGGCACCAGCTCCCGTAGGTCGCCGATCAACGACGAAGAAATAAGTTTCTCTTCCTCCTGTTGAGCCGCCACACCCTTGTCGCACAGGGAGGACAATTCACTTCCGGTTGTCTGTATCGCAAGAGTGGAGGACTCACTTTTTTCACTCTTTTCCGAATACTCCAGCAAGGCTGGTAAACTGCAAAGACGTCTGATCACAGAGGAAGACATCACGAGACGGCTGGACGGGGCATTGGGGCGAGAACGGCGGGAAAGGGGGGAAAGTGATTTCGGCGAAAGACACGAAGAGAACTGTGAACATAAAACGCAAATGAATTACGAGCGAAGACGCACTCAGAAAAAAAAAAAGGGGGGTGTTAAAAGCGCTTCTTCATTCTTTGTGATCGAAAGACAAAGCGGACAGTGGGGATCCTTAACCGAGGAACCCAACTAGTGCGCAACAGCAAGCTACGACAACTGTGGTGGTCCACAGCGACGCAGCCACCAAAGCGCTGGAAGCGCCCTCATCCTCATCGTCTTCCTCGATGTCGCTGTCCCCGCTGGCGTCTCCTGCCGCATCCTTGTAAAACAGGTCTGGTCTGTAAGTAAAATTGGTCGGACGGAGACGACTCTGCAAGCGTGAGCGGGTGCTGCTTGCGGTGGAAAACGTGGAATATCCAGCAGAGGACACCGTATCACTAATGTTATTTTCTGCGTTGTACTGCGACGAGGCGACGGCATTTTTTAGCGCCACCGTGCGCTCCGGGTGGATGTACTTGCAGCGTGATCCGTATGCGCAACGACCTGCCACAAACTGAGTGCAAACCTCCGCCCCAATATTTCCCTTCTTTGCCACAATCGTGACTTTTTTCTTCGTCTTCTTCTGCTGGTCCTCGTCCTTGTTGCGGGGATCTTCTAAAAGCCAGGGACGGGCCTGCAGCTGCTCTTGAAGCTTGTGGTCCTTCTCCTCAATCGCACTGATCTTTCTCAAAAGGCCTAGTTGAAATGGGTTGCTGTTCGGGTCCGCGCAGACAAATGCGTTGAATTTGCAGGCCTTTTCAATAATTTCTCTATCTCTCGCATTGCACACAGAGTCGTCTAGTCGGGCAAAAATAATATTGGAGTTATTGCAAACTAACATCCGTAGGGCTCTGCTAGTTGCGTCGCTTCCCTGAGTGCCGGAAAGGTCTAGCGCCCGTATGCAAGGGTGATGCACTAGTGCCTTGCAAAGCGGAACCAACGACTCATCGCCCACATTCAAATAACGGATCTGCAAGGACAAGATGGAGCTATTGTGTTTCACGGCGGCTACAAAACAGTTAAGCTCAAAGTCCCCGAAGGTGATGAAGGTATCGTCTCCCTCCAGGCATACACTTTGAACAATATTTTGGACGGTTTGGTTAATAAGAATATTAATATCCATATCGACAGTATAGACTTCGTTGAGAAATGTAATATTCTCTTCGTCTTCCACATCTGCCGGACTGTCACTACCAGAGTCAGCGAGATATAAATCGTACAAACCCTTTGTTTTGTTCTTTTTCTTCTTCTTCTTTTTGGTCGGAACTACTGCCGGAGGGGCCTCCTCTTCGACGGGCTCGGGTTTCTCCCATTTCCCGTTCATTTTCCACTAATCGTGTGCTACAACTCTACAGGAACAAGTAACTAACAATGCGCGCATTCAAAGAATGGGAAGAGAAAGAGATGCATTTTCTTTTTAGACAAACCGACGCAGCAATTGCCCAACAGAAAAGAAAGCATCTTAGCGGCGGAGAATCCCCCTGGCCACGCTGCTTTTCTTATTAACGTTAGTATATACTCTCTTTGAATAAATATCCTTACCTACAAATGGCTACTGTCATTTATAGACAAACAAAAAAATCAATTCGCTTTTTTTTTTTTTATTATTATAAACGTAAAAAGGAATTTCGGCAGTAATCTCATTTTCGTCCCCTCTCGTGTCTTTTTTTAATCTTACCGCTCATCATCTTTTTTCCTCTTTACTTTGTATTTTTTTATTATTTTTCCTTTTCCGCCTTTTTTACAAACACTTTGACATCCGCCTAAAACGCCCTACAGCGCTCGCAACGTCACGTAACTTCTTGCTACGACAACCAAAACCCCCCTTTATACGAAAAAAAAAAAAAAAAGTTCTACAACAATTGCACTTCCCATCGAAGGAGACACTGGAAAATTTTAAAAGTAAAAAAAAAGGGGTCGTTAATTTTTTTTTTTGTCATCGCAGTTCATTACGCAAAAGCTCTCTTCATCCAATCCTTCTCGTGGGTGGGGGAGGCAACATCCAGCGCGGGCGCCTCGAGTCCCAAGCACGACGCGAACAGACGGGAAGTGATCAGGTACGGATCAGCGTCGCCGGCAGGGCGGCGGTCTTCCATATAACCGCGGCGCTCGGAGGCTACGGAATTGGGGATACGAATAGAGGTCGTACGAGTTCCCACGCCGAAAGAGAACTGGGAAATGCTAGAAGTTTCGTGTTTACCGGTGAGGCGAACGTCATTTTCAGCACCGTAAAAAACGATGTCCTTCTTGACAGTCTTGCTAAGTCGTTCGATATACTGATGAATGGCGTCTAAACCGTTTTCCGCCCTAGTCGATTCGGTGGAAAAGTTCGTGTGGAGGCCGCTACCGTTCCAGTCTCCCTTGATGGGTTTCGCCCGGTAATCCACGTCGAGATTGTTGTCCTCCAAGATTCGGAGGAGCACCCAGCGGGCAACAACAATTTGGTCGCCCATCTCAATTCCTTCGCACGGACCGACCTGGAACTCCCATTGCGCGGGAGTCACCTCCTCGTTCGTGCCAGACACGCTGAGACCCATCTCGAGGCAAGTCTCGTAGTGGAGGTCCACGTATTGTCTTCCCCAGGAATAGGGGGCACCCGTTCCGCAATAATACGGACCTTGAGGAAGGGGAAAACCGTGCGCGGGCCAGCCAAAGGGACGGCCGTTTCGGTCAACGATAAAAAATTCTTGCTCGAGACCGAACCAAGGGCGCTCATCGGCCTCCTGGTCAAAGGTTTGGCGGGCGGAAGCACGGGAGTTATCGGGTGTCGGCTCGCCGGTCGGCAGGTAGCACTCGGCAAGAACGAGAATCCAAGGGATTTTGCTTCCGGCGCGTCTCGGGAGGCAGCACGGGTATGCGTTCACGGGCTTCAGCAGAATTTCCGTGTCAGTGCCCAAAGCTTGTCCCGTGGAGGAACCGTCAAAATTCCAAACGGGGAAGAAATCCTTCAGAAGGAGCTCCTTGGGGTGCTGCTTCAGCTCCTCCTCCGTCAAATACATGGTTCTGTCCTTGCTGCGAATATCATGGTGGGAGTCCTTGCCACCGAGCCAAATGTAGGTCACGCGGGTGGCTTTCTTATCGGTGGACATCAGATTGGTTTGTAGTTAGTTTAAATTATCTTAATTAACAACGAAGTATATCCTGTTTGTTGGTAGTAGTAGTGGTGGTAAGGTTTAACTTGGTATTGAATTTAGTCTCTCAAGCCACTCGGAAAAAAAAAAGTAAAAATTAAAATTTCTTTTGTGTAAGTAATTCACCGCTATATTATATAGAAAGCACGTTTATTTTGATTTACTTTATTTAATAATTTATTTTGGTCGCAAAGAAGTATAAAAGAGAGAGAAATGTATGTTGCCAAAAAGCGAATTGTCACCAACCATTTTCACAGGACAAAAACGCAAGTGGGCTATTAACGAAAAACGACATATTCAAGAGAGCTGTTCCCGCGGCACGCCAACAATTGTATATGAAAGTAGAACGTCAGGACAAAAAAAAAAAAACAGCTAAAACCTCATTATTTAAGTAAAAATAAAATCTTTGTTAAATATTTAAGAATTATGGAAATGTCTTATTGTGTACTAAATTTCTCCAATAACATATCAGAAACACCTTCAGTAATTAACAATAATCATTGTACCTGATTTTTCTTTTACCTATTCCTGCGTCAACCAGCGCTTCAGTGCAAACAAGCTCGCGCATACCAAAAAAAAAAAAAAAAAAGACACAGGGGAAAAAAAAAAGACAGTTCATCAACTTGAACTGCTGTTTATAAAGAAAAAAAAAAAAACAGTAACTACTAACTTAAAATAAAATGTAGCTCTGCACGAAAGTGTCAACTTCACTTTTACTCATCTTAATTTTACTTTTCTTAATTTATTTTGTTACTACGTTAATTATATACTTTATTTCTCACACAGGAAACGGAAAAAAAAAAAATCGAATTATAGTAAGAAAAAAACGGACATTTTTCAATCTTGATAGCAAACCAGGTCTTTTACACCTTTATTTTCTTCATTTGTTTTTTTTTTTTGAGATCAGTTCATTTAAACTTCAGATGGACCCTCAAATTACAGAACAACTTTTGCTCGGTTGTTCATTACGCAAAAGCTCTCTTCATCCAATCCTTCTCGTGGGTGGGGGAGGCAACATCCAGCGCGGGCGCCTCGAGTCCCAAGCACGACGCGAACAGACGGGAAGTGATCAGGTACGGATCAGCGTCGCCGGCAGGGCGGCGGTCTTCCATATAACCGCGGCGCTCGGAGGCTACGGAATTGGGGATACGAATAGAGGTCGTACGAGTTCCCACGCCGAAAGAGAACTGGGAAATGCTAGAAGTTTCGTGTTTACCGGTGAGGCGAACGTCATTTTCAGCACCGTAAAAAACGATGTCCTTCTTGACAGTCTTGCTAAGTCGTTCGATATACTGATGAATGGCGTCTAAACCGTTTTCCGCCCTAGTCGATTCGGTGGAAAAGTTCGTGTGGAGGCCGCTACCGTTCCAGTCTCCCTTGATGGGTTTCGCCCGGTAATCCACGTCGAGGTTGTTGTCCTCCAAGATTCGGAGGAGCACCCAGCGGGCAACAACAATTTGGTCGCCCATCTCAATTCCTTCGCACGGACCGACCTGGAACTCCCATTGCGCGGGAGTCACCTCCTCGTTCGTGCCAGACACGCTGAGACCCATCTCGAGGCAAGTCTCGTAGTGGAGGTCCACGTATTGTCTTCCCCAGGAATAGGGGGCACCCGTTCCGCAATAATACGGACCTTGAGGAAGGGGAAAACCGTGCGCGGGCCAGCCAAAGGGACGGCCGTTTCGGTCAACGATAAAAAATTCTTGCTCGAGACCGAACCAAGGGCGCTCGTCGGTCTTTAAATCAAAAGTCTGACGGGCAGAAGCACGGGAGTTATCGGGTGTCGGCTCGCCGGTCGGCAGGTAGCACTCGGCAAGAACGAGAATCCAAGGGATTTTGCTTCCGGCGCGTCTCGGGAGGCAGCACGGGTATGCGTTCACGGGCTTCAGCAGAATTTCCGTGTCAGTGCCCAAAGCTTGTCCCGTGGAGGAACCGTCAAAATTCCAAACGGGGAAGAAATCCTTCAGAAGGAGCTCCTTGGGGTGCTGCTTCAGCTCCTCCTCCGTCAAATACATGGTTCTGTCCTTGCTGCGAATATCATGGTGGGAGTCCTTGCCTCCGAGCCAAATGTAGGTCACGCGGGTGGCTTTCTTATCGGTGGACATTATAAAAAAGAAAACTTGAGGAGACTGTATTAATGGGCAAAAAAAAGACCAATGCTAAAGGGAAAAGGAAGGAATTGGAACGGCGGCAGACCGGGGAGATGGAAACACGCAATCCCGTCGCTTCGACTTGGTCTCGACAACGACAGCAAACCAAATAAATATATTACTGTGAAAGAAACGGAACAAATTCTTGAAGTTGTCCCCTTATTCGACTGCGTCTCTTTCCTCCTTTTTATTATTAATATTTCTGGCGATGGCAAAGCATGACTGCCGCGGGAATCTGGAAGGCGGAAAAAAGTAAAAAAAAAAATACAAAGAAGGGTTCGGCGCCCGGATGGCCTTCCGGGGAGAGGGCCCGATAACCCCGCCGGACGCCGGGCACGGCTCGCCCGCCAGCAAAGCGCCCCAGGCTGCGCGCCGAAGGAAGGCCGCCGGCCGCTTACCTCTTGGCGGAAAGGAAGCCAGCGGATCGGCGGGCCCCCAAACAGCCCCCGGAGGCGCAAGGCCCAAGAAACAAAAAAAAAAAAGGAGAGCCCCTCACAAACGGGGGGAGACGAAAAACAGGCGGGACGCCTCTCTCCCGCCGCCCATATTAAAAAGGATGAGGAAGCAAAAAACTTTCCGTTGCCGGGAATCGAACCCGGGTCTAGTGGGTGAGAGCCACTTGTTCTAACCGACTATACCACAACGGAGCTGAAACTGAAGCACTATTTTTCTTGACGGCCAGAGCACCTCTGTTTAACCGGAGAGGGATGGGGGGGGGGCCCTCCCGGGCCCCCCAAAGACCAACGGGAAAAAAAACCTTGTCCGGAAAACAAGAGGGGCAGAAGAAATTTTACTGTTTTCGGCAAAACGCTCAGACAACAGCAACAGAGAAGCGACACGCCATTTGCTTTTATGGATTCCGATTGTGCAGTTGTCGGCTGCAACATTAACCATAAAAAAAAAAACAAAGTGGATGAGTCGTATACACTTGACAAACAAATCTTTTGATGTATTTTGATGGGGGAAACACACACACACCCCTCCAATACTAGTACATACCGCGGACGTAGAAAAGGCTCAAACAGGTCCAAATGAGCGTCGATACAACTCCCAGTAAGTGCTGGAGAGAGAGCATTTTGGACCATTCCGCTACCATGAAGTCTGCCTGATTGTACAGCAGCTGTGTTTTGATCCCCGTCGGGGCTGTCATCTGCGAAAAGAGCACGTAGAACAGCGTCTTGCTCTTAAACGTGTCTCCGCCGACGGCGAGCAGCACCTTCGAGACGAGAATCAAAAACACAAAGGTGACGGCCGGTATGATGACTAGTTTGGCGACAATCAGGCCCCACACAAACGTTTTGTTGGCCTCGCCGAGGTCGAAAATGGAATCCAGAAAGGACGGCTTCCGCTTGTCCTCTCCCTCTTCCGCCTCGACGACGACGTGCAGGTGGTGATCCCCCGTCACGAAAGACGCGTTGAAGTCGAACTCGTCCACCACCACCTCGTCGAGGGCCATGTTGTACTCGTCCGCGAACGACGCGTCGTCGCCGACGAGCTGCAGGTCTTCCTTGAAGAGGGGTAGGGTGGTGTTCTGCTCCACATTCCGCGACGGGGCGGGTGTGTCGTCCTCCTCCTCGTCCTCCTTGTTGGCGGTGGGGCCGACCAGCTTGGCCCCCAGCAGGAGCAGACAGCAGGGGATGGTACCGCCGGAGAGGACCCCGACCGTATCCATGAACATCTCCAGTGGTCCCCCAATGAAGATACTCCGCAGAAACGGCACAATACCAATGACAATAGCGACGACAATGGACAGGAAGGGAAGATTGGTGCTCAGGCTGCGGTACAGTTTCTTTGCGCCCTTCCTCACCCTCTGTGCCATGGTTCGCCGGACACGCGCGTCGTACTCCTTCATCTGGCTCGCGTAGACCACCCGGAGGGCGCCCTCTTTTTCCCAGTTATAGGGGAAGCGCTCCACCGTCGCCGGCGTGGGGGTGAGGGGGTGGAGGTCCAGTCCGACGGAGGCAGGGGCGAGTTGGGCACCCTTGTCATTGGTCGACATCACTTCCTCCCCCCGTTCCTCCACCTCCGGCTCTTCGCGGGGGACGGCAAAGTCCGTGACGATGCGGGTGGGAGAGGACTCCTCCACCACCTCCGTCTGGGTGGCCACGTCGTACTGCCGGAGGCACTGTTGGTGTCTTTCCATCAAGGTGCGGATCTGCTTCTTCTTGCGCTGCTGACTTTTGGAGTGCTTCACCAGCAGCGGCCCAATGCCCCAGAGATAAACAGTGTGGCCATGCTGAACACAAAAATGTACGCCGTCCCCTCCTCCAGGTCCACCCAGTCCACCCACTCCACCAGGTTCTGAAACACGGAGAGTGGCAAGATGATGGTGTTGAGGATGGACAGGGCCACGATGCTCCCCCAGAAGTACTGCGGGAACCTTTCCACCTCCACCCCGGGAACGGTGAGCTGGGGCACCACGTCCGACCCGGTCAGCCCCAGGGACTCCAGCCGCTCCCCCAGCACGACACAGACGTAGTACGTCCCCTTGTGCTCCGGCTGATCTCCCCTCACCACCACATCATCGGTGCACATCAGCTCCAGCCGCACGTCGTTGAGCAGCTCCGGGGGCACGCCGCGCTTGTCGTCGGGGACGGCGAGCATGGTTTTCGCGAACAGGGATGCGCACAGGACGCCGATGCCGATAAAAATGAAAGAAAGAAACAATAGTAAACAGCAGTTTATCAGCATGTCCGTAGTCACCGACATGGACACGTTGTAGAGGGCCAAACACGGGAGGAGCACCGCTGCAATTAAAAAGCTAAAATCCCTCACGGTAGACGATATGTAGGGAACCTTTTTACACGTGTAGGCCCCAACGAAGACGGCCACCGTCACCTTTAACACCGCCATTACCGTGGCGGCTACTAACCCGAACGACATGGTGAGGAGTGTGCGTGACGCTTTTGAATGCTGTCGTATTCTGTTCACAAAAAAGAAGAAGAAGAGGGAAGAAGCGGAGCGGTTACATTCCAGAGCAAACAGTGGAGATAAAGAAGGGGTTGATGGTTACCGCCTTTGGGGTTCGGAATAGTAAAATACGGAAAAAGGGCTCATTTAAATTTAAATCGTTTTCACTTGTCTGTTTTTTTTTTTTTTTTTTTCGAAAAGTTTTTCACTCTGTAAATACAGAAAAGAAAGACCATGTTGATGTCACCATCAACGGGAACCAATGACAGAAAAAGAGAAAAGTTGGCCCTCAATAAAATAAATTTTTAGGTTGGGAACAAAATTGGAAAAGAAAAAGAACAATAAAAAGTAGAAGAGGGGAGGGGTCTCTTAAAATGAAAAAAAGGAAAAAGAAAAGCATGGGGGAACGGGGGACTCCAAAAAAAAAAAAAAAAAAGTCCCGTTCACAGGTCCTCTTACAGTCGTCCTTCTTGAGGGGCGTAAGAGTTGGCGTTCGTGTTTCTGTAGAGCGAGCTCGACAGACCGTCGTTCAGGCTGGCACTGGTGTTGTTCCCAAAGGAATCCTTTTCGACCGTCCCGGTGTAGTGGGCGTCCTTGGTCTCCATATCGTGTGCCTGGTTGACGAACGCGACATTTCTTGAGATGCGAGCGCTTTTCCGCGACACCTGGCAGCAAAGGCACACCACAATGAGGGTGATGAGGGCGACGGCGAAGAGGACGGCGAATACGATGGTGCAGATAAAGGTGGCGCGGTTCACGGGACGGGTGTGGACCGCCTTGGTGCTGGTGGCGGCGCCCAGCCAGCCTTTCTCCCCCGGCATCCCGATGGTCAACTCCCCCGCGGCGACCGGTGGGTCGAACCAGGTCCCGGCCTTATTCACCACCTTCTGGAAGGTCACCAGGAATCGACCCTTCGTGCCTTCGACCACGACCAAGGTGCACGTGAGGCTGTCGTCGGTCACCTTTGTAATTTCACACTTTATACTGCCCTTCGAGTCGGAAAAGACAAACCGGCTTTGGTCAATGTTTTTACCGTCAAAGTTCAGAGCGCGGAAAGTGAGCTTCGACCCACTGCGGCACTTTGTGCTGTCTTCCGCACACTCTCCCGTGGCGGAGAGAATGATGGGCGTTGGGGGGTAGAGGATAATGCCATTACTCCCCAAGGTGCGGGCATCGCGGGTCAGCCTCCCTGTCGTCTCCGCATCGTTCAGCAGCGGAAACGCATCCCCCGAATCGACGGCTTGCCCGTTAGAATTGTACAAACACCGTACGGCATTGGTACTGACGGACACGACATCACACGTCATGGCATAGCTTTTGCCGAAGGTCACGTTGTAGGTGGCGCTCGCGTTGAAATGGCCAAAAAAGGTCAAGTAGGAGTTGTCCCTCAGGTTCGAGGGGGCTGCCATGGTGACGTTGTACATATAGGTGGTCTTGTCCGGCGCCAGCCAGAACGCCTTGGAATCGAGACGGTTGCGTCGGTTGAACATGATGCTTCCCAGCAGATTCCTCGTGCCCCAGGTGCCCTTCGTGTCCAGCATATTTTGTATGTAAATAGGGTACGTGCCAGTGGTCGCATTAGCCCCCGAGGCAAGACGGCAGGTAACAAAACCGCCCTTACCTCCCCCACCGTGCGCGATGGTCTGGCAGGAGAACTTAAATTTATCCTCGATGGTTTCATCCATTCCGATCACGACACGGGTGTATGCGTCGTAAGAGGAGCCCTTGGGTGGGGTGTGTGTGTTCAAACCAGCAGCGGTGATGTTCAGGACAGCATCCCCCGATCCGCACGCGGTTGAGCCTTCCGGGCAGATGACAGTCACGTTAACGTCGACCGGAGGTCTCGAGTTGAGCAAAAAGGGCCTCACGTTGGGAGATATCCTCAGAATCCAGCCCGATTTTTTGTCGCGAACCAAAATCTTGAACAGGCCCATGTGGGACGGCTTCTTCCATAGCGAGCAGGTCACCTTGTTAGAATTCACGGTCACCACGGTGCATGTCGGGCCATCATCGGAGCCTCCCTCCTCTGAGTTGTACACGATCACCTCATACGTGGCGGTAGCATCAAATCGCCCGAAAATTTCCATGACCTCCTCAAACGCCAGTACGGAACCGCCACCACGGGAAGACACGTAAAGTGTTTCAGCCTCGTCTGCGTCTCCGTTAGGGAACTTGACACTCGCTTCAGGATAAAATCCCGGTAAGATAGAGCCTGTACCCATAAAATTACCGTACAGAAAAGCCCCAATGTACTGAGGGGCGGATTTCATGTTCGCATCGTCGCCGATCTGATTTTGCAGGTATACGGGGTACATGCCGACCGGCGTGTTGGCAGCGAAGGACAGTTGGCAAGTCGCGTTACCGTTTCGACCACGCCCTGCCGTTTTAATGGTCTTGCATGTGATGCTTCGTTTATCTTCCGCCTCCGCCAGGAACCCGATGGTAAAATAAGCAAACCACAGGGTGTCCTGACCTTTTTGTTCCACGATAACCGTATTTAACCCCTGGCCTTGGAATGTCAAAAGAGCGCCCTCCGTACACAGAGTGCTGTTCCCAGCACAATCACCAACACCAGTAAGAATCGCCATGTCTGAACTGGATATCAAGATGTCAGTCAGGCTCGTTGACCCAGGCAAAATCCACCCAGTTGCCACATCCCGCACAAGGAACTTGAACGGGCCCATGATGCTGGGCTTTGAAAAAATGGTGCACTCAATTCTGTTGGATGTGATCTGAAGGGAAGTGCAAGTAGGCACAGTGGCGGAAATGTCAGCAATATCTTGTTTTGAATAGTACATTAAAACCTCGTATACCGCGTTTTCGTCAAACGTGCCAAGGATGAGAAGCGTTTCGCCCGATTTGACAATTGTAGGATAGGTTGAATTGTGGCCGGACACGTGCAGTTTTGCAATTAGGTTTGGCCTCTTCATCGTCGCATTGAACCCAACAAAATCATAATGATAGTAGGCACCCACCAATAATGACCCGACGTAGTACGGCTCGGAAATTTCGGTAGCCTTGTTGTCACCGAGTTGGTTTGTCAAATATACTGGATACATGCCGTGGGGTACGCCTGAGCCAATTTTTAACGTGCAATTCGCCTGCCCATTTCTTCCCTTGCCTCCCGTAATCATTTTACTGCAGCTGATACTTTTGGAGTCACCCGCGCTGGCGTCAAATCCAAACGAGAGGTACGCATACGATTCATCTGAGCTCCCTGCGTACGGTTGCCGAACATTAATATAGCTTCCGTTCACGGAAAGAATTGCGCCTGTTTTGCATAACGAAGAATTAAGAGCACAATCCCCCAGACCATTCGTAATGACCGGATCTGTATTTTGGATATCGAAGCCCTCGAGGGCGCCAGAGCCGCGCATGATCGCCAGCGTGGCCTTATTACGGACAATCACCCCATACCGCCCCATTGCCATCGGCCTTTTACTCAAAGTACAGGTAATTGCGTTGGGGACAACGGTGCTCACGATATTGACGTGGTCTACGGCAGCGTTCTCGCACGTAGCGAAGAACTGGCTTCCATCCTCGATGTTTTCCTGCGCAAGCTTTTCTTGCTCATTGTACAATAGCACTTCGTATTCTGTATTATCCTCAAAGGTCCCGTAAATGGTGAGTTTTTTGCCAACTGTGAACGGTCCATCAGCGGTGCTCACAATACGGCTGTTTGGGTCCCATGTGGTGGTGTACCGGTCAAAATCCTGTTGGTAAAAAGTGCCAACAAGAATAGAGCCGATGTGGTTATCCCCCATTTCCACGGGGTAAACACCTTTGTAATTGGTGGCGACATTCAAAGTACAAGTAAAGGAGGTTTCGGTGGTGGTTGGGTTGAGGCACTTAATGAGAGCGTTGTCGCTGGTGGTCCATCCAATGGTGACAGCCAAAGTGGAATCAAAGCCGGTTCCGGTTATTGTCAAGGTTGATCCGTCTACACACGAGTTTGACGTACCTTTCTTGCAGCTCCCACTTGTGGCAGCGGGTGCACCTGAGGCGGTGGCGAGAAACAACATTACCGCGGCACATGCAGCGACGGGGCGCCGCAAAGCGTCAGATATACTTGTAATTTTCATCGTCACGAAATTCAAAAAAAAAAAAAAAAAAATTAGTTGAATCACGAAAAAAAAGTGGGTATTTAATTAAAAAAAAAAATTGTATTTACTTTTTAATATATGCTGTTTTTTTTTTTTTTTTTTTTGAGAAACACAGTGTTACAATTCTTTTTCTTTATTTTAACTATATTTTACCTTATTTAATATTTTCCTTTTATATATGAGTATTCGGTTTATTTTTTTATTTTTTCGTTATTTTGGTCGTTCAACTCTTTTTTATTTGCTTTAATATCAGATTTTAAATTTTATCTCCTTAAAAAAAAAAAAAAATTAATACGCTTTAAAGTAGTTGGAATGGAAACAGTAAAAATAATAAAGCTTTGTATCGTAAAACACGTCTACTGAACCCAAGAATAACGTTTAATTTTGCTAATCTTACGCTTTCCCTGAGAA
Organism: Angomonas deanei; assembly: GCA_903995115.1. Classification (NCBI taxonomy): domain Eukaryota; phylum Euglenozoa; class Kinetoplastea; order Trypanosomatida; family Trypanosomatidae; genus Angomonas; species Angomonas deanei. The sequence goes on from LR877160.1 coordinate 229,369, forward strand.
AAAAAAAAAATTTCCGTTATCGTCAATTTGATCGGTAAAAATGGTGAAAATTGAAACACGAAAAGAAAAAAAAAAAATTACAGTATTAAGCACGTTCTATTGAAAACAAGAACAAAAAAAATACTACCTTCGCAAAAAGAGGAAGAGAGAAGAGAATGAGGCAGAAAGGGGAGAAAGCACAAAGCACCTGACATGGGCGGTGATCGGTAAGATGATGGGGCGCTTGGTGTTGCGCGGGCTTCCGCCCCTTGCCAAGGCGCTGGGGCGGCGGGCTCGCCCGCGCCGTTTCCCCGCGGCCGGGCAGCGCCCTTCGCCGGCGGGCGGAACACCCCTCCCCTGGCGGGGAGCGGAAGCCGGCCCTCCCCCGGAGGGAAGAAGCGATCCCGCACCAAAACCAAGCGAACACACACACACACACACACACCCCACCCCCAAACAAAAGAACACATAGAAAGAGCAAAATGTCCGAAGCCAAAATAGATGCAAAAGCCATAGGAGCAATGCTCAACAGGCTCCTCCTCGAGGGAAACACCAGCCCCGCCACAACGAAAGGCGCGTTTTTGCAGCTGTTCCAGGCGATTTGGTGTGAACATCAGTTCGATGACGCACAAAGCGCCGCTTTGGCCACCTCACTCTGCCTTCCGATTTGGGAGTACATTAACATAATCACCTGTTGGAATACTGTTAGCACCGGAAATGCCACTCTTTTGCAGATGTTAACCTCGCTTTATTCGAAACCAAAGGACCGTCGATGTTTTTACCAGCAAATCAACGCCCTCGGTGGCGGATCGCAGCCAGGCGTTCCCCTCGCGACTCCCACGTCCGGCCAGGAAATAGTAGCGGTCGAGAAAGGATATACACCGTCCGAGTACACGGAAGTTTTACTGTCCTGCTCAAATTTCTTCGGCATGGAGTCCCGTTGTTCAACCGACTCGGGGTGGTTGCGCAACACGATTGCAAAAGTAAACACACTTCTCCCCAGAGTTGTTTTAGTCGGCGACGAGGAGCCGAAAAGTGACGGGACTGAATTTTTTGTGCATTTACGACAACCTCTCTCTTGCATCACGTCCTTCTCATTTTTGGCGTCCGCTGTGTGGAAAATACTGCACCTCGCGGTCACGTTTGATGTGGATGTCAAGGAGATGAAAAACACCCTTCTGAGCTCGGCGTGGTCGGCGCAAACCGTTTCTTACCTCAACTCTGTCATAACCTACAGACAGCTATTTGGTAATGTGGTTGATACGTTTACCTTTTGTGCGGCAACAGGACCCAAAAAGATTTCCACCGCGTCCGACAACCTTCCGCCGATGAGCCCGAGCATTCTCCGAAGATTCCTTTCCGAGCAGGGCTGCACCATGCCGACCACACAAATAGCGTCCGGCAACTACAACAACCTTCCCATTCACGATAAAATTCAGTCGAACTATGAGAGCCTGCGCATTTTGACAAGGGAAAAAATAGAGGAGACCATTCCACAGGAAATGTCATTTTCAGGCGAGAGCTCGTTGTGTCGGAGCGGTATTCAGTTGACGCTTCTTCTTAGGGAAACACTAAGCTCCCAGGCAACCGGGAGCATGGCAAACGATAAAAATGCTTCGGCCTTCGTGAGCAAATTAATTTTCAGCCGGAAAAGAAGCAGGAATTGCTTGTCTTTCCGGGAAGGGCCTTCTCTGGTTCCGGCGCCCCCCACCTTCATCTTTTCAAATAGTACAAATTCAACAGAAAATTCATCCATCGAGAGAATTTGCGTAGAATTATCTTGTGATCAAAACAAGACAGAGTAGACAGCACAAGCTTCCTCAGTGTATATTGACCCGCCCTTCGCGCTTTAATGTCCAACAAACGATCCGCCAAATTATTTTTCAGAACAGAAACATTTTATTTTATTTTGGTGTGTTCGGCTGAACCTAAAAAAAAAAAAAAAAAAAACTCTTTTTCTCTCACTCACAAACTATACGCACGGAAAGTTTTTCATATAAAAATCCTTACCATTAGATATTCATGTCTTTCAATACAGCTCTGTCCGTGAGGCAAAAAGCTGCCGCGCAGAACAAGTATCCTCCCGTTCCGAAAATATGTGTTGTGACAGGAGGTACTGGCTTTGTCGGAACTCGTCTCGTTGAGATGCTTGTGGAACGCGGGGCAGAAAAAGTGATTTGTTTCGATATTGTTCCCAAAGAAAAAGCCGTTTTGGTTTGGGACCACCCAAAAATCGAGTACGTTGTCGGAGATATCTCCGTCTACAGTGACGTTTCGAACGCCATAAAGGGGTCTGACTGTGTCTGGCACCTGGCGGCCGCCGTGGGGCCCTTCCACCCAACTCACCTATATGAAAAAGTGAACCACCTGGGAACCGTAAATGTCATAAAGGCTTGCAAAGAGCACGGAGTCAAAAAGTTGGTCTTCAGTTCGTCGCCGTCCACAAGATTCAAGGGAAGTCTTTTCCATCAGCCGAACGTGGACGGCCTGACGGAGGAGCAAATGCCCAAAATCCCGTTGAAAACGTATATGCAAAAATACGCCGAAACAAAAGCAGAGGGAGAACTGGAAGTGACGGCGGCCTGCAGCGACGATTTTTGGGCTGTCGCCGTTGCTCCCCATCAAGTATACGGGCCCCGTGACAATTTGTTCCTTCCGAACATGCTTGAGGCGGCCGGAACAGGCAAGCTGCGTGTTTTCGGCAAGGGCGACAACCGAATTTGCTTCACGCATGTGGACAACTACTGCCACGGCCTGATTATCGCGGAAAGGCAATTATACAAGGACTCGCCGGTGCTCGGCAAATTCTACATTGTGACGGATGGTGACACCCACCCGGAACCTGCGGCCTACTGCGTCTTCTGGAAGGAGCTGGACAAGGCGGTGGTGGGAATGGGGTTTCCATCGATCCAGGCTCGCATCCACTACCCTTTCATGTTTCTGTATATCGTTGCGCTGTTTGCCGAAGTTCTTGGAATGATAATGAACACCACATTCAAGCTAAACGTTTTCAACGTTTTCGTTCTGACAATGAACCGCTGGTTTGACATATCGGCTGCAGAAAATGACCTCAAATACCAGCCCATCATCCCGTTCGACGAAGGGTGGCAAGACACCATCGAATGGTTCAAGGCGAACTGGCTGCCCAAGTTCCAACAGCAAGACCACAAGTCGCTGGTTGGTATTTCGACTTCCTCGCAGCAGAAAATCAACATTCAGGCAAAAAAATAAGAAAATTACACCGGTAACTTTTTTGTGTTTTTTTTTTTTTTTTCTCCTACCTCTTCAAAAAGAATAATAATTGTGATCCTCCTTCGTGTGTGCTTTAAGCACATTTGGTGAATCATGTCTGATGCTGATTTCAAAAGTACTAAAACTGACTGGCAAAAAAGAGCGGAAAATAAAAAGCAAGGGAATCAGACAGTAACAACAGTGTAGTCTCTGGCAGTAAAATCGTGACTCCATCACCTCTTTTCTCTTTTCCCTGTTTACAATCATATATTTTATTTTTTCCACACGCATCTAGCATAAAAAAAAAAAAGAGAGAGAAATTGGTGATACACCATAAAAACCAGAAACTAAGCAAATGACTGCACTCTATCCGTGGATACCTTCGTCAAACAAGCTGTACTCGGTTTGTCGAAGGATGGTGAACCGCTTTAGTCCGGAAATTAGAAACACATACCCTTTGCCAATGCTGGATGGTCCGCTTCCCACAGAGAAGCCGGAGGTCGTCATGCTCCACGGTGAGAATCAAAAACAGGACCCTTTCCAGTATATGGAAGATCTCTTTGACAGAGATACGCAGCACTTCGTCAAACGTGAAAAAAATCACTTCTCTCTTGTAGACGCGAAATTTGACTTCAAGCATCACAAAGGGCGGTTGGACGCGGAGTTGGACGCAAAGGTGGTTGTCACAACAAGGGAGGGAGGGTTTGACAAGGGTGAGGAACGCATAGGTGACTACATTTACTTCACAAGAGTGGTTCCGGGGCATGACCCCAACGCGATCGGATTTTACCGGAAAAAATATGGTGAAGTCGACCTCCTAGCGGAGGAACTCATCAATCCGCTTTTGCTCCAGCAACACTTCGGGTATAAAGATTGTTCTATCGGTGTCTGTAGGGTTTCTGAAGATGCGAAATACATCGCCTACACATTGTCCATCGAGGGTGGTGACAGGTACATCTGCCATGTACGCAGTATCGACAATGCTAGCCTGTTCCATGTTATTCGCGGAAGGAATATAGTGAGCATCGAATTCGGATCTGGCAATTTTTTCTTCTACACCGAATCCAATGAGCTCAACCGTCCGCACAAAATCATGATGCAAGAATTGAGGCCGGGTATTCTAGAACCTCCCGTCGAAGTCTACCGCGATAACGACGAGCAGTTTTTTGTGGACGTTCGAAAAACAAAAGACGGGCGCTTTTTGACCTTCACTTCGGACTCCAAGCTGAACGGGAGCGCGTCAGTAGTCCCCTCTTCGTACCCCATAATACCCTCCGCACTAAAGGCATTTTTTCCAGACAATAAACCAGTTGAAATAGCCGGAAAAAATGGGTGGAACTGGCTCGAGCACCACAACGGTTGTTTTCTTATGGTGACCTCGGATCAGGGAGAAAACTTTAGGGTCGTGTATATCCGTGAAGAAGTGGCCCTCAAACATGGCAGAAATGCGGTGTGGAACGAATTGGTTCCCTACCGGAAAAACGCCCAAATCACCGACGTGGACGTGTTTGAAAATAGAATAGTTCTGTTTGAAAATCATTATAATTTTGAAAGGCAGCAGCACATCCGGGTCATTAAATGTGAGGACGGCATTCCGCAAGCAGCCGAGAGGAACAGGGAGGAAGACGTTGTGGTGCACTTCCCTCCACTAGTAGCTGTTACACCAGGGCTCAACAAAAACTTTAACCAAGATTCGATGAGTTTTGTGTACAGTAGCATCATCCAGCCGAGCAAGGATTGTGTGTTCCACTTTGACTCGAAGCTGTCTGCCGAAAAAGCAAAAATGTGCTCACCGGAAGCCCTCTTCACGCAACGTCAAGCCGAGCAGTTTACACCGTGGGACTACATGTGGCCGTACAGCATGTACAGAGATGTGTGCATCTCCGAGGACGGAACTGAAATACCCATCACGATCTGTCAAAGACGGGACGCCTTTGTGCAGGAGGCGACCGACTTTGAGGCTCAACCCAATTCCCCCAAGCACTGCTTAATTTACGTCTACGGTTCGTATGGGGAGGTGCCGTCGATGCACTTTCAGCTAGCGCCGTACATGTGGATGATCCGGCGGCGGTGGACCGTCGCCTTCGCGCATGTCCGTGGCGGTGGGGAGCTTCCGGGGTGGGCGGAGCAGGGCAAGGGAAAAAACAAGATGAAAACTGTCCAAGACTTCATCGCCTGCTGCGAGCACATGGTCGATTCGGGCTACACCAAGCCGGAACTGATGGTGGCGGCAGGAAACAGTGCCGGGTGCGTCCCTATCGCTGCGGCAATGAACATGCGGGGCAACACCCTATTCGGAAACGCCCTTCTGCGATCGCCGTTTCTAGACATCATCAACACCATGATTGACCCCGATCTTCCCCTCTCCTTGGCGGAGCGGGAGGACTGGGGGGATCCGCTCAACAACAAGGAGGACTTGGAGCGGCTTAAACTGTACGACCCGTATTACAATATTAACAATCGCGTTTCCTATCCTGGGATGTTCATCTCCGCCTGCTTGGACGATGATCGTGTGCCGGCGTGGAACACACTCAAGTACGTGGCCAAGCTGCGCCATCAGCGAAAGCTGAAAGACGTGGATCCCGCCTCACAGCCCCTCATCACGCGGCTGCGCAATAGCGGTGGGCACTACTACTGGGGCAGCACGAGCAACCTTTGCGAGGAAATCGCATTTCTGTGCTCACAGCTAGATTTGGAGGGCGCGGGCAAGATATTGAACGATATGGACGTCATGACGCACATGGCCAACCTCACCTCCACCGGCGCCATGGACCACGACGATCAGAAGAAGGTGTTCATGAAGTGGGACAACTGGGAGCGAGAGAAGATTGACTACCACGTGAAGCTGCACAACCTGGACTGGGAACCCAACTTCAGGCAGGCAAAGGCGGAGAAGGAGCCCTTCTTCTGGGTACCATCAGACAAGGAGTTGGACCAGAAGAAGGTGGACGAGATGTTCCGGGCGAAGGAGCGGAATATGGGAGAGCAGGCCAAGTCCGGGGCGAAGCCAGGTAACTTTGGTGTGCCCAAGGGTAAGAATCTTTATGAGGAGGAGAAACGGAAGCAATGAGAAGTAAAATATATATATAAATGAAACGCAGCGAGCGCCCCGAGCACACACATACACACAGATAACATAAGAAAAATTTAACACTAGTTTTTTGTTTGTTTGTTTGTCGTCAAACTAAAAGGGAACCGCCTTTGTGTGTGTGTCTATTTGTACCGTTATCTGAGAGAATATAAATGTTGTTTCGAATTTACGCTCCCCCTCCCTTCCCTCTATCGAACATCCATCATATAGAATATTTTATATATTTACAACAACAATAGAAGTGCGTCATGTCTAATTGGAAAGTACAAGTGACCCTTCACAATATAGTAAACATCCCTTCCGCGGCCTGCACCGGGGGTGAAAAAGCATTTGTGGTAGAGCTACACTTACAGAATGCCCTCGCCCACTCCCTGCGTGCCCCCACCGCCTCCGTCATGTTCACCTCCTCGGAGGTCACCGAGAACACCCCAGGGCTGTTTGAGAAGCGATTGGACGGGGAGGGTCAGTCGGACGCCAATCCCCAGGTGTGGACGTGCACCGCGCCGCTGCTGGAGATTACTGCCACCGTCAAGGAACTGCTCGTCCCACCCACTTCCCGTCGCATCACCGAGTCGGACCTGCGAGTGGTGGGGACCTCCGCCCCTTTTAGTGTGTCGGTAAAGGAGATTACGGAGGAGACGAAACTAAAAACCATAGTGCTGGGGTGCGAGATGGGCCAGATAGGCGTGTCCCTCTCTGTGGACCCCAGCGACAAGGACGGCTACCGGCGGCGGCTGCGAGACTTTCTCACCCGCCACAACCCCAAAGGTCTGAGACTGCTGGAAAGTGTGGTGGAATCGGTCCCCGAGTTGGACACCTTCACCAAGTTATTTCGCAAGTACAAAATTAAGAATTACGAGGAGCGACTGGCCAACTTTTTCAAGGTCTACGGCCCCGAACACGTGGGGCAGATCCAGCCGCTGCTGCAGCAGTGGGAGGGAAGGGAGGAGGAGCTGATGCGGAATATGATTCTAGACAATGGACCCGAATTGTGCGATGTGGACCCCAGGGCACGGCTGGACGCCTTCCTCGGCGCCCATCAGCTGGCGAGGTCGGACCCTAGGGTGAAGGCCATCCTCGAGCGCTACCCCAGCGGAAAGGATAGCAGCCGATGGGAGCGGTTGGTGTCCCAGTTCGGGCCGGAACCCGACCCCCGAACGTACGCCTTCACCCCAGTCTACTACGAGGCAGCGACGAGGAAGACCGCCTCCTCCCCCACACCACGCAGCAGCACCAGGAACGACCCGACCCGCGTGGAGGAAGAGGCCCCTACCCCCAGTGATGGGTACTCCCCTAATCCTGTGAAACCAGCAGCACGAGGTCCGCTGGAGGATAAGCTGCTGTCTTTGGCGTTTACCCCAAAGATTGACTTTGGTAGCGGGGATAAGAAGGAGGCACCACCCAAACCGTGGGCGCGCCCTCCCTCGTCTCGCCAGGAGGAAGCCAGTGCATACCCGTCCAAGCCGTTGGCGTCCGTCTTTGATGAGAATAAGTTTGGCCCTAGTTTCTCGCGGGAGGTCGTCCCTGTCACGAGGGACGTGGAGGACACAATTCGGTCCCCTGACGGACTGTGGCGTAAAATGTGCAAGGTGCTACAGTCCAAGCGAGGGGTCGAGCCGTGGCAGCTGTTCTACGGCAACAAGGAGTACTTTATCGACCTCCTAGACTCCCTCGACCTCTTCGTCAAAGACGAACGGAAGACATTGATTGGGGAGTGGCAACGGCGGGCCCTAGAGGCGGTGGCGGAGGAGCCCCTGCATACTGGTAGTTCCTACTTCTACTCTGCCTCGCATGAAGCGGCCCTCATTCTACGGGTCAAGCCCATTTCACTGCAAGTGTTGGGCATCACGAACGTGCGGAACAAGGAGCACATACTGGGCTTCAACGCCATAACCGCCGAACAAGGGGCCTCCGCCTGTGTCGAGCGACTCGCCCTCGTCGGGGAGGAGGCGGCCCTACGAAAGGTAGTACAGGAAGGCGCTGGGAGTATGGTCCGCTGGTCTGTCGGCCGCCCACCCCTCCGGTATCGTCTTCCCCAAGGAACCCTTTCTCCACTGGAAAGAGGCCCGCACCACCTGCGTCCTGCTGTGTGATGTGGCGGTGGGACGACACTACACGGAAAAGCAGGCCGGCGGTAACCCCTCGCAATCCACGCTGAAGGAAGACTACGACAGCGTCCTCTACCGCGACCCCATTAGCGGCCCTTGTCTGTTGGTGCACCGGCCGCAGCAAGTCCTGCCGCGGCTGCTCCTCCACTGTACCGTGGACCCCAACGTGCTCCCCTGCGACGCCCACCCGGACAGGGCGGTAGAGTTCTATGTGGTGGACTCGGACAAGTTTGTTTGCAGCCAGTGTGCTGTGCTAGGGGAGTTCAAAGGACACCACATTGTCTCGTTGGAAGAGGCGGCCACCACCGGGCGACACAAGTTGAGTCATATTCAACGTACCGCGGAGGATATTGCGGAGAGTATGAACGCCTTTGCCAAACAGTTACAGGATGAGGAGGAGCGGATGGCCAACGCCCCACGGCGACAGAGGGCCCGAAAGGAGATGGAGCGCATCCAGCGAGAGGCGGAGGAGCGGATCAAGAACATCCGGCAGGCGGTGGAGGTGGCGGACAAGGAGCAGGCGGACCGTATCGCCAACGACCGCAGCGAGCTGGAGGCTACCCGACGGAAGGCGGAGGAACTGGCCCAACGGGTGGCGGCCGCGATGCAGTCCAAGGCCCCGCTGGAAGTGGTCCGTGCGCTGCAAGGGATCCAGCAGGAGCGGGAGGTGGATCACATTCTCAGCCGGGCACACGACCGCCTACCAGAGGCACCACTCGAGAAGGTGCTGCCCTTGGATGCGCCGCCGTCCCTCCGTGGTGCCCCTTCCGCCAGCCGACCCCCCACCTATCATCCCAATCATGTTGCTGGTTTAAATGAAAGTTACGCGGACCAGAGTACCCTCAATGTCTTCCGCCGACCCCCCAACGTTAGCGCCGCCCCGTCGCCACTACCGGCCAAGTCGAAGGACGCCTCCTCCATTAACGCCAGCGATCTGTACAAACGATACATCGCGACGGCACCTCAGAAAGGGAAGGCACGCCCCGCCACTGGTACGCCGGTCGCGCAGGCTAGCGGCACGCAACCCTCCCACAGCACCCGTGCCTCCTCGCAGGCCAGCTCCGTCGCCTCCTCTACGGTCACCTCCGTCCGCAAGGTGTCTTCCCCTGACGCCGACCTGGCCAAGGGGTGGTCGCTCCTGCGACAGGGAAAGGAAGACGAGGCGAGGGCGGTGTGGGGACGGGTAATCGCACAGCATCGGAGAGGATACCCTATGGGGGGCGAAGGCAAGAGCCTACACCGCAGAGGCCCTCGACAAGGACTTCCCCACCGCCGCCAGACACTACGAGGTGTCTCTGCAGCTCGATCCACAGGACCGCATGACCGCCTACAACTATGGAGTGCTGCTGGAGGCCGTGCTGCGACAGCCGGCCAGAGCTCTGCAGCTGTACGAGCGGGCGGCCGCGTTGGGCGACCTCGTCGCGAGCACCCGGGCAAGACAGCTGCGGCAGATGCTGGCAGAGGGCGAAAACGGTGAGGAAGAGGAGGACGACGACGATAGGGAAGAGGAGGGAGAAGAAGAAGAGAGTCAGGCCTCCAGCCAAGGTCTGTAAGTTGACGCCACTATATAAACAAAATAATGAATAAAAATATTGTATCTGTACATAAAACTGTATTTATTTTTCTAACACTGTACATTCTGTTGATTAGAGTTCCAAATGCACTTCAATAAGCAAAAAAGGAAAGCAACTTCGCATGCCGATAGAAGCATAGAAAAAGAATCTGTGTGAATCTTATTTTTGCCCCTTTCCTTTTTTGCAGTGATCTAAAAAAAAAAAGTAGTCATGGACTCCTCCTGTTCGATAGAACTCGATCATCCTTACCATCACGACAACCCCTACTCCGACGAAGAGGAGGAATTGGCGTTTGTAGTGCGTACCGCCGAAGGGAGGGGCGACACCAGTCCCTGCCTCGACAGCGACGACTCCCCCCACCTTGACTTTACCGGGAATAGTGGAATGGTGGTGACACCGGTCGCCAGCAAAAGCAAAGGCAAGAAGAACGTCCCCCGGAGTGCCACACTCTCTAAAAGAGGTCAGATTTTGCTAGACAGTGCGATACGCAGTAGAGGCTCCTCTTTTGACTCTGTCCCTGCCTCAGAAAAGGAGAAAGAAGAGGGTCGTTTTCAGCGGGGGTCCAGTCCGGTGGTGTCGCTCAGTCACGGCACCCTCCCTTCCTCCATCAATGCCAGCGAGCTCCCCAACGTTAGCCACCCCAGGGAAGAAGAAGAGCAAGAAGTGAGCATTCCCCTGGAGCAATCAGTAAAAGAAATCAATCACAAGGAGAAAAGTGTGGAGGAAGAACCCACACTAGTGCACTTCTCCGTTGTCAGGGAGAACCACGATCCTGGAGCTGCCCGTCCCGACAAGGATGATAGTGCGATAGAGCTGGTGAATGTATCCGTGTATTCGGAGCCGAAAGGCAATCAATCCAAAAGTGGTCTCAGCGGGACTAAACCTCAACGAGAACATAGCGGTGGTAGTAAGATGAGCACGAGCTCCGCGGCACCATCATGGGAGGTCCGTGAACTACCCGATAAACCCGATGGTATTTCCTTCTTTTCGCCCGACCGCACCATGCAGGACGTCGTCCACTCCACCGACCAAATCGTACAGGACTTCTTCGACGAGGTGAAACAACGGCACCAGCGGGAGAATCTCATTTCTCAATCACGGCAGACCGCGCTGGCCGAGTACGACCCACATCTGTCGAGTACTACCATTATGGCGAGGGAGAGGGAGGCGGACTGGAGACGGTATGTGCAGAAGTGTAAGCAGCTTCCACACGATAGGGAGGAGGACCAGGAATGGGGTAACGTCGCCAAGTTTCGCCAAAAGGAAACGTTTCGAGAAATGCTATCGGAGGTGACCAAATCTCTGTACGATAGGGAAAAGAACGAAGAGTCCTCCCCCACAATCGCATTCCTCACGACGGAAGGGGTGAAGCGTCAGTACAGGGAGAAGGCGGAGCGACAGCTGGTATTAGAGCTGTGTTTCGCCGTCAAGCCGTTTGTGAAGGAACTGCTCCTCCTCCTCATGCAGTACGCGGAAAAGGACCACCAGCGGGGCGGTCAGGGCAGCGCGTTATTTCACCCGGAGCGGACGGCCAGCAGCGTCACCCTCGCCCAGTGTGCGGAGGCCATGAATGAGCTGTTCAGTCGGTACCAGGTGAGGACCACACGCGCGACGAGCACCCTGTGTGGCAAGATTGTGTCTTTTACGGGAGATGCAGCGGCGTGCAGTGTACACCGCGTGGAGTATGCCCTTTTTGTATCCGCGATTGTGCAAAAGGCAAATGAACCGCCGGACTAAAAGTGGAACAACATTTTTTTTAGATTTTAGATGATATACCTGCTTGTATGTGTACACTATTCAAACTGTTGTTATTATTTTTCCCGCTGCACACACAAATACTTTTCTATTTGTATTTTATTCTAGTGCTTCACTTTATTTCCTCCTCATTCTTTTTTTCTTTCTTGATCAGTACCCCAATAAAGAACGTAGCAGCGCAATGTTACACATTTACAACGCTCAAATAGGGGACAAAGACTTCCAGTTCTCCGTCACCCTCACCGCCCCCATCACGCAACGCTCCTTCGAGGAGGAGATTGCCAAAGTACTGGACGAGACGTCGTCCTCCATGCTGAAGGAGCTGTCCGGGGAAGATCGTCTCTGCTCGGTGTGCAAGACCGCGGAGGCCGCCCGTCTGCTGCACCACCCCATGCTCTTCCCTGGGTCCTTCCCCCCTCGGATACAAGACGTCCCGGTGCAGGTGTGCGGGAACCCCGAGTGCACCCTTCAGGCGGAGGCACAGTTCATGCTAGACATGGAGCTGGCCCAGACCGCAGATGGTGGGGTCGGTCGGCAGCGGTGCTTCAAGTGCAACAAGGAGGGCGCTGGTGGGAAGCCGCTCATGCGGTGCAGCAAGTGTAAGGTAGCCAAGTACTGCTCCCCGGAGTGCCAGCGGGCGGATTGGTTTATTCACAAGAAGGTGTGTGCGAGTGCGTCGCAGTCGTAGGGCGGTGATCTTTTTTAAAAAATTCTATAATATTATTTACATAACTTGTATATTATCTAATCACCTTATGATTGTTGTTGTCGTCAGCTGATGGGAAAGTACTTGACGAGCGTACGGGACTCAGCGAACCTTATGATGCTGCTCATATACTTTCTCTTTCCTACGTTTCTTTCTTTTTTTGTGTCAGCTGCGTGCGCACGGTGCAGAGTGATTGTGTTCACTGATTTGCTTTATGCGACGGTGTCTGTTCTTGTTTTCAAAAAGTAGCAAAACCATCATGAAATACTATGCCGTCCAGAAAGGGAGGGACGGTCCGAAAATATACACCGACTGGGACTCCTGCGAGCGCAGCGTAAAAGGATTCGTTGGAAACAAGTACAAGTCGTTCAAGACGCTGGAGGAGGCACAGGCGTACCTAGGACCACCCCCTACTGCCCAGAGGGAGGTCCTCGCTGCCCCTCCCCACAGGGCGGCACTAAAGAAGCGACCGAGGGAGGCGAGTCCCCCGACTCCTGTGAGAGAAGAAGAGGATGCGCTGTCAGTTTACGTGGATGGGGCCTGCAGCGCCAACGGTAAAGGCGGAAAGGCACGCGCGGGGTACGGTGGCTACTACGGCTCCGCCTCCGACGGCCGTAACTTTTCCCTTCCCCTCCCACTGCACAACAATGCCCAAACCAACAACCGGGCGGAGATGATGGCAGTCCTGCATGTGCTGCAGCAGGCCCTCTCGGAGGCACAGGGCAGCTACGACCCCACCGTGCATCACAACCACGCCTACGGTACCTCCTGTGCCCACCTCCCAATCGCAAAAGAGGACCTGGTGCAACCGCTAAGACAACTTCACATTTACACCGATAGCAAGTACACCTTGGATGGACTCACCAAGTACTCCAAAAAGTGGATGCGGAATGGGTTCAAACTATCCGCCGGGGGGGACGTCCTCAATCAGGATATATGGAAGCCACTCATCTCCCATTACAACGCCTACAATCACTATTATCAGCAGCAGCGGCGGACGGCTGGGAGTGTTGGGGTGGTGCTGCACTACGTGAAGGGACATAGTTCGATTCATGGGAATGAGATGGCGGACAAACTAGCCGTGGAGGGGAGTAGACGCCACACCAGCTGAAAAAAAAAAAAAAAAGCAGGAAATTTCACATACGTAAATAATAATGCGAATAATGATAAATGTCTTTCTGAGCAATTCAATAAATGGCGCGAGTGCAAAAGAAAAAATATCTCTTTTCTTTTCTTCTTTTGAAAAAGAAAAAAAGTATATAAAAATAGAAGCACATATACGTAAATGTGGATTATATTCTTCAACCACGTCCCAACGTTTTGGCTCGTAGGGGACTCGGTCTACCGGGTGGGTTGTAAAGATGCACACATCCTCATTGAGAACGATCGCAGTATTAGTCGAACGCACCTCTCTATCGAAGTAGGCAGCATTCCGTGGGGGGAGGAAGGCACCGGGAACTCCCTTGATCCTAGGGAGTTGCTGTGTTCCCCGGCCTCCATCACGCTTATTGATAGTTCCACGTATGGTACGGTCGTGGTGCCTTGTGGCACGACACGGGTGGAGGAGGAAGGGGCGCAGGACGCTGGGATACCAGGGCTGTGTCGCACTGTGATGCCTCCTCAGAATGAAAAGGAAGTGATCTCTGATGTGGTGCGGGTGAAGGGTGCCAAGCGGGACAGGGCAGCCGTCGAGGAAGAAGTGCTCTCCACTGGGGAGCGACACACCTTAACGAAAGGAACGCCCTTCCACGTCCCTCTGCAGAAAGCGGTGTGGTCTCAGTTCACCGCGGTGATGGGGAACCACGGGGCCGCCGTGCGCCTCGCGTGGCTGCCACTCACGGCTGTGGTGGAAGGGGTAGCAGTGGAGCTAGCGGTCAAGCTGGAGCACGCGCTGGCAGCCTGCGGGGTGCAGCTCCTCTCGCTCACGACCACCGCTAGTCAAGGGGCCCACCCACTCTATCCGGTGGCGGACTATCTCATCACAGGTACGATTGAGGCCTCCGCGGCGGTGGTGGCGATGCTATGCAAGTCCTCCCCGATTGTGACCCCACAGTACTTCATTGCCGTCAAGGACCGCGCCTCCCCGCTGGACCCCACTTCCCCCTCCAGAGGCCTATCAGCCACCTCCATGCGAGTTCTGGAAGACCCTGCTAGGCGATCGTGCGAGTGAGCTGCTGCGGCCCCACCCCGACCGTTGTCAGCTCCTCCGTGGCGTGGTGTTCGTGGTGGTGCAGCCCGCCCTCTATCAGGAGGTCACCCAGTACATCCCGTGTGCCCAGGGACGGGTCGTGCTGGAGGAGTGTTTGAAGGAGACGACAGACCGCCGCAGCGCCCTCTCCACCTTCTTCCAGCGTCACCGGCAGCACGTGCTGCTGTACAACACAACGGAAGTGTTTCCCTCCCAGGAGTGTCTTTCTATTCTGACGGAGCAGACAGACCTCTGTTGTGTGGAGTACGCGACCCTTATTGAGTCCATTGCCCACGTGCGGCCGCTAGGGCCCTTTACGTACCCCCGTGATCAACCAGACTGGGAGCGTCTGCTGGCGAGGGAGGCAGGGCGCACCTCGGACAGCCGGCCGCTCTACCCCAACAGCGCCGTGCCGGAGGATAGCTCACAGGGAGGGGCCACCGCGCCCCCGGACGGTTGGGTCTACAAGGCACCACACACCTCGCATACCAGTAAGCAGTATTGTACAGTGTTGGACCAGCCGCAGACCCCACCCCTCTACCCGTGTTTTATCCCATCCTCCAAGAATGCCACCTCATCCAATGGGAAGCCGTTTAAAAAACAAAAACTATGCGACGACCACGCCGGTCCCTGCGTGGAGCTAGACCGTACGGTGGTGGAGCAGCAGCAGAACCCTCTCACCTCCCGCGGGGCAAGAGTATTCTCCGAGGATATGCTCGCCAGCCACACCACCATGATTGGAGAAGGATTTAACCCATTCGATATCTCTATGCTGAATGCCACGCACAAGAGGAAGGGAACGGTCCCTGTCGCCAAGAAAAGTAATCCAACTAATAAACGGAGTACGAAGACGCCAGCGGCACCGGTTCAGGAGGTGACGGTGGATGTCGAAGCACCCACTGGCAACGGTAACAACATACAACAGAACAATAACAATAATAAAAAGGCAAAGCCGAATAATAATAATGCAACGTATAATATCTTTGACATAGACGGAATATTTTAAATATAAAAAAATCAAATAGATGCAAAACGTTAATGTTGATGAAACTGCTGTTAATTCACACGTATACATTAAAAAAAAAAAAAAAAAAGTCTGAAGAAGTTTAACGATAATGATGCGTTGCATATTAGCGTTGGAAATCAAAATGTCTACTCCCCATCCTTTTCCAGAAAAAAAAAAAAATAGAAATGTCAGGTGAGAATATAATTAGTGCGTCCCCCAGCGTCAGCAGAGGCGCGGCCTTCCGCTATCAAGACCAATGACCCTCCGGCCAACTCCGGTAGTAGAGCATCCCCATCCTCCGATAGCCCGTTAGTCGACGACAAGCTGACGGACGGAAAGAATTATTTTAGTTTTTTCTCCAAAGTCAAAAAAGGATTCAATGTCTTTATCACGATTGGTAGACGACTGCGGGAGGTGTACAATAGCAGCAGAACCCCGCAGGAACAAAAAAGAGACTACATCAACTTTTATGAAAAGACCGCTGGTTTTATCTGCTTTTTTTTGTTTTTCCATTACTTAGACTCCGTGGAGGACAGCAACAGGGAGGATGTGCTGACAGAGGTGGTGAAGGCGGTGGTGGGCGCGGTTCGGAATTGTATTCCGAACAAACTGTTGAAACGCTAAAAAAAAAAAAACTTATTTTTTATTATTATTATTATTATTTGTGTATCCCAATCATCTTGGTACACTGTTTTCAGTGTTCAACTTTCACTTTCACTTTTTCCTCTCTTTTCTATTCGGTTAGGTTTTCTTTTTCTAGAAAAAAAGTATTAAAAAAAAAAAATGAACTCCAACTATCAAGAACCACTCAGTGACGCCGTGCCCATCAGCATCGCCATCCTTTCCGTCCCCTCCAAGGCGGAGATGAAGAAGAAAGGCTTCGACCCCGACGACGTGCTCAACTACAATGGTAGCGAGGCCCACCCCCTCGCCAAGTGGTCCACCAAGAGCTTTCCTAGCGCCTACAAGTACAAGGACGCCCTCGAGGAGATGGAGAAGAGCAACAGCAAGCCGTGGGGTCTGCTCAAGGCTCGAATCAACTTCTCCGATGGTAAGTTCGAGCTGTATGAGCGCACCAACGCCGCCGATCCCGGATCCCTGCACCTCGCCAAGACGTACGACCCCAATGGTCAGTTCCGGAAGGAGACGATGAACCGCACGATGCAGGGACGGAGCGAGCTGAAACCAAAGCTACAGCACACCGCCGACGACAGAGGCCACCACCTCGGGGACAAGCCCATCCCCCGCTCCTTCGCCCCGGAGGTACTCTACAAGGACTATCCCCCGCCCGTCACCTCCCAGGCCGGCTACGACTTCACCCCGGTTAGCTACAACAGTTACATGGTGCGGCCCAAGGAGGACCTCCAGGGGACCCGCGACCTCAAGAGCAACTTTATGCAGAACAGCACCGACTACCGACCACGCTCCTACAAGCGGGAGGACCCCCGCTCCCGCCACTGCCACTGTGCCGAGGTATTCCAGGTGGGGGACTACACCCTCGACTTAGCCCACCAGACCGACACTACCGATCACCGCAATAGAACCACGCAGCGTAACTTTAATGCCACAGGGGACCGCAAGCATGAGTCGTACATTGTAGGAAAGCGAGATGTGCAGCAACCCACGTTTAGGGCTACCATTAAGGGTAACACAGCGAACGGGGCCGCCCCGCTGCAGGACAGCGAGGTGCCAGCGGACGTCCCTCAGTAAAAAAGAAGGATGAAGTAAGCATGCATATTCATTTAGTTACACACACGGCCTCCATTTTTTTTTTCTTTTTTTCAATGAAAATCTCTTTTTTTGTTGTTTATTTTTCACTGTTTCAAAAAAAAAAAAAAAAATCATGTACGTATACAAACTTTCAACAATATATAAAATATATATATGTGCTCTCTCTCACCTGCCAAGATGTATAAACACTTTACGAAAAAAAAAAAGAAAAAAAAAAACTTTATCAGTTGTGTCAATGTACTACGGAATGACGAATAGCGCATCACACACTTTCTCCATTCCTCATTCTCCCTCCCTTCTTTCGGAATAAAAAAAAAAGTTTCGCTAAAGATACGAAAAAAAAAAAAAAGAAGCACTGATTACAGAAGTGAAGTGAATACACACTCATACTTCGTAACGTCTTCATTTCCATTATTATTGTTGATTTCATTTTGCGACGTTTTTCTATAAAAAAAAAAAAAACGTATTATCATTTTAGTTTCGACTTCCCTTCTTTTATATATTGATACCTGTAAAAAAAAATTTTTTTTTATTTATAATATAGACCATAAAAATAATTAGTATAAGACCAGTAAAAAAAAAAAAAAAAAGCTAAAAACCAAAAAACACAGAAAAAATGGGTGTTCCTAAATTCTTTCGTTGGTGCGCGGAGAGATATCCCTCCGTCATCACCCCTTTTAAGGACAGTCCCCCGCCAGTGGACAACTTGTACCTCGACATGAACGGTATTATCCACAACTGCACGCACCCCAACGACATTGACGCGACGCGAAAGGCGCCGACGGAAAAGGAAATGATTTCTGCCATGTTTACCTATCTTGAAAAATTGTTCAACGCCGTGCAACCCAGCAAGTACTTCTTGATGGCCGTGGATGGTGTGGCCCCTCGCGCCAAGATGAACCAACAGCGTCAGCGCCGTTACCGGGCGGGTTATGAGATGATGGTGGCCCGTGAGGAGGCGCTCGCGATTGGAGAAGATATCCCAGAGGAGGCGGATGTCTTTGATAGCAACTGCATTACCCCCGGTACCCCTTTTATGGTGCGGGTGAGCCAAGAGTTTCAGTACTTTGTCACCATGAAGCTCGCCACCGACCCCGCGTGGCAGAACTGCAAAGTCATCTTCAGCGGACACGACTGCCCGGGAGAGGGGGAGCACAAGATTGTCGACTTCATTCGTCGTCGCAAGATGCAGCCGGATTACAGCCCCGATGAGACGCACTGCATGTACGGTCTGGATGCCGACCTGGTCATGCTCGCCCTCGCCACCCACGAGCCCCACTTTGTGCTGCTGCGTGAGGTGGTCTCCTTCGGTCCTGCCACCAAGAAGGACCGTGAGCGACAGGAGGAGGACACCGCGAAGGGAATTGTGATTGACAAATCGTACCATCAGGCCGATGAGTTCGTGCTGTTTCACATCAACGTGCTGCGGGATTATTTGCAGATCGATATCAGCCACCGCCTCGACCAACGCGGCGGCTCGACGACCTTTGACCTGGAGCGTTGCATCGATGACTTTGTCTTTATGTGTTTCTTTATCGGCAATGACTTTTTGCCCACCATCCCCACCGTTGGGATCAACGACGGCAGTATGCTGACCATGCTGCAGGTGTACGTGGACCACATCCTGTCCAAGGGGATGGCACTCACCCGTAAGGGTAAGAGTTGATTGACTGGCGCTGCACGGAGATTTGGCTCTCGAAGCTGGGGGACCTGGAGTTCACCACCATCAAGACCCGTCAGCAGGAGGAGCTGCAGTATCAGCAGAACCGCGCACGACGGGACCCCTCCCACGAGGTCTCCTCGACCGCCACGCATGTGTTTGAGAACATCACCGACTACAAGCAGCGTTACTACAAGGAGAAGCTCGGCTTCGAGGGCGGCTGGGACCCGATGGGTCGTGACATGCGCAACCTCGCCAAGCACTACGTGGAAGGGCTCAGCTGGGTGATTGGGTACTATTACCAAGGGGTCCCCTCCTGGCAGTGGTTCTACCCGCACTTCTACGCCCCAATGGCGAGTGACCTCGTCAACCTCCCCGCCATCGCGGAAGAAGTGCAGTTTGACCTCGGGAAGCCTTTTCTCCCTCATCAGCAGCTCCTCTCCGTGCTGCCGCCCATGTCGTACCGCAGTATGCCCAAGGCGTACTGGCCCCTCCTCAAGTCCGCCTCCAGTCCTCTTGTGCAGTACTTCCCAGAGCACATTCAGATCGACCGTGAAGGCGCCCGCGCGCCGTGGGAGGGGATCGTGCTTATCCCCTTTATTGACGAGCGCACCCTCCTCGCCGCGTACGAGTCCGTGCAGGACAAGCTAGACCCCGAGGAGGCCAAACACAACGTCCTCGGCCCCAGCCTGTGCTTCTCCTACAACCCGCAGATGGAGCCTTACGTTCTCCCTGACACCATGTTCGGTGACCTCCGCGGCGTGACGGTGGAGAAGGAGCCGTTTGAGTTTCCCCCGATGGATCGCTTCGATCCGGAGTTGTGCAAAGGGGTACACATTGGCGGTAGTCAGCTCGAGGGATTCTCCTCCCTGCAGTCCAAGGCGCGCCTCATCACGCCGCTGTATGAGATGGGCGCAGTGAACATTTTCGGCATGCCGACGAGGAAGGAAAGTCTGCTGCTGCGTTTGAAGAACTTCTCCCGTGCCACCAACGTGAGCGAGGCGGCCTTGTTGTTGGGGAAGGAAATTCTGGTCGCCTTTCCGCATTACAAGCGGGCGCGTGTGGCAGCGCTGAGCGACGCGACCACCACCACCCGGGCGAGCTACAACGCCGACGGCTCCTTCGCTGGGTCAGAAAAGAAGGAAAAGACCCGCGACGAGAAGGAGGCCTTCTACCGTGAGGTGCAGAAGCATCAGGCAGACATGAAGTCCAAGTTGGGGATTGACGTCCCCGAGCTCAACATCCTCGTCTACGTCCACCGCTTCACCGGGATGCGGCTGAACCACAAGGGGGCACTTATTAAGCAGTTCACCACCACCGAGACGTGCTACCCCATGCCTCTCACCTGCATGCTGGAAGACATTGACCTGGTGGAGGACTTGCGGTACAAGATGAGAGAGCGCAGTCCGCTCGACATGGCCTCCGGCTCCAAGTGCATCTACGTCGGACCCGAGCCCAAGAACAAGAAGTTCTCCGCGCAGCTCTACGGCAGCAGCGGGGTGGTCCTCCGCTCCGAGCCCGACAACAGCACGCACTTTGTCGTCACCATCAAGGTCCACAAGTCGTCCCCCTCCATCCCCAGCGCCCTCGCCGACTACGCCGAGCGTAACAACTGGGTCTCCCTGCATGAGGCTGCGGACCACATTGGGATTAGCTCCCGCACGCTGTCGACGATCAGCAGCTCCCTCGTCACCTCCTCGCAGTACGGCTCGCGGGAGTTGGGTCTCTGCCTCAAGTTCACCGGCCGTGCCTTGGCGCGTGTGGGGTATACCAAATTTGTTCAGAAGAGCCTCAACCCGTGGTACGTGGGCAACACCGACATCTTCGCCAGAATGGAGCAGGATGAGGAGGCGATGGGCTATCATCTCAACACGAACCCCACGAAAGGAAAAGGTGGGGAGAAGGGGGAGCACTTGGAGGATAAGAGTGTGAACCGCAGCGGGATGGGGGTGTGGTACTTCTCCCGTGACGCCCTCGCGATCATTACCGACTACGTGGAGCAGTTCGCCCCGCTGGTCCGCTACATTGAGAGCGGCAGCGTGAACTGCAGTAGTCTGGAGCCGCAGTACTTTATGACGGGGCCTTGGGCGGAGAAGGACGCCGAGACCGTCATGGGGGAGATTGAGGCTTTCATCGCCGACCGCCGGGTGCTCGATGTGCCCATGATCAAGGCCACGGAGGAGGCCTTTCCCTGGGAACACCTGGAGGCGCTGGAGTCGGTGCTGGAGAAGTACGGCGACGACGAGACGAAGGAGGTGACGATGAGCCAGGTGTCCAAGAACCACCTGTACTTCCCTGTCACCCGCAGTGTGGGCGGCCACCTCGTGCCGCTGCCGCTCCCCAAGGATCAAAAGTATCGACTGGGGGCCCGCGTGGTCAACTGCCGCGCGACTGGTAGCGTCCCCTTCGGCGCCCGCGGTACCATCATTCGTCTCCTCGCCAGCGGCAGGGAGGCGGAGGTGATGTACGACGTCCCTTTCATTGGTGGCACCCGACTGGACGGTAGGGCGAAGGACACCCGCGCCGCCATCACCAAGTTCGGTGCGCTGCTCGTGCTGTCGGAGGGAAGCACCACGGAGGAGGGTCAAGAAGAGCGCAAGGCCGCCCCTACCTCCGCGGAGGAGATTGAGTCCCTCCTCAAGAAGAAGGACCTTAGCAACATCCCCAAGCCACGGTCGGCCACCCTCGCCGCCGCTGCCCCCTCCCCTCAAGGCACCATCAGCATCAACGCGAGCAGTCCACAGGAGGGCATCAACGTCGCGGACCTCTTCTCCAAGTTCCCGACCGCTAAAAAGAGTCCCTCCCCCGCCACCGTCGTGCACGTCAGCTCCCCCGACACGCAGGTACCCGCCCCACGCAGCGAGCGGACCACCGTCAGCCCCGGCTCCATCGCCAAGCAGCACCGCTCCACTAAGGTGGGGAAGGTCATTCCGGATGCGTTTGTCTCTGGTAAGGTCAGCATCAACTCGAGAAATGCGGTGACAAGTTTCATGAATGGATAAGACTGTTTACGGAAAGTGCTTTGAAGGACTTGGAAGCGAATCCTTAATGGAGAAAAAAAAAGAAAAAAGTAGTGAAGAAAAACAGAAAAAAAGAGAAAAGATATGTTTTTTTTTTTTTTTTTTCTGTTTACCGATCCCCGATTATTTATATATAATATAAATTAAGCTCATTTTTTCCCCCCTCCCTGGATTTTATTCCGCTCCGCTCATGATGTTTTTTTGTTGTTTTTGGTTAGTTTGTTTGTCTCTGGTGAAGGTATACCTCCGGGGCCTTTTCAGAGTACGGCGATGTAGCTTTTATAATGTAATTTTTTTTTTTCGTGTTTTTAGTAGTTCTTATGAAGTCAAAAATAATAAATTAATAAATAAAATAAAATATAATAAGTATAAACATATATGAATATGATTTTCTATCTGATAATATATATAATAATAATAAAAACACGTTTTAGGCGGGCATACCAAAGAAAAGGAAGACACTTCTCACAAAATAAACAGCGTACCGCTCCGTCTCTCTTCCCCTCCACCGCAAGTTACGCTCATAGATTAGATTCTTCTATTACCCGTGGTAGCCCATCCCCTACACATCCCTTTTTATTATTATTATTTAATTGCTTTTGTTATTATTATCGGTTCATGTCTGCCGATCCCCTTTCCGGTCTCACCCCTCAATCCAGGCAAGTGATTGACACGCTCTTCCGCTGGTCCAAGCTGTCGCTAGAAAAGTTCAAGCGAGACCTGGCGGTGGAGGCGAGCGCCTTCCAGTCCGGTAACCTCCTCCAAGAGCACTTTACCCGCGACAATGTACAGCAAATGTTACAGGGGCAGCTGTACATGCTGCAGGGGGTGGTGGACACGCAGATGGAGCAGACCACGGCGAGCTGTGCGGAGCTGATCCGGGCCGTCCTGCGGCAGGCGGACCTACAGCGACTGGAGGTCAATGTGGATGCGATGGCGGTACTGAGCAACGCGGGTGGTGTCAACGCGATGGGAAACCATGGTCGTCAGCTCATGGCGGGTCCTAGCAGCCGACTGGCCCCCATCACCGTCGCCGAGGCTGGCGGGGAGGCCGCCAAGCAGCTAGCGGAGGCCAACGCCGAGGTGCGCCGGCTACAGCAGAAGCTAAAGCAGGTCACCGACGCCTACACGCAGGTGATGAGTGGTCGCTCTGCCGATACGGAGCATCTCCTCTCCATGCAGGACCGTATGAACGATAGGGAGCGGCTCGCGGCGGAGCTGGCGCAGCGGTGCCAGGGGCAGGACCCCCAGCTGGGGGCGGCGGTCAACCAGCTCCGGCAGGAGGTGGCGGAGGCGAAGCGAGAGCTGGCCACCCGACTCAACCAGTCCACGCAGTACCAGCAGGTGAAGCAGTTGTTAGCGCAGCGTAATGAGGAACTGAAGAAGACACGTGCCCTCCTCTGCCGCTATGACCCGTCTTTCAGGGCACATAACGATGATATTGCCCCCGAAGACGATTGAGCATGTAAAAAAAAAAAAAATAAGCATAATAAAGTTGTTGTTGTTGTTGATTTGTTGGTGGTTTTGTGTACATACCGTAAAGTATGTCAATAAACAGAATAAGTATGATTTAAAAATGAAGAAAAAAAGAATGAGTTGACGTAAACCGATATTTTTTTCTTAAAAAAAAAAAAAGTTGGCTGAACGTATTGGCGCACATCAAAGAGAAGAAGAATGAAAGAAATTGCTCTAAAACTGAAATTCACAGCAATCCACTTTCCCTCCTTTTTTTTTTTTTTTTAATTATAGAAATAGAATTAGGTGCGTGTGTGCGTCATGTCTGATCGTCCGGCGGGGTCCAACATTGTAGGGACGGTCGCCCTCGCCTGTTTTGCCTTGGGCCTCACCGCCGTCAGCTACCTCGCCCACCGTCGGGGAACACAGGGGCCCGGTGGGACGTACAGTGGGAACAATCTACCCGGAATGAGCGGAAATAATAATATGAATAACAAGTATGGCGCCCGTCGAGGGACGATGGTGGCAGGGGAGCAGAACTACAATGATGGCGGGGACGCGCCTGGTCAGCGAGGGGAGGAGGAAAAGTCGTCCTACTATCTCTCTGCCAGCGCGGAGCGTCACATTCGACGGCAAAATACAAATTTAATTGAGTGGTACGATGATGAATTAGGTTTAGTGATTCCCTTTGCCTCCAACCACTTTGTCCTGCGCTCCGAGGAGCGTCAGGCCCCCCTCATCATGCTGAATTTAGATTGTCTACGACGGAAGGAACATCGCGTCTCCATCACGATTGAGGAAACCTTTCTGTGCGAGACGGCGGAGAACTATCGGGAGAGTAGTCTATACAAGATTGCGGACTGCTGTAAGATACTGTCCATGTCTAGCACTCGGATTGGCAGCACGCAGCACCCCCAGGCGGAGTACTGCTACCTCGACGAGCGGGATCGCATGACCTACGTCCTCGCCGTCTTCCTCACGTACAACCGTCTAGCGCTCACGGTACAGTATGTGGCGGGTACACGGATTCAAGGAACTCAGCCGAGCGCTTTTAATGAGGTGATACGGTCGATTCGCTTCTCCCCGCCACGGCCGTCAGATTCTTATCTGCTGGTGTCGGAGCCTCGACTAGGTCTGGGGTATCGCGTCCCACTCGACTTTGCCTCCACAGACAGCATTCCATTAGACGACGTGGGTCGCACCGCTTCTGACCGGGCGGACGACGCGCTGTACTACAGTCGCAGTAACGCCGTCAGCAGCAGTACGAGCTCCTTGAGTGTGCCTTTCATTACACTGGTTGGCCGAGGGGCACGTCACATGGGCGTCATTAGCAGCTACGAGCCGTCCGTGAGTTCGGTCGTCGGGGGTGGTCCTGGGGTGAGCCGGTACGGGTGGCAGCAGTACCTGGAGATGCTAGTCCTCACCACCGTCCGTCGCCTCGGCGTGCAGCCGTGTGTACCTCTCCAGCTGTTGTTCAAGGAGGACATGCAAGGACGGCAGGAAACCGCAGGCACCATTCTTATCCGCCCGTATCAGGTGAACGTCTCGTGCAAGGGGAACTTTAGCAGTGACGAGGGAGATGAAAAGGGTTGTGTCAAGCTCACCGGCTCCTTCTGCCTGATTTACGAAAACTTGGACCCTAACAGTCCCTGCCTCCCTTTCCTGAAGCCCACCGACGGGGAGAGCGGCCGCCGTGCGTATGTCAGTATCTTTGTCTTCCCCGTGCGTGACGAGTGCGTCAGTTTTTGTTTCATCGCCTCCGCCACCCGCCACTCCGTCGAGGAGTTCTTTAGTTTTCTGTACCACCACGATCGAGTCCATCTCCCTCGGCAACCATCACGGCCAGTCCACCTCCATGCTGTACTGCAACCTGCGGCACCCCGTAGCACCTTTTATCATGTCCCTAGGGGCACAGGATGCCGTCACGGTGGAGGAACCACTTCTGGGGGACCCTCTCGCGGTCTTTCACCACCACGGCCTGGAGCGCATTACCGTCACCCTGCGTGTGTTCCCGCTGACTGGGAGAGGCGAGCAGCAGAGCGGTACCACCACCCCAGCCGGCAGACCCACCCGCGGCAGCCGCTACTACGCCAAGATGTTAGACCACCTCCTCCGTCATCACCTCTCCCAACTACCGGGGGGTGCCATCGTCCACGTGTGGGAGCCGTTCATGGTGCATGGGATGATTGCCCTCAAACTGTGTTTTGAGTTCCCTACCCCCACGGGGACCGGCGCCATCACGACCGAGCGGATTAGCTCTACCCTCCCGCCGGGTGGTGTGCATGTGGATGATCTAGAGGCGGTGTCGGTGGCCACCTCGGAGTGGACTGCCTCCCGCGCCGCTGCACTAGAGGAGGAAGTAGGACTGCAGAACCCCTTCGCCCGCTACTATCCTCCACCGCACCCACCAGACAGCTACTACGGCCTGCAGCCACCGCCCAAGTACCTCCCGGAATACTATGAAGGGGAAAATAATCGAGCTAATGCTGGAAAAGGAAAGGGAAATAATAGTACGAATGCGAACGAACCGCACACCGCAAATAGTAATCTCAACGACAGCACGGGCAATATGCATGGAGGGGTAGGGAAAGGGATGAACCGTGAATACCAGGATGGGAACTCCATCTACCGTAACGGGGCCCTCCACACCATGAACAGTAACGCCCTCGTCCCCAGCTCGAGTATCCTCTTCAACAAGAATGGGTCGATTGTCCAAAATATAAATACCTCCGTCGCCAGGATGGCATCGCCCACCTCCGACAGCGGCGCGGTGAACTCTTTTCCCAATCTGCCCCCGTCCCTCGATGCCATGGACCACCCCCTCCGGCAGGACAGCCCTAACCACAACAGCAATGGTAATCCCCACAAGGAGGTCGCACTGTCGGTCTCCTCTCACTCGCAGGAGGAGGTGGAGGACCCGCTGCGGGTGTCGGTGGCCGTCGTGCGCGATCGTCAGGTGTTCCTCTTTACCGCTGGGACCTCCGTCTACTCCTACGCCTTTGCGCAGCAGGTGGTGACGGAGCTGGCGGGGAACGTGATGGCGGTACCGGATTCAGGGTAAAAATAACGTGTTGCACTCGTTTTTTGTTGTTTATGTTCTGTATCGAGTTCTTGTATAATTATTATTATTATTTAATGGTGTGATGTTCGTTTGTTTTTCTCGTTAGTAGCGATGTAGAGATGGCTCGAATTTCTCTACTTTTCTTCTGCGCTTCATCTCCTTCTCCGTAAAAAAGCTTAACGTCATCACAAAAGTAAACAAACGAAAAATGGGTATCATTGGCAATTTCAACGTGTACGCGTTGATGATCATACCGTTAGCGATTATGATTAAAGGACACAAGATCGCCCTCGGTAGTTGTATCCCGCTCATGATCATCAGCTCCGTCCTGCAGCTGCTCCTCTCCTCTTTTGCCAGCTCCCTGCCCGCGCCGCTGGCCACTCTGGTCGGTAGCATCGCGGCGGCCTTCGCCACCACCTACTTCTTCTCCTTTGTGCTGCAGGACAAGCGGTCCCGTCAGGTGCTACGCCTCACCTCCTCTGTGGATGGGGATGCCGCCGCCACCCTCGCCACTGTCTGGTGCTGCGTCAACACCGCTCTGTTCCGCTGGTTCGGGTGGTACCACAGCATGTCCAGCCCTGGGTTTGAGAAGGAGAACCTGACGAGCGGGGTGGACGCCTTCTTCTACCTGGTAGCGATTCTGTCTGCTGCCAGACGTCTGCAGGAGGGGTGTGATCCCAATACGCAGGCGGCCATTGCCGGCAGCTTCGTGGTAGGCGCTGTGGCGCAGTGGG
This sequence comes from Angomonas deanei, assembly GCA_903995115.1. NCBI lineage: Eukaryota > Euglenozoa > Kinetoplastea > Trypanosomatida > Trypanosomatidae > Angomonas > Angomonas deanei. The sequence goes on from LR877160.1 coordinate 256,668, forward strand.
CGACCGGTCTGACCGGCATTCAGTACCTCCTAGCCGCTGTGCTGCTCTTTTTCTGTAAGGGAAAAGGTGGCTCTGTGAAGGAGGAGTGAAAAGGAGAGAGAACTTCCCGATAATATAAATTAATAAGAACGCATCAAGAAAAAAAAAGAACATGTTCAGTCTGTCACTTCATTCTTTTGTTGTTGGTATTGGCATATTGTGTTTCACACTTTTATAATGTACACAACACTGTTCACCCTCTTTTGTTTTCATTACTAAAAAGGGAAAAATATAGAAAGTAAAGAAAGACTTTTTTTGACGCATGCCGCCCAAGTCCGCTGCGAAAGCACCTATTAAAGATATCGTAGAGAAGGGGATTGAGCGACTAGGAAAGAAGCAACTATGGAATGTCGTCCGCGCCGTCCGCTCCTGCCCCGACACCGCCGACGACGTCCGCGAGGCGCTCCGCTCACTGAATATTTTCATCTCCGACGATCACTACATGGCCATGGTGGGGGATTACGGGGAAAACAACTTTAACAAGGACTTATTCATGAAAGACTTTTTCAATGTCTTCACCCCCCGCCGCCGTCACGTGGTCGACTTGGTCCTCAAGAAGCTGGACCCCGATGGCACCGGTGTCATCACCTACGAAACACTTAGCAGGGAGTACGATGTGCTGCGTCATCCCGATGTGGTCAGCCACGTCCGTGACACCGACGACGTCGAGGCGGAGTTCTTCGACAGCATCATGTCCGGTGGCGAGGTGGGGGACTCCGTGCTCACCGCAGAGGAGATGATGGGCTACTACATTGGCATCAGCTACACCACCCCCAAGGATGAAGACTTTGAGCTGCGCTGTGTGCGCTCCTTCTGCCTGGACCGTCCTCGGCTGGACCCTAACCTGGAGTTGGATCAAATGAAGGGATCGCAGAAGGTGTCCCGTCAGAGTCGCTTCCTCGGAGAGGGGAAGGCACACCCACTCTATACCACGACCAACGCCTCGTACGGGAAGGAGGCGACGGGGGAGAACTGTGTCCGACCGGAGCATGGGCTATCTCAGAAATTTACGAAGAATGCGCCGTCCAGGAATGCCGGCGGTGCGACTGGGATGAATATTTGAAGAAAAAAAAAGCAATCCTATGCATCGGTGGCTTTTTTTTTTTTACAACGTAGAGATATGTATATGTAAATAACGTGCTGTTGTTTTCTTTTCCTCTTATTGTGTCGTGTGTACCAGTGAATATTGTCTTCTAAAGTGTTTGAGAAATGATGTGCAGTTTTTTTATTATCTCCCCTCTCTCCATTCTTTTTTTTCCAAGAGTTTTTTTTTTATTATTCATATAAGCATTTCCGTATTGAATACATCCCCATAGATCGATATAAAGTACTTCTATTTTCTAGAGTCCTACTTATATATATATTAAAATCATAACTATTATTTATTATCCTTGTTCATAATGCCAGTCGATACCGTTTCTGTTTCCTTCACCCTCACCAGAGGGCCGGCCAACGCCCCTCGCTCGATGCAGGTGGATGTGCCGCTGGATGGGACGGCGGTCACCCTCGGTAGAGCCACCGACTGTGCCTGTGTGATGGATCCTTGGTTCATCTTTGCCTCGCAGTCACAGTGCTCCTTATTTGCACTATCCGAGAAGGAAAAGAATAAGAATGATAATGGAGAGACGACTCCTGTCAAGTCCTCTTCCTATTCCGTGTTTATCTCCGACCTCTGCAGCAGTAACGGCACTTTTGTCAACAATCGTCGTATCGGTGGCACGGAACCGGTGCCACTGCAGACCGGTGACACCTGTGTGCTGGGCGGCATGCGGGATGTGGAGGTGGGAGAGGAGATCCCAGCGGACGCCTATAATGGCCCAGAGCTGATGGTCTGGCGGGTGGACATTGCAGACCAACCCCCCGCCATACCCCTGGAAGAGACCCCCGCTGTACTGCCCCTCCGCGAGGTGCTGGAGAAGGAGGAGCGAGAAGTGCTACGGACGGTGCTGCGGTCGGTGCAGAAGGAGGAGGAGCGACGGGCGACCTCGACCTCGGTGATGGACACCCCGAGACAGAAGTTGTTTGATGGGGACGCCCTCTCTCCTGCCGGACCTCCGACCGTGACCAAGGCGCCGGTGGCCACTGATGCCAGCCCCGCCGTGCCGATGCGCTGTCATACCCCTCCGCCAGTGGAGCAGACACAGCCCCCCAAGTCTCTCCTCGAGGAACTCACGCCAGAGCCACGCCGGTCCGCTACGATTGCTGCCGCCCTTTCCCCCAGGCAAGTCATCCCACCACCGCCACCGGCACACCTCCTCGCGGTGCGACTGGGCAAGCACACCTACCATGTGCCGGAGGAGCGACAGCAGCACTACCTCAAGACCGCCCACGAGGAGGACGAGGACGAGGAGGTAGTCGACCAGCCAGCCCGCGCCACCAAGAAAGGTAAGCGCAACCGTCCGGTCAAGGCAGCACAAAAGACGAAAAAGGGATTAGGCAAAAAGCAATTTAAAAAAGAAGAACCCCTGGCCGCCCCGTATCAACTACAGTTCACCAGTTCACACTGGAAATGGGCCATGGACAACCCCAACCAACAAGAAAAGAATAAGAAGGAAGAGGAGGATGCTGTGTTTCACTGCATGCTGCCGACCTCCTCTATTCTCTCCCTCATGGCCTGTGAGGAGCGACGGGGACTGGCGGTGGAGCTCAAGGATGGGTGCTCCCTGCCACTGATAGATGCTTCCCTCCTGCAGGGAGGAGACCAGAACCGCTGGGTCGTCTGGCTGCTGGAGGAAGAAGATAATAATACCAATTCACAAGATAATAGTGAAGCGTCGACTTACTTTTCACAGTTGTTGCGAAATTTGGAGGTATTCTACGCACAAAGTAAGTTTTGTCCTCCGTACTGTGTAGAGGCAAATATCTTTGATCAGATATTTGCGCCCTCTCGGCAGAAAGTAAGTTCATAGAAACACTTCGTCCAATACATATATATACGTTTGATTCATTTATTTTGTTTGTTTTGTTAATGATAGATTGATTGAAGTTTGTAGAAAAAAAAAAAAAGATACACCAACAACTGTTGAATGATGAAACAAACAACGACAAGAAACTATAACGGCGTTACATCACTCTTTTATCTCCAAAAAAATATTACTCTGAATAGTTTTTCCTTCTTTACAAAGTACACTGCGAATGGCCCCCAGGAACACCGGTCGGGTACGGATTGTCTCTCCCAATAGCGGCCACATCACCCTCAGCAGGAGTCGTGGCAGCAGTCTCAGCTCCCTCAAGAACAGCAGCCACAACACCTCCACCAGCGGCAAGCGTGGCTTCCAGTTTTCGCAGAACACTAGCAACCGCAGCAGTCGGGCCGTCTCCCCGGTCCGTACTGCCCAACTGCGTCCCTCCTTCTCTCCCGCACACCCACCCTTCTCCCGGCAGGAGGACGAGGCCGCGGTGGAGCGAGCCAAGGAGGCGTTTAGCTCTGCGGTCGTCCTACGTCGCACCGGGAAGCGCAGCAGAAGCAAGGTGGAGGAGGCTGACAAGAGCACCGAGGACGCCAAAAAGAAGACCCCTGTCGCCAGCCGGGAGCACAATAAAGAAAACCACAACACCTCTACCCGCTCCTCTCGTAGTCGACCCGCCGATAAAGGGCTGCACCTCCCCCGTTATATCCCCATCCACCGCGGAAACAGCTCCGTCTCCAGTACCGCCCCCTATGGGGAGGAGGAGGACAGTGACCTGCGGCAGATGCCACTGCTGCGCCGAAAGATGGGGGAGGATACCACGTATGCCAGCACCTATAGCGCTCTCAAGCAGTCTTTTGCGGAGCGCCGCACGGCGGAGCCAGCCGACCAGCCACCCGCTGCACCAGTGGAGGACCGACTGTGTCCTGGTATGTTCAAGGGACTCAGTGCGGTGCAGCTGCCCGGCAACTTGTTCGAACCCGTCGATACACTGATTGCCTCCCACCACGTACAGCAGCGTAATGCGGAGCCAGAGGTCAACCGGGCCGCCCGTCGCGGGGCTCGCCCCCTGTGGTGTCTCGTAGGAACCTTCAAGACCTCTCTCACCAGCGTGGTGCAGGTCGACTACGCGCAGGACAGCCTGCACTGGTCGCAGCGCAACCCCCGCGGTGGCTATCAACCGATCCGTGTGCCACTCTCTCAGATTGAACAAGTCTTCGTCACCCGCGTGACGCAGAGCGATGAGGATATTGAGGAGAAGCAGTTCATGGTGGTGGTGCGCACGAGCACACGCCCGTCGCAGGTGGTGTTCGGGTTTAGCGGTCTGGGCGAGGCGAACCAGTTTAAAAAGTTTTTTGAGAAGTGATCAAAAATAACTTTTATAATAATAATAAACAGAAGACCACAAATAGATTCTTGTATACATTAGATACACGCTTTTTTCTTTTATATTTTTTCAATTTTACGATAGACCATTTCTGTGTGCAATTCTTAGATGATCAGTGCGTACCACACAAGAAAAGAAAAAAAAGTCAAACAGCGGGGACGTCTTTTGTCGTTTTGTTTCTTCACAATTGCTTTGTTATCTCGTTCGCACAGTCTTTCTTTTTCCCCCACCTCTGTTTTATATCTTTCTAAAAAAAAGAACAAAATAAAAATAAATAAGCAATGCCCCCCAAGAAGTCCGATGCTAGTAACGCCCATAAATCGATCCTATACAAGGAAGGGGAAAAGTTACCCCCAATAGAGGACCCCGACTTCTTCCGTCGTCTGTTGTGCATTGCACGAGGAGAGCTCGATAGTATCGGTGGTCAGGCGATACGCGCTAGTCCCACTATCCCAGTCGAAGATAGTATTTCCATGCTGGACAATAATAATATCACAAATAATAATGGTGTGAGTGCCTCCTCCCCCTCCAACAATAGCAGTTTTCACTCCGTCAAGTCGGTGCAGAAATCAGAGAGTAGTCCCCTCAACGAGGCCTTGGAGGAACCACCGCGGAGTGAATACCCATCGCTCTCCCCGGCGGAGAAGAACACCGTCCTGCACTTGTTGACCTCCTACATTGCCCTCTCCCTGGAGCAAAACAACAATAGTAATACTAGTTCCCCCTACCACACCAAGTACTGGCGGTCCCTGCGGCTGCAGGTGGAGGTAGACTTCTATGTGGAGTGTATCCTGTACATGGCAGAGAGAGGCTTCAGTGCGCAGAAAGGCTGTCACCTCCTGCAGTTCCTCACGCGGTACAGGGCGCTGGTGTCTAGCGGGGCGCCAGGGCAGCTGGTGACCCCCACCTTCTCTAGAGGTGTACGACGTGGAGAAGAAGCTGACCGCGCCGCCAGAGGTCCCCACCTCCGATAAGAAGGAAGGGAAGAAGGAGGGCAGTGCCAAGCCGGCCGCCGGTCGTCGGGCCAGCCTCGGCAAGAATAGCATCAGCGGCTCCGAAGTCGCCCTTGCCCAACCCCCAGCGGCAGAGGGGCCTCAGCAGGTGTACGAGAAGGCGCTAGCAGACGAGCTGTCCCACTTTGTGGGGTACGAGCGAGAGATGCGGTGGCGATGGGAGAACACCCCTCGCGTGGATGCCGCTGGGGATACCGCCGGAGATAAGTCAGGTACCTCTGGCAAAGGAGCCAAGAAGGAGAAGAAGACGGATAAAGGAAAGCCACCGCCGCTCTCGGAGGAGGAGGCACGGCACCTCGCCACCCTCGCCGCCTTACCAGCGGAAAACATTTTTCTCAGCGACGAGGAGACGACCCCCTTCGTGGACTTTTTTATTCTGAAAGGTATGTTACAGCACAGCGCTCTCTATCACGGCGTTCAGACCCATGTGCCACCGTCGCCGGAGCACCGCACGACGACGGTACTCTGGGAGGCCCCTCTCACCGTACCCTCCCTGGATAAGGCTACACTGGTCTCCCCGGTACCGCCTTTCATTCTAGCGGAGGTGAATGCCGCCAATGCCGCTAGCGCAGGGGCGACCTCGGGCAGCAAAGGCACTGCCACGCCCCCACCGGTGGAAGAGAAACCAGTGGAGGTGGTCCGCTCCCCTCGCAGTGCGTTACAGCACACCATCGAGACCGAGATGGCCATCTACGAGCGGCGCTACACGGAGGAGTGCGCGGCGAAAGGCAATCGTGAGAAGGCGGCGCAGCTGGAGAAGGATATGACGCTATTATTAGAGAAGGAAGGGTCCACCAAGGCGGCGCAAGATGTCTATACGGAGATGGAAGATGAGCTGAACACACGGCAGACCCGCATCCTGCAGCGGGTGGCGGCGCTAGAGAAGGTGTTGAACATTAAAGAGGAAACGCCGGAGAAGAAATAAAAAATAAAAAATGTACATAAAAAAGAGCGCTGATTTTAGCGCAAATGTGTAATTATTAGATACAAAAAAAAAAAAAAGCTGTTTTTTTTTTTTTTGTGTGTGTGTGTTCATTGAGAAACAAAAACGAGTTCCTTTTTAATCTGGTTCATAGTAAATCTGTTTGCTTTCTCTTTCTTTCCTTTTTAGCATACAAAACAAAACAAAAACTCTTTTCCAAGAGTACACCACAACGTGAAGAGTAATGCGTTGTTCCTCCTACTTTATTCGTACCGCATTTTAGACTATTAGTTTTATTATTTTTATTTTTATATATATGCTGGCATCCGCGGACGAGGGTCACATTCATGTCGTCCTCCGCACCCGTCCCCTCCTACAGCGTGAAATCAGCGAGGGAGAAGAAGAAGTCATCACCGTCGCCCAGGCACTCCCCAACCAGGAGGACGGCAGCGACGCCCTCATTAAGGTAATGCAGCCCCCAAAGCTCACCACCCACACCAACAGCAAAAAGGACAATAAAAGTACCGTCGTGGACGTGCAGGAGTTCGCCTTTGACCTCTGTGCCGGGCCCTCTCTGACCCAGACGACATTATTTGAGCAGCTAGGGATAGAGACGTACTGCGACGAGGCCATGGAGGAGGGCAAGACGGCCACCGTCATGTGCTTCGGTCAGACGGGAAGTGGAAAGACCTACACGATGAGCGGTCGCACCCTCTCCCCAGAAGAGGTCAATGAATACCGTGTAGCACATGGTCTGCCGCTGGAAGGGGAGGAGGAGGACGAAGAGGCGGAGTCACCGCCGCTGGTAGCGGAGGATGGCATACAGTACCGGGCAGTGCACTACATTGTGCAGAAGATGAACGCACTCCGGGCGGCCGACCCCGCCGCGCAGCTCATCCTGCGAGCTTCTTATTTAGAATTATACAATGAAACGATCAATGACCTGCTGCAAGGGACCAGTGGTCTCAAGTGTCGCTGGTCCGCGGCACAGAAACAGTTCTTTGTCGAAGGGCTCATGTTAGCGGAGTGCGAAGGTGAGGATGATTTACTTTTCATTTTACGGGAAGGTCAGGCCAGTCGACAGCGCGGCGGGCATCTGCTCAACCTCGATAGTAGTCGCTCCCACGTCCTCTTCACCATTCATTTCGAATACAAATCGGAAGTGCATACCAATAATGTGACCCGATATGGTAAAATCACGTTTGTCGATCTCGCCGGTAGCGAGCGACTCAAGGAAACAGGCAACATTGATCAAAAAGTAGGCAGCTGTGAAACTCGGTCCATTAACAGATCATTATTTGCGTTGGGAAATGTTTTGGAAAAGTTATCCGATCAACAACAAAAAGCCCTTTCCAACACGCAAAAGAGCAATTCTAAAAAAGCAACCAAGGCGAGCAAGAAAGCGGAACAGCACATTGACTACCGCAGCAGTATTCTCACCCAGCTCCTGATGGACAGCCTCAACGGTAGTAGTAAAACGCTACTCGTCGCGTGTGTGACGCCGTCCCGTCGTTTCGTGGAGGAATCCCTGAGAACGATTTATTATGCTCAACGTGCCCGCAGCATACGAGCCACACCGACCCAGCGGGTGAACCTGGCCGAGCAGGAAAAGGAAAAAGTAAGGATGGAAATTAGAAAATTAAAGGAAGAGAATCATTTATTTCGTCGTTTGTTGGGTTTACCACTGAAGGGACCGGTGGAGGAGTCTGCGATAAGAAATGCAATCCACAAAAATGATAATAATCATGATAATTATGTACCTAGTCCGAATAAAAACGAATCAGTAGTGGAGGAGAGACGGACTACCATAGAGATGCAAGACGATGACAACACAACTGGCAAGAAGAATAGTATTGTGTCTCCTTCTCAATTCTTTAAAAAGAATGGCATGTTGTTAAATCGAAATAGTCTTTCTAATAATAATAATAATAATAATAATAGGAAATCATCTGTTTCACCTCCTGCGCCACCGCCAGTAGAATACAATAACATTAGTAAAAGTGAGGAAGACGAAGAAACATTCACGGAGGAACAAAATTTCAATGATAATAATAATAATAATAACGTGATCAGACGTCATACCACAGATAACGAAAAGAATAGTAGTCGAAAGGCAAATCCATTCACCAGTAATAATAATAAACGGAACAACAGTGATTTCATCCCAAAACCAAATAATAATAATAATAATAATAATGCGGGTTTCTTGCCAGCTATCAAACCTACCTCCGCACCACCGACTTCGTACAGCAATCTGAACATGAATAATAATAATAATAATATTGTAGCAAAGAAACCGCCCATGAGCGCGATGGATTTTCTAAATAGTCTTCCAGACACCATCGAAAGCAACCATACCACAAATAATAATAACAATAATAATGGAAAGGTGTTTACTGCTCCCAAATACGGTTTTCGGCCGTTATAGAAATGTACAATCCAAATTTTGTTTTTTTGACTTATTCAACAAATGTAAATTACATTGATGACGAAAGAATTCAGAAAAAAAAAAAATGAATCGTTCTTCTTTTTTTTTCTTCCGACGGTTGTTGTGCATGAATGCTATTCCAAAACTTCTCTTTCCTATTTTATTTTATTTTTTAGAAAAAGTTAAGTCCAATACTTTTTTTTCATTTTCCTCATGCGGCTCCTCACCCACAACATGCTCTGCTGTATCAAGTGCAATCAATATCCTCTGCAGATACAGCCCACCGAGCTCACTAGAATAGAGGTCGACTACGACGAAGAGTTCACCCGCCGTATGCTGACCCGACTGGACTATGATTTCTTGAAAGCCGCCTACGAGGAGTTACGAAATGCGTCCAAAAATAATACGAATCATAATTTAGCGGATGTACATACCATGGAGGATCTCCCCAGCACCCGCGAGGCGGCCCTCACACCGGAGGGGTTAGTGTTACTGCACGAGGTGCTCACCCGCATTGCCGTGAAGAATGGTCAGTTAGTCTGTGGCAGCTGTCAGCAGGTGTATCCAGTGACGGACTACATTCCTAACTTTGTGGTGGACTCGCTATAAAAGTTCATCACAATGATAATAATGATGATGGATAGTTAATACGATTAATATATATATTTTGTTTTTTGAAAAAGAACAAATTAAGTAAAGATAATGAAATAAGTATACAAGCATAAGCATTCTTTTTTTTGTTTTTGTTGTTGTTGTTTTGTTCTGAGCTATTGATTGTTGCTTTTTGACATTTGCTCAAAAATAACGATTCCCTTTCTCTCTTCAAAGATTCTTTTTCTTTTTTTTTTTAGTAGTTTCGTATTTTTATTTGTGTGCCTCTATTTTCAATAGAACAACAGAGTAACTTTCATTCCCGCTTCACACCATCATACAAAAAAAGGGAAAAACAATAAAGTAGACACATACACACACAAAAAAGAACCGATAAAAATACATATTCAATAAAAAAAAGAAATAAAAAAAAAACTATGGATCCTCTTCCACTGGAGATTGACAAGGAATCCGAGGTGGAGATGCGCGACGACCTTCACCAGCTGGCGGTGGATGTCAGTGGCATCCAACCCTCCTTGGGCAGCCAGAGCATGACGAACGTGCCGCTCTTCCCACGTCACAACAATAGCAATGGAAGGACCCCCACTCGTGCACAGTATAGAGCCCCCAAGTACGCGCTGCCACACCTGAAGCGAGTACGCGAGAGTGTCTCCCAGCCGGGCAATCAGAGCATTAATACTACTAATAATAATAATACGAATAGTCCTACCGACGGCAGAAATACAAAATATTTTGCCTACGACTCCGCGGAAGAAAAGCCGCCGTACTACCTGCACCAGCAAAACTCCCTCACCACCAACCTCTCCAGGGCGATGGAGAATGTCTCCATTAACGAAACCATTCTGAAGGGAATGGTGAACCAGTCCGTCACCAAGAATATGGATGACCACGCGCAACGACTCACCGTCTTGGAGGTCAAGATGAATGAAATACGCAGCGGCGTGGATAGTCAGACCAAAGAAATAAAGGAAACGCTCGCTGTGCTCACCAAGGAGCACATTCAATTGCAGCTAATCCCGAATCAGATGCGGGAACTGCTCGCTAGTCAGAGCAGCGGGCAGGAGGCACGACTGGCTGGTGTGGAGAGTACCATCAAGGCGATCCAAACCACCGTGCAAAGTTTAAATTCTAAAATGGACGCGTTGGAGCGGGATGGATCACAACGAGATAAGGTGCTAGAGGAATTGAAGAAAGAGGTGGCGGAGTTGAAACAGAATGGGACGCAGCAGCCGGCACGCGGTGGTGGTGCTGGACCAGCTCGTGCCAAGTCCCCTGAGAAACCAGCCACGACGGCAGCGCCATCGATGGTGTTTGGCGGTGGCGGCAATACCACAGCCTCCGCTTTTGGGGGATTTGGTAATAATAATAATAATAATAATGCGGCACCCAAACCGCCGGCGAACAACAACAACACTACGACTAATACCAATGATAATAATAACAAGACGGCTACAGAAAACACGGCGAAGCCAGCTCCATTCACGTTCGGGGCCAGTGCTGCCCCAGCTAACAATAACAATAATAATACGAGTGAGGCAAAGCCGGAGGAGGAAAAGAAAAATCCCGAGGCGACTAGTCAAGAACAAACCATGACGGGAGGACTCTTCAATACTCCAGCACCACCTGCCAACAACAATAATAATAATAATAATAATGGCTTCGGCGGTGGTGCCGCCTCCAACCCTTTTGCGGCCAATAACAACGCTACTAATACCGCTGCTGCTCCTAGTGGCTTTCCTGCTGCTAACAATACTAACAATAATGCGGGCTCTAATATATTTGCCGCCGCCCCTGCAGCACCTTCTACCAATAATAATAATAATAATAATACGAATACGAATACGTTCGGTGTGATCAACACCGCCAACAATAATAATATGACTGCACAACCGAACGCAAATGGCGGCTTTAACGCACCCGGCAATAATAATAATAATGCGAATAGTATGTTTGGAGCTAATATTAATAATAATAATAATGCACCGTCGTCCGCTTTTGGTGCCGGTGGTAACCCCATGAACAATAATAATAATAATAATACGAATAACGCTTTCAATAATAATAATAATAATGCGCCGTTCGGGGCGAATAATAATAATACAGCATTCGGTGCCAACAGCAATACTAATAATAATAATGCAGTCGGTGGTTTCGGTGGTGGTGCCACCATGACGTTCGGTGCCCCGGGACAGGGATTTAACAACAATAATAATAACAATAATACTAGTAGTGTATTCGGAGGGAACAATACTGCAATGAATAATAATAATAATAATAATGCGGCAGGAGGGTTCACCGGTGGTGCGGCTCCCTTGACTCAGAACCCCACCTTTGGTACTGGGCCGGCGCAAGGATTCAATAATAATAATAACGGTTTCCCCGCGGCTCCCGCCAGCGGCCCAATAAAGACATCGATGGGTCGCTCCGTGGGTAAGCGACATGGCTCCAGGAATCTGTATTAGTGATGAGAAAAAAAGAAAAAAAGATTTTTTAAAATTTTTAATTTGTTTTATTTTTCTTTTTTCTTTTTTGGCGTCGTAATCATAAAGTATATATATTGTCGGATATAGACCTCCTTTTTCTTCAGAAATAATTTAAAAAAAAAAAATGAAAGAAAAAAAGGAAAAAAAATTAAAAAGTGAAAGTTTCAACGGTGAGTCATTGAATAGAAAACAATGTTGGATCGAACAAAGAAGATGAAAAAAAGACTATTCTATGAAATACTTTTTTACATCTGTCCATACACTATTTCTCTTTTTCTTTTCTTTCTACTTCTCAAAAAAAAAAAAAAAAGGTGCAAAGAACAATAAAAAAGAATATACACAAAAAAAAAGATCAAATCATGTCCATACCCGTTAATATACACTATTACAAGAAGGTGAGCACGACGATGCTGCAGGGCCAGCGCATCCTCCAGCAGTACTGCCAGAAGCGCACGGCCGGGGGCCTTATTGGGGTCCTGGCCGACCAGCAGACAGCAGGCAAAGCCACCACCGGCCGTCATTGGCTCTCCCCGGAAGGCAACATGTACTTCACCCTCTGTGTGCCCCTCCAGCCACCGACCGGGGGCTACGGTCTATCCCAGACCTTGCTGCCCGTGCTCCCTCTGCTGTGTGGGCTGGTCTGCAGAGAGGCCGTCTACCACCTGGTGGAGGAGGTCTTGCCAGCTGGGGATAGCAAGAAGATGTTTCATCTTCAGACCAAGTGGCCCAACGATATTGTCTACCACGGCAAGAAGTTGGGGGGCTCCCTCGTCGAGCCCTTTGACGAGCACCAAGTCCTTCCTGAGAGTGACGCGGAGACCGTGGCGCATGAGGAGCAGCAGCAGGAGGAGGCGGCCTCTCCTACCATTCCCTTCAACGCCAACTATGTGCTGATTGGGATTGGTCTCAATGTCGCGGCGGTGCCGGTCCTGCAGGACGGTGGTCGGGTGGCCACGTGTATCCAAGACGTGCTCGAATCTTTCTGTAAGGAGCAACACATCTCCTTCGGCGAGTCTGGTGTCCCTCGTCTGTCCCCACGACGACTGGCTCACTTTATCTGTGAGGCCTTCCTGCCGTATCTCACACCCGGCGCGCACACCCCGGACCGGAAGTCCGTCGTCTCGGAGTTTGAAAAGTACATGGATAAGAGTTTAGTCCTGCACAAACGCGTCACGACCGCGGATGGCCAGCAGACGAGAGAGGAGGTCAACCTGAAGGCGCTAAGACTGAACGAGTGGGGGCACCTCACCGTGCGCAACCCCTACGGCGCGGAGGAGACCTTGTGCGCGGAGTATCTTTACTAAAAAAAGAAAAAGAAAACGCAACAAACACAAAAACTATATGATATTTACTACTTTTTTCCAATAAGACATAAACGTACACATGTTGTCTGTTTACTTATATAATGTTGTACCTCTCCCTCGTCGTCATGGGTGTCTTCATTTCCTCGGAAAACAAAAACGCGTTCTATCGCACCTGTGGTATGCCTACTTTACACTCTCCCGCACTTCTTCGTTCTACCAACAAAGTTGTTGTTTTTCTTTTTTTTTTTTTTCTTTTCTTTTGCTTTAAAGAAAACCCTAACGGCAGAATGTCTTCTCCCTCTAACAAATCCAAGGACGACCCCGCCCACGAACCCTTGTACGAGGAGCAGCAGCAAGACGTCCCGCAAGGTCAGCAGTCCTCTGCGCCCCCCGGCCGTGGCTTCGTCCTGCAGGGTTCCGTCGCCGACTTCCAAGGAGGATCCGTGAACACCGGTAGTGTCTCCAATTCGTATGCACTTCCGCTCAGCTGGCGCAAGCTGTGTTACACAGCGGGCTCCCTCAAGATTCTCGTCGGACTCACTGGCACCGCGCTGCCCAACCGCTGCCTTGCCATCATGGGGTCCTCTGGTGCCGGCAAGACCACCTTCCTCAACGCCATCTGCGACCGTCTGGCCACTGGTGGCAAGCTGAAGCTCACCGGCCGCTGCCAGCTCGGTGATGTGGAGTATGAACGCCACTACCGTCGTGCCCTCGGCTTCGTGACGCAGGATGATATTGTGTCCAGTCTCTCCACCCCTCAGGACTCCTTCTGGTTCTCCCTTCGCACCCGTCGTGGTTTACCCGCGGGTGAATCGAAAGAACGTGTCGAGCAAATGCTACAGATGCTGAACTTGACGCACTGTAGGGACACGCAGGTGGGTATTCCCGGTCTCGTGGCCGGTCTCTCTGGTGGTGAACGTAAGCGTTGCAACATTGGTATCGAGCTCATCTGCGACCCCAAGGTGCTGCTCCTCGACGAGCCCACCTCCGGTCTCGACTCCGTGACCTCCGCCAAGATCATTCATCTTCTTCGTGAAGTGTCCCGAGAGGGCCGTACGTGCATCTACACCATCCATCAGCCCACTGCCGAGGTGCTCTCCTACTTCGACGACGTCATGCTCATGACGCAAGGCCGCGCCATCTACCACGGTACCATGGATGCCGCCGTCGACTACTTCGCCGAGATCGGCTTCGTGTGCCCCGAGATCTACACTCCCTCCGACTACTTCATGACCCTCATGCAGGATTACGTGACGTCGAAGGTGCTGATCAAGCGCTGGAGAGTGTTCCTCAAGAAGGGTGGCCGCCGTACCCCTCACACCGCCGCCATCCGCCCCGCCCCCAGCAAGGCAGACTCCCCCACTGCCAAGTTCCTCGAAGGTTACATCAGCAAGTTTGGCAGCTCACCGGTCGTCCAGTTCATCGAGCTCTTCAAGCGATCTACCATCGAGATGATCCGTGACAAGTTGTATCTGTTCTCGCACGCCTCGCAGGCTATCTTCTTCGCCGTTGTCGTTGGTCTCATCTTCGTCAACATGAAGAACAGTGTCACTGGTATCCAGGATCGTCAGGGTATGCTTTTCATGACCGTCATGAATCGGTGTATGGGTGCTTGCTTCATCATGTTAAACGCGTTCTACAACATTCGTGCCGTCTACACCCGTGAACAGCAAGCCGCCTGCTACTCCCCTGGTATGTATTTGCTGGCGCGTAGTTTGGCGGAGTTCCCCATGAAGATCTTCTTCGTCATTGTCGAATGCGTCATCCTGTACTTCATGGTTGGTCTCGCCAAGGACCCCGGTGCCTTCTTCTACTATTTCGGTGTCATCGCGCTCGTCTCGGAAGTCGGACTCGCCTTCGGATTTATGGTGTCCTCCCTCTTACCGTCCCTGATTGTCGCCTCCGCCATCGTGCCCCTCATCCTGCTGCCCCTCGCCCTCGCCGGAGGTTTGTTTGCCAGTAGCGCTCGTCTGCGTCCCTACTGGTACTGGATTGAGAAGCCGTCCTTCATGCGCCATGCCTTTATTCTCGTTGCTCGTAATGAGTTCAAGCGTATGACTGACATTGAATGTGACTACGAGAGACGCGGCGAGGACTACTGCCTCTCCCAGGCGACAAATGGTAATGATGTGCTGGTTCTGTTGGGGTTCAACGGTGATCCGCAGAACACCAATGTGTGGATGTGGATCTCACTGGCTATTCTATGGGTCATATTCCGTGTCTTGACAGTGATTGGTCTCGCCCACGCCGCACGCAAGAAGAGTTAATAAAAGCATCTTTTTTGTTGTTGTTTCCATCTCTTCTTACGTTACATACGTAAGAAGAGAACATAAACGAAAAAAAGCAAATTAAATAAAAAAGAAGAAATAAAATTCAACATGTTCGTAGTTTAGGGGAAGAAGAAAAAATAGTTTCACGTCCGTGAAAAGGAGTGCGAAAAATGTATACATGATTTAGTGTTTTCGCACTTCTTGCCTTTTATAAACATTTTTTTTTCTCGCAATTGTTTTTTTTTATTGTACTCTTTTTTATTTTATTGCGCGTGTTTGTGTGTTGTTTTCTTTTTTTTTTTTTTTTCCCTGTATCGTAAAAGAGATTTGTTTGTGTTTTGTTTTTTGCTTATGTAGGTTCCCTTGCGTTATATATTATTATATATTAGAAGAAAAGAAAAAGAAAACAACACACTAAAATAAAATAAATAAAAAAAAAACTAGCTTTGTCGCTTGAGGTTGAGTTGTTTTTATTTCAAAGTGGAGAGAACAAGAATGTCCAAACCGTAAATAAAATAACGAAAAACTAACTAAAATCACATGTACCAATAATTAGGAATAAAAAGAAAAAAAATAGTGATAGCAATTCTGACTTTTTTTTATTTTTATTATTTGGTAATGTGTTAGAAATATTTAAAAAAAAAAAAAAAGCGTTAGCAGTTGGGAAGTAGCGCGGAAACATCATCGTCATCAAAGACAGCCTTGTTCTCAACATTTTCTTCGCTTTTTTTCATTTCTCTCCTCTTTAAAAGAATAAAAGTTTACACCACACACTTAAAAAAAAAAAAGAAATGGGCGGTCTTTGCTCGAAGGATACGACCGCCAAGAAGAAGGGGGAAGGACGGGAAGGGACGTACAGCTTCCTGGATGCCTTACCCAGCGGGGTCGAGAAGGTCACGGTGGACCACGTCTACGACGGGGATACCCTCACCATCCAGGAACACAACAAAACACGGGTACGACTCATCGGGGTGGACGCCCCAGAACTAAAAGAAAAGGAGCCGTACGCCGTGGAGTCCGCTAACTTTGTGAAACAGCTGTGCCCGAAAGGATCCCCCATGTGGTTGGAGTACGACGGCGAGCGCACCGACCGCTACGATCGCTGTCTTGCCTACGTGTATGTGCAGAACCGCGCGGGGGCTGGGTACCTCTGCGTGAACGTCGCCGTGCTGGAGGAGGGTCTCGCAAACTACTACGCCCCTGGCAACACCAATGTCTCCAAGCGAGATATCATGCTGAAGGCGAGCAAGGTGGCACGGTCCAAGAAGGCGAATATTTGGAAGTCGATGGATTTGAATAAGAAGGTAGTGCACACCCGTAACGGGTCCGCTTTTCACAGTGCCAACTGTGAGGATGTGCGTAATGCCAAGACCACGACGGTCAGTGTGGGCGAGGCGTTTGACCTGGGCCTGAACCCGTGCCGCAATTGCAAGCCGGTTTAAAAAAAAAAAAAAGTAGAGTCGTCTGATTGTTGTTTGTTAGTTATTTTTGTTGTTTCTTGGTTTCCATGCATATCTATGCAACTCTCTAGCTGCATTGCGCGAGGAGTACAGCATGTGTTGTACCTTTGATGAACTCTTATTTGTTATTCTCTTTTTATTATTATTTTTCTCAGTCAAAGTGGCGGAAACAAGTACAATAAACACCATAGAATAACCACACAAGAAAAGATATTCAAATCATAGAACAACAAAAACAATGTTTCGCAAGTACAAGGCGAAAGATATCACCCTCCTAGACCGTATCCATGAGCACATCTCTCTCCCGCCGCTGGTGGTGGCCGTCATCGACACCCCCGCCTTCCAGCGGCTACGGTCGGTGCGACAGCTAGGCGTGAGCTCCTTCCTCTATCCAGGGGCGGTGCACACTCGCTTTGAACACAGCATTGGGGTCGCCCACATGGCACGGTCGTTATTGCAAAACTTTCAGAGTCGTCAGCCAGACTTGGGTCTAGGGGAGGAAGATATTCAGCTGGCGATGCTAGCGGGACTGCTCCATGATGTGGGGCATGGTCCCTTCTCACACCTATTCGAAGATGTCGTTTCCCGCCGCTGTGGGGTCTCCTTCAATCACGAGGAGATGTCCGAGCGAATTGCCCGGTCGGTGCTGGCTCCCCTCATTCCTCAGACGCAGGTGGATGTGGTGGTGGGCCTCATGCGTGGCAAGTCTCAACCACACATCACCTACGGCGAGATCATCAGCAATAAGCGGAATGGGGTCGACGTGGACAGACTGGATTACTTTATACGGGATAGCATGAGCTGTTTTGGGAAACCGACGGTGGACGTCCGTGTGAACCGTCTTTTTCACTCCGCCAGGCTGGTGTGCCACGAGGGGCAGTGGCAGATGGCCTTTGAGCAAAAGTTGGCCCTCTCCCTCCGAGAGCTCTTCACCCTCCGGGCCAAGCTGCACAAGAATGTCTATCAGCATCAGGTGACCAAGGCGATTGGCCACATGATCGGCGACATCGTCCAGCTCGCCGTACCGCACTACCGGGTAGGGGGCCACAGCCTCATCGAGTGTGTGCAGGACGAGGCGCTCTTTCTCAAGTTGGGCGACTGGATCTTGGAGGGGATCGAGGCCAGCGCGGAGCCGGAGCTCGCCCCTGCCCGTCAGCTGATTCACCGACTGCGGGTCCGCGACATCTACCACACCGTCTTCATGACCTCACTGGATTTAGCGAAGAAGAGTGCGCTGAGTGAGATCGACTGGCACAAGGAGATCCTCGCCCACGCGCTGCCCACGCTCCCGGTGAATCCTGATCATTTCATTGCGGAAGTGGTCGTGATCAATCAAGGTAAGAAGGATCAAGACCCGCTGGAGAGTATTCTCTTTTTCAATCCCAAGAAGCCCTCGCAGCCGTTACTGCATGTGGGTGGGAAGGGACCCGGGAAGGAGGCGCAGAAACACGGCAGTCCACTCTTCACCCCAATGCAGTTTGAGGAGCGTACGTTGATGGTGTTTGAGAAACAAGACACCCGGGGGGCGGTGGCGCGTGCCTGCGAGAGAATGCTGGCTGACCCGAAAATGGTCGACTATTTCACCGAGGCTCTTCCTTTTTATAACCCTAAGTAAAATGCGAAAAAAAAAAAAAAAACTGTGTCTTTATCATTTTGATCACTTTTTGAAAAAAAATCAGTGCGCAGCCAAACCAGTCCTCTATCGTATCCCCTTTCTCCCTCTTCCTCTATCGTAATAATAAGTATAATACATCTCGTCATGTTGCGACTATCCCGCGTCTGTCCCATGCGGATGCCCAAGAGCCGTAGGCCCCGTGAGCGGCCATGGGAGGTCTTCAACACCCGGGACTACGGGTTTAACGAAGGGTCTCAGAACTATTACATGTGGGTGACGGTAACGGCGGCCTTCCTCTCCTTGCTGGGGGTGGAGGTCTACCAGCTGGCGCAGCGGGTGCTGGCGAGGGGGGATACCTGTCCCGCCTGTGATGCCGCCCGGGCACACTACCGCGCCCGTGTTGAGGCGAGGGAAGTGGAACTGAAGGAAATAGACAGACGAGAAAAGATGAATGGGTAAATGTTATCATCACAAACAACTTTAAAAACAAATTGGTTTTGTATAGTACTCAAGTTAATAAGCACAAAAATAAAAAAAAGCAAGCGGCTCATTATTATGATTGTTTTTGAATTCATAAAGGTTATCGTGGACAACACCAGTTTCTTCAACGCTCTTCCTCCTCTCATTCTCTATCTTACCTCCGCAAAAGATAGGAAATCTTTTTTTTTTCTTTTTAATTTTTATTATCATCAGACGAAACCATGATTGAAGATCACGCAGAGTACGGTCACAACTACTATCCCAAGAAGCTAGCCAGCTCCGTGCTGACCCTCCCCCGCAGCGGGGCGAAGGAAGTCAACTGGAGTCCCTACGCCGATAACGGTGGTACCACCGCGGCCATTGCAGGAAACGATTTTGTAGTCTTAGCCTGCGATACCCGTATGAACGGTGACTTCTGCATTCACACCCGAGACGACCACAGCAAGGTATTCCAGCTCACCGAGAATACCTTTCTGGCCAGCAACGGCATGCAGGCCGATCGTCTCCAGCTGCAGCAGGTGCTCCGCTACCGCATTCAGTGGTACCAGCACAACAACGGCGGCAAGACGCCCTCCACGCAGGCCATCGCCCAGCTCCTCTCCACCCTCCTCTACCAGCGCCGCTTCTTCCCCTACTACACGTTCAACATGATTGTGGGTCTGGACAAGGAGGGGCACGGGGTGTGTTATAGCTACGATGCGGTGGGGTCGACCGAGCCGTTCCGCTACGGTACCCGTGGTAGCTCGGCCAGCTTTGTCGAGCCGCTGATGGACTGCCTTCTGAAGAGGGAGCACATGCAGGGTCAGGCGCCACCGGAGCTGTCCAAGGAGGAGACCGTGTTGTTACTGAAGAATGCCTTCACCGGGGCGGCGGAGCGAGATATCTTTACAGGGGACTCCGTTCTCTTTTTCGTCATCTCCAAGGCGGGTCTGGAAAAGGAAGTGTTCCAGCTGAGAAAGGATTAAAATAAAGAATAAAAAAAAAAAAAGAGAAGGACAGAAATAGTATTCATGCGTGTATTTTTTAGTGGTGTGAAGGAGTGTATCGCTAAACTACCGACTAACCAGTTTTATCACTTCTTTTTTTTAAAAAAAAAAGTATTATTGTTTATAAGTAAATATTATTACTTGTCAACTTGAAAAAAAAAAAAGAAAAAAAACGTTTAAAGTAATAAT
This sequence comes from Angomonas deanei, assembly GCA_903995115.1. Lineage (NCBI taxonomy): Eukaryota > Euglenozoa > Kinetoplastea > Trypanosomatida > Trypanosomatidae > Angomonas > Angomonas deanei. The sequence goes on from LR877160.1 coordinate 276,765, forward strand.
TGGACTAGTACTTGTTTGCAACTCAACCACATCTAATTAAGTCACCTTTCCTCCCCTTTCCCTAATCCAAAGTTTTACCTTCCAACGCAAAAAGAAAAAAACGTCTTCTTTTCCCAATAAAGTACAATTCTCCAGAAAGAAGGGGATGCGTGTTGTGATTATCCTTCTAGTGCTCCTAGGGCTCCTTTCGCTTGGGCGAGCCGCTACTGCAGCGGAAACTCCCGCCAACGACGAGCCCAAGGTAACGGAAGAGGTGTTTTTCGACATCACCATCGGCGGTGAACCCGCCGGTCGCATCATCATTGGTCTCTTCGGTGACGTGGTCCCTATCACGGCGGAAAACTTCAAGCAGCTGTGCATCGGCAAGGACGGTCTCACCTACAAGGGCTCCATCTTCCACCGCGTCATTCGTAACTTTATGATCCAGGGAGGCGACTTCACCAGGGGCGACGGCACCGGTGGTAAGTCCATCTACGGCGACAGCTTCGACGACGAAAACTTCAAGGTGAAGCACTTTGTGGGTGCCCTCTCCATGGCGAACCGAGGACCCAACACGAACGGCTCTCAGTTCTTCATCACCACCGCCCCCACCCCGTGGCTCGACGGCAAGCACGTTGTCTTCGGAAAGGTTACAGACGGGATGGACCTGGTGCGAAAGATCGAGGAGCTGACGGTAGAAGGTAGCAAACCGATACGGGAGGTAAAGATTGTGGACAGCGGTACCCAAACTCTTTACGCAATGTCAGTCTGAAGGGGGCTCAGAACTACTTCAATCTTCGTTGTTATATTTATGTTTATATATATATATTTATAAATTGCGAAAGTGTCCATTCACAGCACCCAAGTAAGTCTTCCAGTGAAGACTTTCAATCCTAAAATGATCTGGTGTGCCCTTTTTACTTTTTCGCTTTCCTCTTTTTCTCTTTTTTTATATCCCCCAACCAACTCAGAATCGAACTACAAGTCATGCGATCATTGTTCATCTGTGTTGTGCTCCTCGCACTCCTTGCCGTGAGCGCACATCATCCGATCCCTAGCACATCTACCCGGGCCCCCGACGCCGAACCCTACGTCACCGATCACGTCTATTTGGACATCACCATCGGCGGCGAACGCGCCGGTCGCATCGTCATTGGTCTCTTCGGTGGCGTGGTCCCTATCACGGCGGAAAACTTCAAGCAGCTGTGCATCGGCAAGGACGGTCTCACCTACAAGGGCTCCACCTTCCACCGCGTCATTCGTAACTTTATGATCCAGGGAGGCGACTTCACCAGGGGCGACGGCACTGGTGGTAAGTCCATCTACGGCGACAGCTTCGACGACGAAAACTTCAAGGTGAAGCACTTTGTGGGTGCCCTCTCCATGGCGAACCGAGGGCCCAACACGAACGGCTCTCAGTTCTTCATCACCACCGCCCCCACCCCGTGGCTCGACGGCAAGCACGTTGTTTTTGGGAAGGTTACAGACGGCATGGACCTGGTGCGAAAGATCGAGGAGCTGACGGTAGAAGGTAGCAAACCGATGCGGGAGGTAAGGATTGTGGACAGTGGCGTCCTAAGGTTCAACGGGGCCCCAGGGGGGCCGTAAAGGAATTGCGGTATTATTTTGTCGAAGCATTCGTACTCACTGTGTCTGAGTAGTCCCTTCAAGGGAGGTGGACATCTTCAGAGCCAGAGTAGTGTATCCTTTTTATTCATATATTTTGTTTTTCTCTTCCTTTTTTTTTTTAATCCTCCAATGAACTCAAAGGAAGGAATTACAAATCATGCGATCATTGTTTATCTGTGTTGTGCTCCTCGCACTCCTTGCCGTGAGCGCACATCATCCGATCCCTAGCACATCTACCCGGGCCCCCGACGCCGAACCCTACGTCACCGATCACGTCTATTTGGACATCACCATCGGCGGTGAACCCGCCGGTCGCATCGTCATTGGTCTCTTCGGTGGCGTGGTCCCTATCACGGCGGAAAACTTCAAGCAGCTGTGCATCGGCAAGGACGGTCTCACCTACAAGGGCTCCACCTTCCACCGCGTCATTCGTAACTTTATGATCCAGGGAGGCGACTTCACCAGGGGCGACGGCACCGGTGGTAAGTCCATCTACGGCGACAGCTTCGACGACGAAAACTTCATGGTGAAGCACTTTGTGGGTGCCCTCTCCATGGCGAACCGAGGGCCCAACACGAACGGCTCTCAGTTCTTCATCACCACCGCCCCCACCCCGTGGCTCGACGGCAAGCACGTTGTCTTCGGGAAGGTTACAGACGGCATGGACCTGGTGCGAAAGATCGAGGAGCTGACGGTAGAAGGTAGCAAACCGATACGGGAGGTAAAGATTGTGGACAGCGGTGTCCAACAGGACTACGTAGCGGTACTGTGATAGGAAGCGGTACTATTATTATTATCGTTATGATCATTATACATATTGCACAAAAACTACCGTTCACTGTCTCTCAGTGGACCCTCCAGGGAAAGCGGACATCTTCAGATCCGAAACGGTGCAGTGTACCCTTTTTCCTTTTTCACTTTCTCCTTTCTTTTTTTAATTGACTCAGAATCGAACTACAAGTCATGCGATCTTTCTTTATCTGTGTTGTGCTCCTCGCACTTCTTGCCGTGAGCGCACATCATCCGATCCCTAGCACATCTACCCGGGCCCCCGACGCCGAACCCTACGTCACCGATCACGTCTATTTCGACATCACCATCGGCGGTGAACCCGCCGGTCGCATCGTCATTGGTCTCTTCGGTGGCGTGGTCCCTATCACGGCGGAAAACTTCAAGCAGCTGTGCATCGGCAAGGACGGTCTCACCTACAAGGGCTCCACCTTCCACCGCGTCATTCGTAACTTTATGATCCAGGGAGGCGACTTCACCAGGGGCGACGGCACCGGTGGTAAGTCCATCTACGGCGACAGCTTCGACGACGAAAACTTCAAGGTGAAGCACTTTGTGGGTGCCCTCTCCATGGCGAACCGAGGACCCAACACGAACGGCTCTCAGTTCTTCATCACCACCGCCCCCACCCCGTGGCTCGACGGCAAGCACGTTGTCTTCGGGAAGGTTACAGACGGCATGGACCTGGTGCGAAAGATCGAGGAGCTGACGGTAGAAGGTAGCAAACCGATACGGGAGGTAAAGATTGTGGACAGTGGTGTCCAACAGGACTACGTAGCGGTACTGTGAAAGGGAGCGGTACTATTATTATTATCGTTATGATCATTATACATATCGCACAAAAACTATCGTTCACTATCTCTGAGTGGACCCTCCAGGGAAAGCGGACATCTTCAGATCCGAAACGGTGCAGTGTGCCCTTTTTACTTTTTCACTTTCTCCTTTCTTTTATTAATTGACTCAGAATCGAACTACAAGTCATGCGATCATTGTTCATCTGTGTTGTGCTCCTCGCACTCCTTGCCGTAACGGCGGGGCACGTTGGTCCCAACTCTACTGAGATGCCTGTTGGGCCCCAGATCACCGATCACGTCTATTTGGACATCACCATCGGCGGTGAACGCGCCGGTCGCATCATCATTGGTCTCTTCGGTGGCGTGGTCCCTATCACGGCGGAAAACTTCAAGCAGCTGTGCATCGGCAAGGACGGTCTCACCTACAAGGGCTCCACCTTCCACCGCGTCATTCGTAACTTTATGATCCAGGGAGGCGACTTCACCAAGGGCGACGGCACCGGCGGTGAGTCCATCTACGGTGGCGACTTCGACGATGAAAACTTCAAGGTGAAGCACTTTGTAGGCGCCCTCTCCATGGCGAACCGAGGACCCAACACGAACGGCTCTCAGTTCTTCATCACCACCGCCCCCACCCCGTGGCTCGACGGCAAGCACGTCGTCTTCGGGAGAGTGTTGTTCGGCATGGAGGTGGTACGGAAGATTGAAGAAACGGAGACCCAGTTGGAAGGGGACAGTACCAGGCCGGAGAAGGAAGTGAAAATTGTGGACAGCGGACTGCAAATCTATCACGGGGTAAAGGGCCCTAATTAGTCCGCGCATGGGGTGGAACACTAATCAAAAGCAAAAAAAAAAAAGATTACAGTCAGCGTTTCATTTCGATGAAGTGCATTTGGAAAAAGGAAAGGAGTATCGTCAACCACTATCTTTTTTTTTTCTTTTTTGTTTTCTCTCTTGAAAGATAAAAATAAAGTGATAAGAGTTTCACGGAGTAGAAAAAGATTAAATAAATAAAGTTTCTTTAAACGTTAACATAATACAGTTTTTAATTTTCACGAAGAGTTTTTTTCTCATTATTACAGTATACGATTTCATGTACTCTAGGACCCAGAAGCATCATAGCCGGGCGAAGTGCTTTAAGGTCCTCACCATTATACTCGGTCTGTTATGCGTTGGTCTGTACGTTGCCAAAACTCGCAATCCCCCGAGGGTGTACTACTCCTGGGTGGAAGGGGTAGCGGTGGAGGAGGTGGAACACTCCCTCGCGGGGTGGTGCTTCTTCATGTGCTCAGTACTCCTCGTGGTCTCCCTCCTTCTGTGGTTTTGTACCGCAGCGCTGAGTCTGGATGAGTGGTTGCTGTGCGATAGTCTGCCAGATACCGCGCAGATGGACATGGCACTGCGGCGGAAGGAGTACCTCTCCCAACGAGATGCACGGGGGATGCGGGTGGAGCCGCGGGTGACACCGGATCAGTATCACACGCTGCGGCCGTCCGGGGAGGAATGGGCAACCGCGGAAACGGGCATGAACGGTAGTTTATTCGGCGCGAGTAATAATAATAATCGTCGGCCTTTGCGTCGCCCGCGGCAGAGCGCCGCCTCCCCCGCCTGTCTGAAGCGCACGGAGGAGTTAGACGAATTCCTGCAGCGGACCGTCGACACGGGCCGACAGCAGTTACAGAATAGGGACACCAATAGGAACCCAACGGACTACACGGGCGGGTTTCTCCCCACCGACCCGGCGGGGGTGCGTGTGAAGTATGTTCGTCTTGGCACCGCCGGCGCATCTGACACAGCGGAAGGAGCAGCCGCCAACGTGGAGGCCGTGTTTGCCTCCCTACGCATCACGCGACCGGAGGAAGGGGTGGCGCTGGTGCGGGAGTGGTTCTCCCAAAAGTGCAGGACGTTCCTCCTCGAGGTGGAAGAGTGCGACCGCTGGTTTACCGGCCGTGGGTGCACCCACATGACGTGTGCGAACCCTCTTTCGCAGCCGGTGGAGGGCGCTGTGGCTGCTGCGCCTGCCCCCAGCACTAACTGGGGTCCCCCCGCGGCCCCACCACCCCGCAAGGAGGACCTGCTGAAGATGGAGAAGGAGCACACAAAGCAGATGACAAATAGACAAACGGCGCTCGATATTACAGTTCACGTTGATCAACGTCTTAGTCTCGAGCCGCCGTTAGCGGTGGAGAATAGTTTTCCAATTCTGGGTCAGATGGACTTGACGCTGGTGCGGCCGTACGTCCTGTCACGGCTGCGGCGCTTCGCCCAGACTCCCTCGCTCTCCTCCTACGTGGCGGGTGGGGGGGAGCGGTCGGTGTGGACAGAGGCACAGTACCCGTGTGATGCCTACATCCTCGTTCACTTTCTGCTGTCGAGGATACCGGGGATAGGGTCACACGTGGTATTTGGCCTTCAGACGGCAGGGCAGCACGAGGACCTGCGCCTGCACGTGGGGTCCACCACCACCCCATACTTTCACGTTCGCTACGAGCAAAAAGTGTTCCCCACGCACAACAACAACAACTCGCTGTTTGAGGCGGTGCTCCTGTTTGCGGCCGCGGTGCGAGTGTACTACGCCGGCCGTATAGAGACTAGCCACTCCGGTGCGCTCGATCTGCGCCTGGAGGGACTGCAGGAGATTCTTGAGCAGTGCTCTGCCGCCCCCGTGCAGCCACAGGCATCTCGTGGGAGAACGACACACGGGTTGTTCAACATCCTATAGACTTCCGCTAGCTGACAGCGTGTTCCTATCTTTCTTGTTGTTTGCCGTATTAGAGTAACTTTCACGCGCTGTTCCTTTTCTAAAATCAGCTCAGCAGACGAACTTCACCCGACACTGACAAGAAAAGAAACCAATTCACTTCTATTAATACAGTCCACTTTAGATGTTTTTCGACATGCATAAAGACTCCACTTTAGAAATGAATGATCGTTTCCCTCTTCTTCCTATTTTAATCTTGTACTGCTGTTTCACGACATGAACCACTCATCCTTTCTCTCTCCCTTATAAAGTATTTCTTTTTCTTTTATCTGTTTCTTTTGCTTTAAAGAAAACCCTAACGGCAGAATGTCTTCTCCCTCTAACAAAACCAAGGACGACCCCGCCCACGAACCCTTGTACGACGACGAGCAGCAGCAAGACGTCCCGCAAGGTCAGCAGTCCTCTGCGCCCCCCGGCCGTGGCTTCGTCCTGCAGGGTTCCGTCGCCGACTTCCAAGGAGGATCCGTGAACACCGGTAGTGTCTCCAATACGTATGCACTTCCGCTCAGCTGGCGCAAGCTGTGCTATTCCGCGGGTTCTCGTAAGATTCTCGTCGGACTCACTGGCACTGCGTTGCCCAACCGCTGCCTTGCCATCATGGGGTCCTCCGGTGCCGGCAAGACCACCTTCCTCAACGCCATCTGCGACCGTCTGGCCACTGGTGGCAAGCTGAAGCTCACCGGCCGCTGCCAGCTCGGTGACGTGGAGTATGAACGCCACTACCGTCGCGCGCTCGGCTTCGTGACGCAGGATGATATTGTGTCCAGTCTCTCCACCCCTCAGGACTCCTTCTGGTTCTCCCTCCGCACCCGTCGTGGTTTACCTACCCATGAGGCAAGAGAGCGTGTGGACGAGATGCTGCGAATGCTGAACTTGACGCACTGCAAGGACACACAGGTGGGTATCCCCGGTCTCGTGGCCGGTCTCTCCGGTGGTGAACGTAAGCGTTGCAACATTGGTATCGAGCTCATCTGCGACCCTAAGGTGCTGCTCCTCGACGAGCCCACCTCCGGTCTCGACTCCGTGACCTCCGCCAAGGTTATCCACCTTCTTCGTGAAGTGTCCCGAGAGGGCCGTACGTGCATCTACACCATCCATCAGCCCACCGCCGAGGTGCTCTCCTACTTCGACGACGTCATGCTCATGACGCAAGGCCGCGCCATCTACCACGGTACCATGGATGCCGCCGTCGACTACTTCGCCGAGATCGGCTTCGTGTGCCCCGAGATCTACACTCCCTCCGACTACTTCATGACCCTTATGCAGGATTACGTGACGTCGAAGGTGTTGATCAAGCGCTGGAGAGTGTTTCTGAAGAAGGGTGGCCGCCGTACCCCTCACACCGCCGCCATCCGCCCCGCCCCTAGCAAGGCAGACTCCCCCACCGCCAAGTTCCTCGAAGGTTACATCAACAAGTTTGGCAGTTCTCCAATGGTTCAGTTCATCGAGCTCTTCAAGCGATCCACGGTTGAGATGATCCGTGACAAGTTGTATCTGTTCTCGCACGCTTCTCAGGCTATCTTCTTCTCCGTCGTCGTTGGTCTCATCTTCGTCAACATGAAGAACAGTGTCACTGGTGTCCAGGATCGTCAGGGTATGCTTTTCATGACCGTCATGAATCGGTGTATGAGCGCGTGCTTCATTATGATTAACGCGTTCTACAACATCCGTGCCGTCTACACCCGTGAACAGCAAGCTGCCTGTTACTCCCCTGGTATGTATTTGCTGGCCCGAAGTTTGGCGGAATTCCCCATGAAGATCTTCTTCGTCATTGTCGAATGTCTCATCCTGTACTTCATGGTTGGGCTTGCCAAGGACCCCGGTGCCTTCTTCTACTATTTCGGTGTGATTGCGTTGGAATCCGAGGTGGGTCAGGCGTTTGGTTTCATGCTATCGGCATTGTTACCGTCCCTGATTGTCGCCTCCGCCATCGTGCCCCTCATCCTGCTGCCTCTCGCCCTCGCCGGAGGTTTGTTCGCCAGTAGCGCTCGTCTGCGTCCCTACTGGTACTGGATTGAGAAGCCGTCCTTCATGCGCCATGGTTTCATCCTGGTTGCTCGTAATGAGTTCAAGCGTTTGACCGACATTGAATGCGACTACGAGAGACGCGGCGAGAACTACTGCCTCTCGCAATCGACCAACGGTAACGAAGTTTTGGAGCTACTTGGCTTCAATGGCGATCCGCAGAACACCGATGTGTGGATGTGGATCTCACTGGCTATTCTATGGGTTCTCTTCACGATCCTGACGGTGATCGGCCTTGGTCATGCCGCCCGCAAGAAGGCGTAAAGCATGGCAACAACCTGTACGAAGGAAAAGAAAAAAAAAACAGAAAAGAAGAAAGAAAAATACACAATCCCTTACCAATTCTACACTTTTTTTACGAACCAAAAAGTGAGAAATACACTGTTTGTTTCATCTGCCTCAACTCAGAAGAGGGTAAAGAGAAACTTATGTTCTCACCAGCTCATGTAGAGGACTGGAAAGGGAAGTGTTCAAAAGTATTAGTGAAGTTAAGGAGCGAGCGGGCTCCCCTTTTTTTTTTTATTATTATTTTTTTTTTTTTCATGTGACGGGACTTTTTTTTTTTTTTTGCGTTTTCCGGAGAAAAGGAATGAAAGTATCGTTTAGGTTGTTGTATTCTCTTTTTTATTATTATTTTTCCTTTTAGAAACCGATCCAAAAGGCATTTCCGTAAGAGGAAAAGAAAAAAAGATAATAGATTGACAACTAAACGAGAAATTCATTCATAATAACGTATTTTAGTTGTTGTTTTATCGTGTGTTTTATTTTTGTTCGTACTTGTTTCCATACCTTATTGGGATGATCCCGCGCTTACACTAGATAACAAAAAAAAGAAAAAAGAGTAGCAACCGATGAATAAAGATAATGATAAATAATCAATATATAAATATTTAATAAAGAAAAAAAAATCCCTCTTTTTAGCTCCTACCGGCAATCGTTAAACGAAAAATAACAGATTCCTGTAGATCAGAGTAGACGAAGAAAAAAAAGGAAAGGGAAAATGAATCAAGCACCATATATATCGTTAATGAAAGGAAAAGAAAAAAATATATTTTTCCGTTGCGTTTTTTTTTTTTTTTTTTGCTTTTTTTGCTCTTTGTTATTTTATTATATATTAAACTCGGCCATGGAAAGCGCCACGATGAACGTAAACGACGACAAGGTTAACTTTATTGGATTCATGTCGCTTTTCCCTTGGACCACGAGGCTACTTTTTTTTTTTTAATATAAGTTATGTATTAGAAAAGAAAGAAACATGAAATTGTATTTTTTTGTTACCAACTCTATCCGTATTTTGTTACCATACTACTTTTTTTTTTCTCTTTCTCATGTGTTTTTTTTTTTTTTTTTTTCTCAAAAGCAACCCGTAGATCCTCCTCCTCATTATTATTGGAACCATAAAATCATTCGACGTGTGTATCGTATCCAAATGCTTCATCCAGCGGAGTCTGTCGGGGACTCTATTCCGAAGGTATCCTCCAGCCTGGAGGGTGACTTGGTACAGTCGTTAGAAGTAGATGGCATACGCATGTGTGATGTGTGTTTTTTTCTGCCGTGTGAGCAGAGCTGCCTCCTGGCCTCGCCGATGGTGCACGCCGTCACGGAGGCTCACGGGCACTACAAGGACCGCCTCTGGAGCAATAGCTACGGCACCGACCTCGACCTGGACTTTCTCATTTTTGACAGCACGGCGGACCCTAGCAATATTAGCAGAAGTTCACGGCAGGTGCACTACGGCTTTCTGCAGTCGAGTCAGCCCCCAGCACGCAAGGCGGGGGAAACCATCGCCCAGCGCGCCACCGCCCTGCGAGAGTGGATACAAAACTGTTATAAAGATGCCTATGGGTGTGGTGGCAGCATCGGCAGCAGCAGTCCCAAGAACTCTGGTCTGGCCCGATCGGCCCGACAGGGGAATAACCCGAATAGCAACGCCAACAGTCATAATCACAACAGCAATGTCGCGCCGCTCGTCCTAAAAGGGAGCGACGTCTCCACGGTGCTGCTGTCCGGCCCTGGGGAGGACGGCGGGAGCAATCTCCATCTCAACCGGCTCGCCTCTAGTTTTAACGTGGTGAACGGGATGGGCAGTCCCCCGCCAGTGGACCTCTTCCAGCAGCAGCCCTCCCCGCCGCCCCAGCCACCAGCCTCTCCTTGCGCCAAGCTAGAAGGATGGCTGCAGTTGACGGCACCGCTCTTTACCCGGCAGTACGACGCCTATGTGAAGCTCACCAGCGCCCAGCAGAACCAAGCACGACGTCACATTCAGCTAGCGGAGAGTGGCAAGACGTCGGGGCCAGCCAAGTCGCGTCAAATTACGTTTACGATCCCATTATTTTTGTCGTATGGGACACGCGTGACGGATACCCTTTCCGCCCTTGCCAGCACCTACGCCAAGCTCACCAACGCGCCTTGGAGCGCCTCCCTTCATAGTATCACCACCTGCGACTTTGATGTGAACCTCACCCTCGAGGTCAGCAACCACGACGGCAAGGAGAGTGTCACAGTGGTGTCGGAGCGTCTCGCCGTGAACATGATGGACACCGCGACACGAAATAAAACAGCCAAGCAGTCTTATATTCCCTTTTTGCAATCCTGTATCTTGTTGGAATCCCTTCCCAAGTTTGCCGACAGTCTAGCACATGGAAAGACCATCGCCGACTACATGCCGCTCCTCGAGGCAAGCCTCTTCCGAAACATGCGGGAGCCACTGCACTTTCTCACACTAGCAGACGGGATGACACAGTATTGGGGTCAGCCGGTGGAGGTCAGCCCGTGCTGCACCGCGCTGCATCGGGAGAACATTAACGGCAGTACCGCCAGTAGAAACAGAGGCGAGCTGCTCGTCAAGTCGGTCTCCTACAACGTCGTCGACTGCGATACCCAGTGTGGCTTCATGATCAACATTCACTACTACAAAGGGGAGGACTTTCCCTCGGTGGGTATCGTATCCAATCAGTACATGAACGCGCAGGGGACGGGGGTGTTGCAGACCAAGCTGCGGGCGCCCAAGACGTTTGTCAGCCGGAAAGAAAACTACGATGAGGATAACTTTTTATCGGCCCCGCTGTTGGTGGAGGAAGTGGGGAAGGCGTCTTTTGCCAGTATGGCCGGACTGATTGCGACACTGAAATGATTGAAATAATACGAATATTAAAAATGTATCATTGTTACTTTTGTTGTTGTTGTTGTTTTTTTGTCTCCTGTATATGTAAAACGAAGAAGAAAAAAATGTTGATCTACTTTTCATTGTTATCTTCTATCGAAAAGAAGTGATGCCTGTCACTGCAAAAACTTCTTTCTCTTCATTCACACCCTAAGAAGCTTCAAAGTACAAAATCAACTAGCGTGGATGCGATATCCAGACACTTTTTTTGTAGTGTGTCGCAGTTGAAAAAAGAAAACAAAACTAAAAAAAGAAGGGTGATACCGGAATGAGTACCGTCGCCCTCGGCAGCGGCAATCTCTCTTCCGAATTAGCATTGAAAACGATCCAAGACCAACAAGCCATTATTGGTAACCTGCACGAGCTTGTCGTCACGTTAAAAGCAGAACTGCAATCGGTCAGCTCCACCCTACAGCAAGAAAAACAAAAAACAAACGACAGTGGTGGTGAAAAGGAAGAATGGCTAGCCAATAAAAAGCAGCTGGTCCTCACGCAGGCTTCCCTCTTGCAAGAGAAGGACGCCCTCCAGGCCCAGGTACAACGCCTCACCAACGACAATCACGAACTGCAGAGTCAACTGGAGTGGAGCGCCCAGCAGCAGACCGCCCTCGCCACCCAGCTCGCCCAGCTGACCGCCGCACAGGACAGCAAACAACAGCTCTATGGACAGATTGACCACAGCAATCGAGAACTCCTGCAACAAGTGGGACCACTGCGGGAAGAGATCAAACAGCTCGAAAAGGAAAAGACACGGTGGAAGTCGTTGAGTCTGTCGCTCATTCAGAAATTAGATGTTTCTCTGCAGTCCCGCATGATGGCGCATGTGGCCGCGATGGAGCGAGAGGAAAGTGCACAGCGGCGGACCGGCCCTAGGGCGACGATCCCAGCCCTGGCAACGTCACCGGTGGTGATGAGTGAGGCGCCGGAGGTGGCCGCCGCGTGGAAAAGCAGCTCGCAGAAGAAAAATTCATTAGAACCAATGAATGAAATCCGTCCATCAGAGGTATCCCTGGATAATAATAATGAACGGAACCGTCATTCCGCCAAGATGAACTCCGCTTTGCTGTCCTTGTCTGGAAACCAAAAAGGAAAGACGATTCCTCAAATAAATCAAATCGCACAAAACAATCGTTTGACGCCGCTAAAATAAAAACTGCCGCCTATGCCATGTACAGTATATTCCCTGTTTTGAAAAAGGAAACCAAAAAAATTAAACCTCGATAATTCAATTGAACGTCTATTGTGTTTTCTCATCAGCATTCCACTTTTCCGTTTCTTTTTTTTTAAGGGTTTTTACTCTTCCAAACACAAATAGATCCACTTTTCAGAGTTATTCATCCTTTCTAACATTCAAGTTTCTAAACTTTCCAGAAAAAAAAAATACGCTAAAAACTTTCATCTTTTACTCTTTAAAAAAAAAAAAAATTAAAATATGTACGACTATAATTACTATAACGGTAACTACGCCCCTTACAGCGGTGGTAGCAACCCCTCCTACGGCACCTACCAGAAGAACAAGACCGGCAAAGGCTACAATGATCACTACTACACTCGCATGGTGATGTCCGAGAACGCCGCCCCCTACACTGGCCGACTGGCCGACGTCGCCCCTCGCAAGAACAGTCACCCCATCAGTTCCCATCACTCCAGCAATGCGACCAGTACCTCCAGTGGCTACACCCCAGCCCCCAAGGCGCGCGTCTTCACCCACAACCCCTATGCCTCCCTCTGCCCCACCTCCACCGACACCAGCACCACCTTTGACAGTCAGCCGATGGCACCGCTGGTGTACGCGGACCCGCAGGTCTACGAGGACAACAACCTCCTCGCCAGCAACGTGACGGAGCAGTTCCTGGCCTGTGTGGGGTCCATCCCCACGACGGCCTGCACTCCTCGTGGCCGACACCTCCTCTCCTCCGTCCTCAGCATGCAGCACGTGGATAAGATCGACATGATCCTCCAGGAGTTGCTCCCCTGCCTCAACACCGTTATTCTTGATCCCAACGGATGCAACGTGGTGCGGCAGCTCCTTGTCTACCTGACGACGCCGCAGGTGGAAGTAGCGGTGGGGTACCTGCAGCGGGAGACCGTTCTTCAGATGGCCCTCGCCTCCCAGCACACCCGCCGCGTGTTGCAGACCATCTTTGAGCAGCACCGCAGCGAGGCCTTCACCCCGCTGGTGGCCGCCATGGCCGAGGACGCCGTCCAGCTCGCCTGCCACCAACAGGGCTGTATCGCGGTGATGCGTGTCATTGAACACGGCACCCCCTCCCAGAAGGAGCTGCTCACCCACGCCCTGCTACCGGCCCTTCCCTCCCTCACCATGGACCCCTACGGTAACTACGTCGTACAGTGCATTCTTCAGAATAGGGATAGTCACACCAACGTGGCGATGCTCTGTGCGGCCTACCGAGGGCACTGGGTGCGGCTGTGCTGCCACAAGTTCGCCTCCAACGTGATGGAAAAGGTCATTGGTCTACTCCCACCGGAGGAGCGCGCCATCACCATCGAGGATCTCGTCTTTAATGAAAAGAACCTGCACCGGCTGCTGCTCGATAGCTACGGCAACTTCGTCCTGCAGTCGATCGTCTCCTCCAGTCTGACCGCCGAGGAGCTGTGGCCGGTCTACCAGACCATCATGGATAGTATTCACCTCAGTCCGTATGGGAATAAGATTAACGCCAAACTTAGCGCCAAGTATAGAGAACTCATCGGCACGCCGGAGCCACGCCGGACGGGGAAGGAACGTCAGAATCATTATAATAATAATCAGAATGCCAGGCGGGAGCGATAAGAAAAGTTAATCGTTTATCATCATAATAATATATAGTCCTGAATTTCATTTTTTTTTTTTCTTTTTGTACCCCCAAAAAAATATTCAAATGTCATTACTTTTTTTAAATTCTTTGTTTTCTATTTAGATATCTAGATGCATTTTATTGTTTTCTTTCCGTTTGGTGTTTTCCTAAAATAAAATAAATTAAAAAAAAAATGTGTTTCATAAAACAATCAAACATTTTTAAAAAATATATATAAAAAAGAAAAACGTAAATTGTATTATTACCCTTTTTGTTTTTGTACCTCTACCACTTTTTTTGATAAAGACTAAATTTCCCTTCCTATATGTAAAAAAAAAAACAAAAAAAAAATCTTTTTTGATTCTAGCGACATACTGTTACTAAATGCTTATCACACTTTCTCCACTTTTTTTTTTCAAGGTTGATTATTTTCATACCATTTTCTCAAAAAAACAGAAAAAAAAAATGCCCTCTATCAAGTGCAGTTGGTTAACCACCGACACCCCCACCTTCTATAAGGAAATTCAAATCATCGAGGAGCCCGCCGAGGCGCTCCAGGCCGCCGAGGTCAGCATGTCTCTCGCAGCAGAAAGTGTGTACGACGCCAACAACGGCGATAAGCTCGAAAATCCCGAAACTGCTCCTTTTGTCGAGTTAGAGTTAAATGCTGCCATCACGGCGATTTGTATGACGTCCAACGCCAAGTCGGTGGAAATTCAGAAACCGGATGGCACGCTGTTGGGCACCTTTCAGGCCAGCGCGGAGGTCAACGGGTGGTACCAGCACTTCTTGGTGAGCAACGCCGCCGCGGGGGAGCCGCTGCTGCCACCGGGGGTGCGCGTGTCCCTCAAATTTTTTGCGCGCCGACCACGGGAGTATATCAATATTGCCACGCTGTGTGTGGTGCATGGAGAGCCGCCCAAGTCGCCGCTGATGGAGACCGACGCGAAGGAGTTCCGCTCTCACAGCACGGAGGCACAATTGAAAAAACTGTACGACGGGGTGAATCAACTCCAAAATCAATTGCTGAAGAATATGGAGATGGTGAACCGCCGTCTGGACCGTGTGGACGCGCGTCTGGATCAGATTGAAAACCGTATAAATTCGAAATAATAATAAATAAAGATCAGAAAAAAAAAAAAATGGGTATTTCTGTTCAGCGGTTAAAAATCGAGGAAAGCGGCTATTAACAAAAACAGCGATTCTTTGTTTCAGCTAACACCGACTGATGATGCTTTTTTTTCTTTTTTTTTTTTGATTCGCTCTGATTATTTTGGGAAGTTCTTTTTTTTTTTTTTTTACTTTTCGATTACTTTTTTTTTGTGTTATAGTTTCTGTTTCTTTTTTTTTTTTTTTGATATATCTCCCTGTTGTTTTTCTATTATGATTGGCACAAAACATTATATATAACAAAAAAAAAAAAAATTCATCAATCTGCCAATTTCAAATAAATAAATAAAAATTAAAAAAATCCGATTTTTTTTTTTTTACGAAGTGTATATCGAACAAGTATTCCTTCTTTTTTTAACAGCGCGACTGTAAAGAATGAAATACTCAGAAATGTGGCTCGCTTCAGTACAAGGTGTTTTCTTTTTATTACCGTCATCTTCATGAAGCATTTATAGTATTTCTTCAACACTGATAGATCATTATTATTTTAATTTTCATCTCCCATATTACTTTTTTTTTTTTTTTTCAAAGATCATCCCCCATAAAAAAAAAAAAAAGAAACATGCACGCGCGGTTCGGTGCCTACCCCAAGGCCCTCACCATGAGCACCCGTGCCTTCCGCAGTCAGCACCGCACCCCCATCCTCCCTCAGCTAAAGGTGGAGGAGCCCACCACGGTAGAGCGGCTCTACGTCGGTTATGTCTTACAGCGAGGTCAGATCGTGAAGCACAACCCGCACCCCCTAGAGACGGAGTTTGCCTACCTCCTAGAAAGGGAGCACCAGCGGTACAGCCGGCATGAGGCCAGTGAGTCCGCCACGCAGTTCCTCGCCGCAAGGGGACAAACGATGGACCTCTTGAACCGCAGCGATGTGAATCAAATCAAGGCCAACTTTTTTGGGTTAGAAATCTATCAAGATGCAATGAAGGTGGCGCTGCAGCGGTACAAGCCGGAGGACCGTGTCACCCCCGCCGATAAGTGGAACCCAGCGGCACTAGCGGAGGACGAGCCTCCTGTCCGCCATACTCTCCACCGCAAGCTGGAGGACTATCTCTACCTCATTGTACGAGGGGAGAAGAGCGGCCGGTGGATGGTGCCCTACACCGCCAGGAAGGAGGGCGAGTCCCTCCGCATGACGTGTGATCGTGCGATCAGCGTGCACCATGGAGAAGGGATTGACAGCTACACGTGGTCGAATGCCCCGCAGGCGACGATCCCATTTACCGACGAACAAGGACAGGCGGCACGGCTGTTTCTGTACGTCAGCACGTACCTCTCCGGTCGGCCCAACTTTGACACGACGGAACCCAAAATTGAAAGACCACGCGTGGGTGTCACGGAGGGAGTTGTTGCAGTATAGTGATCAGTTTCATAGTAAGGCGCTGTTGGAGGCGCTGCGGGATATCACGGCGGATAGCACGTTTGAATCGTGAGAGAGAGGAAATACTTTTTTTCTCGAAAAAAAAAAAAATTAGTAATTAAAGACGTTACTTGTCTTTCTACACATATAACATTACAATAAAAAAAAAAGCTCAAATCATTTTCCTAAAAAAAATGAAATGTCTTCTTAAAAAAAAACACCTCACATCTACAGAAAATACAATTCTTTCTTTCTTACCTTTCTCTTTCCTAGCAAGTAGGGTCATGTACATTCAAGACAGTCCTGTCGGCGGTGCCGTCATCCCTTTCAGCTACTCCGCCTCCAGTGACGGGATCAATTATTACAATAACAATAATAATTATCATCCCCCAGCGCTGTCCACGCACCCACTCCCCACGCTCGCCAGCCGGGCCACCCTGGAGCAGGAGAGCAATCGTGTTTTAGGGCCGTACCTCTCCCAACTAGCGGACGTCACCTCCACCCACCACCGCCTCTGTGCCAACCTGCTGGAGTTACCCCCTCTGCGCAGCGGCAATCGTTATCTTAGACTGGAGGATGGCCCTCGACGGGAGGAAATGCGGAACGGGGGAAAACAAAATAGACGTTCGGTGTTTTTTGTGGATGAGGTCGTAGGTAATAATAATTATAATAATCCGGATATACTAACGACGCATGTCACACTGAGAGGAGGGGGCACTTGGCCCAAGTACTTCCTGCCTTCCATCGCGCAGGCCCGCTGAAAAAAAATGCCATTCATTTTTTATTATTATTTTTGTACAATCGTGTTAGAAAAACTTTTTTTTTCTATTTTGCTTATTTATTATTATCCATGATAATAGCAAATTTTTTTGTTGGATTTTCATTCATTCATGTATACTATATTTATACCATTTTTTTTTTTTTTTTGCTTTGTGATGACGATACTTTTCATTTGTTGTTGGCACTCTCTCCCATTTTTTATCTATCGGATATTACTATTATTTTACAGCTTCAATCCAGAAAGCAATCACGCATCCACTTCCTTCCCTCTCTCTTCTCTTTTTTCAGAGTAATAAAAAACTTTGTAGTGCACTTATATTCGTAAGAATATACACCTTATTATATATATATATATATTAATCACCCTAATATTATTTTTTAAAAGCAAAATCATGGCGGAAAAAGAAGAACTACGCTTCAAGATCAAAGGCAAGGCCATTGTGTACCAAGGCTACCCCGAGAACCGTGTCAAGGACTTGGTCGGTATCCTGGTCAAGATGAAGGTCTCCGACCAGGAGGCGGTGGATGCCTTCAACGAAAATATCGAAGGCTCGCAGTACTCCAGCGGTGACATTAAGGATATGCTGGATAAGGCGACCAAGGCCAGGGAGGAGCGGAAGAAGAAGGAGGCAGCCCCCACCACACCCGACAAGAAGTCCAAGGAGGCCACCAAGGAGGCATTACAGAAGATCACCCTCATCTACCGCGGCCGTCAGTTCTCCTTCGAGGGCCTCCCTAGCTCCAAGAAGCACGCCGTCGTCCAGCTGCTGTGCAAGCAGGCGGATGTGACCCCTGAAATAGCCGTAGAAACCTTCCGCACGAACCTCCCCGAGGAGTCGGCGACGGATGAGGAAATCTGGGCCATGGTAGAGGAGGCGAAGGCGGCCCGCGCGTCTCGCAAGGGGGGTGCTGCTCCCCCTGCGGCGGCGGCGGCTGCTACCACTTCTAGTGCCAAGAAGGAGCGGTCCGCGGAGAAGGCCGCCAAACCCGCCAACTCGAACTCGACGAGTCATGTTGATCCCGAGGGGGAGGACATGGTAGCCAAGTACACTGGTGTGTCCGCGGAGGAGCGCGACTCGATTGATAAGTTTATAGAACAGATTCTGAACGCCCCGCCAATGAAAATTGACGACCGCCTTCGTGAGAACCCCACCCTCGACCGTCAGGAGGACAACACCGAACTGTTGCTGACACAGCGCAATCAGGGAAAGATCGCTGTGTACTGCCAGGAAGGCAACCAGAGCGGCACCAAGCTCGTCCACGCCACCCCCACCATGTCCTTCGAGGAGTTCAGCTCCATTGTGGAGAAGAAGTTCGGTAAGAAGATGGCCCTCTCCTTCTACGAGGATGACGATATTATTGAAATGGACGATGACGACGTCTTTGCCATGTTTCTGGAGATGTGCCAGGGTCCTGGTGGGAAGAAGCATAAGCTCATCTGCACCGACCCCGACTCCAAGCCCAAGGTGCACGAGGACAACATCACCGAGGAGAAGCCGGTGGAGAACGTGAAGGCGGCAGAGGACAAGGCGGCGAAAGCCTTCTCCAACGGCGAGCTCCTCGTCAAGGAGGAGAAGAGCTACACCGGTCATGCCGCCGCGGTGTACTGCTGTGCCTTCTCTCCGGATGGATTCTCCTTCGTCTCCGCCAGCCGTGACAAGACGGTGCGGGTGTGGGACACGCAGAAGGGCACCTGCTCCGTCATGAAGGGCGGCCACAATGACTACGTCCTCTCCTGCGACTTCTCTCCCAAGGGCAACCGCTGCTGCAGTTCCTCGGTGGATAAGACCATTAAGGTATGGAACGTGACGACCTGCTCCAAGGTGGCGACGCTGAAGGCACACGACGACAAGGTGTACTGCGTGCAGTACAACCCTACTGGCGAGTACATTGTCTCCGGCTCCTGCGATCACACCCTCCGTGTGTGGAACAGCGAGAGCTGCAGCAAGATTGTCACCCTCCGCGGTCACACCCTAGCCGTCTTCTCCTGTGGTTTCTCCAAGACCAACGGTAGCAAGTACGTCGTCTCCGGTAGCGATGACCGTCTCATTAAGATTTGGGACTGGAAGGCGGGGAAGGAAGTGAACTCGCTGGTAGGACACACCGGCACCGTCTGGTCGGTCTGCTTCTCCAACAATGACGACTACATTGTCAGCGCCTCCATGGACCACGAGCTGAAGCTCTGGGATGCCAAGACCGGCCTCTGCACCCGCACCCTGCTGGGGCACAAGGTGCCGACGCACAACGCGCTCTTCTCCGCCGATGATAAGTATATCTTTTCCTGCGCGAGGGATAACTCAGTGATGGTGTGGCGTGTAGAGGACGGAGAGCGGGTAGAGACGATCACGGGTCATAAGGATACCGTCTACCACATTGAGCTGATGGAGAACAAGTTGCTGACCGCGTCGATGGATAAGACGTTGAAATTATATAATATTGGCAGACAGTAAGAAAGCGTGGGAATAAAAAAAGAAAAAAAGGGATAGCGGAACATGCTTTACGCTATTCTTTTTTATTTTGTTTTTCTATTTAGCTCCTTTCTTTACTTTTTGTCTAACAAGTAGATCCCTTTTTTTGTGTTTTTGTTATTTTTCATCGTTGTATACGCAGAAAGCCTTAAATAAAAAGACAGAAATCCAACAGCTAATTTTTGTATCGCAATAAATTTTTTTTAACTCTCATCATTTTTTTTTTTTTTTTGTCATCATTTCATTTCTTGGCGATAAACCTCACATGTTTGATTGTTGTACCGTAGATGAGGATTTTTTTTTTTAGAAATGATTTTTTTTATTATTATAATTAGAAGTTAGTGGAGAGGAAAAAAAAAATGAATAAGCAAGCGCAAATATGATTTTACTAATAATATAATCAAAATATAATAAAAAAAGCAATAAGTGGTGTACACTTGAAACTAATAAAAAAAAAAAAATGGAATGAATGATTCTCCCATAAAAATAACAAGCCGTATGTTATTATTCTTTCTCTCTTACTTCTATAGTTTTTCAAAAATAATAAATAAAAACATGTCTCTTCTAGCGTTACGAAAAGCCCTCAGCACCTTCTCCAAAACCAACGCCGCCCCCGCGGTGGAGCTCTTCCGTCAGCTCACCCCCGCCGACCTGGGGTACTACGTCTCCGACGATGCCGCGATGGAGTACATGCAGTCCCCCCAGTCCTTCCCCATCCTCTCCCACGGCTTCAAGCTGGGCACGGCGCTGCGGCAGGAGCTGCTCCGGCCGGGGGAGGAGCACCACTCGCCCATGATCTGGATGAATAGTCAGCGAGACCGGATTGGCTGTTCCACCCTGTATGAGGATGAGCAGGTGACGCTGTGTTGGTTTGTGGTGCCCCCGCGGCATACGCTAGGACTACACGACCACCCTACCATGACGGTGTGGCAGCGGGTCCTGTTTGGGCGGCTGCAGGTCACGGCGATGGACTTTGAGGGGCCACCCCCTACCGTCTCTGAGATACAACACTGCAAGGATGCTTTTCCAGGGGTGGTCCGTCATACCGGAGAGGTCTCCAGTGAGAACAGTGGACTCCTGCACTTCACCCCAGAGAGTGGCGGCGGTGTGCTCCACGAGCTGACCAACCCTCATGACACCGAGCCAGCGCTCTTTATCGATATTATTGCACCCCCGTACTATCGGGAGAAGGATGACCTCCCGTGCACGTACTACATTGCGGAAAAGCGAACGGAGGAGAATGAGAAAAATGGGAAAAAGGAAAAAGAGTTTAACTTATCCAATGTGGACAGTGGTCTGGTAGAACCGTTGGTGGTGGGAGACAAGGTGCGGCTGGTGCCTCGCCGGAACTATGGTGGGCCAGCACTGCAGGCGTTCGTGCACCTCCAGGATTGAGGGAGGGGTGCGCATCACAAGATATCGGGAAAAAAAACGCATCAAAAGGAAAACATTTTCACAAAAATCTATTAGACAACCCATACTATTTTGTTTTGGGTTTGTTTTCATTTTTCATTGTTTGGAAACTAGAGTTGACATTTTTTTTCTATCACTTTGTTTTTATTCTTATCTAGAGCACACATAATTTAAGTCAAAAACCAATATCAAAAAATGTTTCGTCGCTCCATCGTCTCGCACGCCACCCACGACGTCATCATCTCTGGTGGTGGTATGGTGGGGGCGGCCACGATGGCCTCTCTGCAACAGCTAAGACAGCGACTGGCCACCCCGGCAGGACTGCCCACCCCGCTGGATAAACTAACGATGGTCGACGTCGGCCGCCGCCCCACGTACGACCCGAACAATATTTTTCACCAGCTCCGAACGGTGAGTGTGACCCCGGTGTCCAGCAAGATTGTAGACTCCCTCGGCGGGTGGAAGAAGCTGACGACGAAGCACTCCTACTATCGCATAGCGGTCCGGCACGAGCAGGCCAACGGACCCCTCCTGCAAGACTCCGACCGGTCCTCCTCCTTCTTCATTAACCACTTCCTAGGCAACAAGACAACGACACAGCCGCTGCTGGAGTTCACCGACCTTCGTAAGCCGGTGGGGTTCATGTGCTACAACGCCGAGCTCAACACCGTGATGGTGGAGGTCGTCGAGGAAAATATGGCCAAGGAGGGTGGGAGCGCCAAAGATGCGCTGCACTTTGAATCTAAACTAGAGAATATTAAATTACCTGGGAAGGCGGTGGTGGATGGTCCGCTAGGGACGGCGACCCTTCGCAAGGGGGAGGAGACCTCCGAGGAGGCCTTCAAGCTGGTGCTTGGTTGCGAGGGGCGTGGTAGCCCTCTGCGTGATGTGCTCAATGTGTCTTCTCTCCAGCACGACTACTCTCAGACGGCCTTCGTGTGTGATGTACGGCTGCAGGCCCCCTCCGACGGTAACGTGTGCTGTTTTCAAAACTTCTTCCGCGATGGGATGATCATTGCCCTTCTGCCCATGTCGCCGGATAGCGCAAACATTGTCTTCAGCACCACCCCCGAGCACGCCAAGAAGCTGACGGCCATGACCCAGGAGGAACTGGTGGCGGAGCTCAACCGCCGCTTGCACGACTTCGCCCCGGCGGATATCCCAAAGATTTTGGAGGTACCGGAAGGTGAGATGAAAGGAAAGACGGTACGCAAGCAAGGCAGCTTCCCCCTGCGGCTCAACGTGGCCACCAACCCTTACGCCCCTCGCGCCATTCTTCTCGGTGACGCCGCCCACGGTATCCACCCCTTCGCTGGTCAAGGTCTGAACCTGGGCATCTACGACGTCTGCGCCCTCACGGACGTTTTGGAAAAAGCGGTCCGGGCAGGGCAGGACGTGGGCAACAGCGTGACGGTGGGTCAGGTGTTCGCTGGGGAGATGCTCGCCCACACCACCCCCATGATCGCTGGGATGGAGTTCATCAAGCATGCCATCTACGGGGCACCGGGGTTTAGCTGTGTAGGGATGAAATTACTGAACGAGACGCCCATCCTGTCGACGCTGGGGAAGGACGCGATTTTCCAGGTGTCGTCGGGGGCTGCCTTTGCCGCCCGTCACCCCGACTGCTTTCTCTTGGAGTGAGGGATCCGTCACGACAACCACAAAAATTTAAAACAAAAAAAAAAACATTTTAAATAAAAATATAATAAACTAGTGCTTATCTCTACATCAAAAATAACTCAACTAAAGTCAAAAAAGACAAACGTTACTTTGACGCATTGTAATACCGAACAAAAAAAAAAAAAAGAATAAATATTTTATTTCTAAAAAACGTATTTTAACACTTCCATATTGCAGTACATTCTATTTTCGTTTCTCTGTTCCATTTCAAATCAGTGAAAGTACCAAAACTATTAAAACAAGAATGAATCACCCAGACGCACTCCCCCATAGAGCGGCAGGCGGCCGTGCCTACGAAGGCCTCAGCAACGCCAAGAAGATTGAGCTCACTCACTTCCTAGACACCCAACTACAACAGGGCGATTGGGAAAAAAACTTGGATAGTGCCATTGATGCCATTATTGCCCGTCGTGCCCAGACCGGAGAGTCGCTGGAGCTGGGGTCGATTGTGGAGGAGGCGCTGCCGGTAGGGAAAGGGAGCGTGCCGCCCAGCGTACGGGAGGAGCTATTGCGTAAGATTATAGGGGCAATCGAGGAGGAGTGTTAGAGACAGAATACACGAGCGTGTTTTATTATGTTTTGAAAAAAAGTGAAAAATGTTGTTTATTTTTTGTGGCAAAACTATCCTTATTTCATCTTGTTTCTTTTTTTAAGTTTATCTGTCAGATTCAAAAGAAAAGAAAAAAAAGAGTTATATTCACAGAAATGTCTGCTGAACGTGAAGAAGTGTTAAGCAAGATCAACGCCGGTAATATAAAGCGTCAGGCGGACGACAAGAAGAAACAAACCACGAAGCAGCAATTAGACGCGGAAAACAACGAAAAAAAAGAGGAAGAAAAGAAGCAGCACACCGGCGCCCGCAAGTACCTCTCCAACATCATTACATTTCTCGTCTTTGTCAGCCTGCCCCTCGCCGATGAGGTGATCGACTGGACCCTGGTGCAGCTGCTGACGGTAGCCAACCTGATCATGGCCGCCGTTGGCCTACAAGGCGACAACGTGAACATTATGCTGGTGATCATGTGCAACTGGCTCGTCATTGACCGTGCCCCGTTTCTTTATCGGCTGCCCGGCATCATTAAGGAGATTCCGCTGTATATTACGGTTTCCTACGTGATGGGTAACTTGATCTTCTTGGGGGTGGGGTATGTCTTGTATGTGGAGCAAAAGGCGCAAAAACTCACTGGCAAGAAAAAGAAGACGGAAATGACCCCAGAAAATGAAAAGGAGGAGCAGCTAGCGGAGTTCACGCGACGGAAGGAGAAGGAGAATCGGTTAGAACTGCTGTTTGTGGTGACCCTCATCTCCAACGCGGTGCTCCTCGTCGCGATTGGTGTGATACCGATCAGGGATGTATTGAATGGGATAGGACACACATTAAAGATGGTGCTAGTAAAGGAATAATAATAAGAAGAATAATGATGGAAATAAAATGTGCTTTTGTTTTATTTTTATTGATGTTTTTTTTTTTTTTTCTTATATATTATTGTTTCCATCACTGTTATTATGTGCTCCGCAAAAAAAAAAAAAAGAATAAGAAAAATCTTTTTGTCGTGGTTACATATTCTCTACAACAAACCATCAGATACTCATCGCTGTATATATTTCCGTTTTCCTCTTCTTTCTGTTCAGTATTCTATTACCAAAAGCACACACACTTTAATCATAATGGAGAACCAAGAAGGAGGCCGCGGACGAGGAAAGAACCGCAGAAAGGGTAACCGCAGGGGCAGGGGTGGGGCCGCCCAGGTCCACGAGGACGACGGTGTGAGTGATCACACCAACTCCCCTCCCCCGGAAGATGAAGAGGTCCCAGTCGACGCGCCAGTGAAGCAAGAAGAGAAGAAGGAAACCCCCGTAAAAGAAGAAAAGAAGACAGAGACTCCTGTTAAAGAAGAGAAGAAACCCGAAACCCCAGCCAAGAAGGAAGAGGAAAAGAGTCCGTCTGCCCCTAGTCCCGCCCCCATTCCTCCCGCCGGCAGTATCGTGAACAAAATGAACGATGTGGTGTCCACCGTCAAGGACGAGGTCGTGCAGGACGTGGCAGCCCTCAATGCCTACGCGATGGAACACTCTCCGCCGATCACGGATGCGATCAGCTCCACCATCGACACCGTCTCGGAAAAGATCAGCAATCACGTCATTACCCCTATTTTTAACCCGGACGAGAAGGAGGAGGGGACGGGCAAGGAGACGGGCTGCTTGGAGGCAAACTGCCAAAAGTGTAGTGTGATGTAAACACACGGAAATAAATCGTAATAATAAAGACGTAAATAATGATAATATATATACATACGGCCGCATTTCTCTACTCAACGCTTCATAACCTTTTTCTTTTATATTTTTTGTCTATTCGCACTGCCGGTGACTTTTTTTTTTTTTTTCAAAAAAAAAAGGGCGAGAAAATAAAAGAAACTGGCGAGAGGTTGATATCTAATCTTTTTGAAAAACAAAAAAAAAACTCTTTAACCACGATCTGTTTTTAGTCATTTTACGGCCTCTTTGTTTGTCCGTGAAAGGTAAAGACGGATGATGCACTTCTGCAAAACAATCCTACCCTTCTTCTCTCTCTTTCCTTTATTCTATCCCATACCGCAGTTTTACTTTGAATCAAAAAAAAAAAAGATAGTATTATGCCACCCAAGAAAAAGCTCCCCAGAAAAGGAAAAGCCAGACAGGGAGAGCTAGACCTGGAAACGGCCGCGGAAGAAAGAATCGACGCCGTCACCGCGGAGCCCTTAGGTGAAAAGTTTATCGAAGTCATCAGTCCAGATGGCACGTTAAAGTTATTTTACAACACCAGCACATTGATCCGTATTGCCCTCCACAAGAATGGCTTCATGCAACCTCCTCACTTTCGAGAGCCCATGAACCCTTCCATGATTAAGAAAATAGAACAGATAGAGGGGAAAGCGTTTTCTTTCCACGAGGACATACACCGTCACGACGGGGAAGAGGACGGCGCCGCGATTGTACACCGTCACGTCTTTTTCGATCAAATCATGGATGAATTCTATTTGCTCAATCCAGCCGAACTATTTGTGTGTCCCGTGTGCTACGCCCACTACGTGGAGCATTATTATATTCCTGCTCATGCCGCGGGAGGGGAGCCGGTGGAGTACATTGATGACGGGGCGACCCCTGTGGTGGATCCATTGCAGGTGTTGAATCACATGCTACGACACCCGCTGCATCCGCAGGAAGAGGCGGTAGACGTGGACGAAGAAGGAGAGGAAACACACCCTGACAGTGTACTACCACTGATCGTCTTTCGAAGTGCGGCGAAGCTGAAAAAACACCTAAAACTACACCATGATGTGTTCGTCACCAAAGTCAGCGAGGAGTACAAGTTAAAGCCGATGCTGAATACATATTTCTTCGCCTTTAATCAACTAAATGAGATCAAATTTAAGGAAGGAAAGTTACGAAAAAAAAGTTGGCGCTGAATATTTCACGCTACTGGAACATAGACGCACGGTACAACCGACTTCGCTACAACCGTGTGGTCGAGGCGGTGGAGGACGCGGAGTCACGGACGGTAACGGAAGAACTGTTTGGTTTCCCTGGTGAAACCGTATCCACTGGACTAGACCTCACCCACACCGACGACAAGAGCGACGACGATGACTTTGTCGTCGATGACAGCTCCGAGGGAGAATTCATTGCCCGCTATTCCCCTT
Organism: Angomonas deanei; assembly: GCA_903995115.1. NCBI lineage: Eukaryota > Euglenozoa > Kinetoplastea > Trypanosomatida > Trypanosomatidae > Angomonas > Angomonas deanei. Next base: position 303,254 of record LR877160.1, read on the forward strand.
CCTTTCCTAGTGAAGAAGAGGAGGAAGAAGAAGAGGTGGAAGAAGTAAGACGGCGCTCCTCACACCGGAAGACGAGCACGTGAGCCGTCGGAAGAGACCACCTCTGACGAAACCGACGAGGAGGACGAAGAAGAGGATGAGGTGGAGGAAGAGTTACCGTGGTGGAAGCGGCCGCCCCTCCGTGAAAACCTCTCCGCCGAGGATTACTACTTTGTTAAGAACGCCAAGTACAATCAACCCTCGCAGACCACCTTGTACCAGCCCACGATTAGTAAAGAAGAGAAGCAGATGGAGGAGGTGGACTGGGACCGTCTTGGGGGGTCTTTCGAGCCGATCAAGCCGATACGGGTGAAGGCGCCCACGCCACCAAGGCCGTCCGTAGACCTCACCAAGGCGAAACTACTATTGGACGATGAGGAGGAGGAGAACGCCCCGACGACGAACAACAGCAATGCGAATAGTAGTAGTGTGAACGGTACCCCCAGCGGCGGTCGGCCTTCGTCCGCCAGTAAGGCGGCCCCTAAAATACTTCTTGACGACGAGTAAAAAAAAACTATTTACAAAACAGAAAAAATCATATATTTATTCTCAAATTTTCCCCTTTCAGAGGGGTCTATAACAGACATTGCACTGCTGCATTAATTATTGGATAAACTGAAACACAAAAAAAAAAATCGTTAAACACCTATACAAGTGTAGGAATTATTTTTGGATTTCATTTTATACCATCAACCTCCTTTCTTTTTTATTATTATTTAATGTAAGTAAGTATAGCAGCTACAAAATAACAACAAAAATGAGCTCCGTTAGTCGATTTCACTCCCACTCCCCCACGCCCATAAAAGACTTGGCGCAGGAGTTCGCGCTAGATCGAGAGGCCAGCCTCCCCGTGGTCGCCACGAGGGTGAAGGAGTTGGGGGACATTGTAGAAAAACTATCGAAACGCTGTCAGTACTTGGAAAAGGTGCAAGACCGGCAGCGGGTCATTACAGAAGATTTACGCAACCACATTGCCAAATTAGAGGAGCACTTTGCGAAGAGTTCCACCGAGTTGACCTACGCCCAGCAGCAATTGGAGTTTGTGGTCATTAGTCAGGAAAGGGAGCACGGCGTGGTGGCCGACCACACGGAGCAGCTGCGGCTCTTCGCTGGGGAGGCGGGGCGGTACGGGGCGAACAGCGCCAAGGCGGAGGCGAAACCATTTATCTTAATCCTCGCCAACTGGCTTTACACGCCGGTAGTCCAGTTTGTAAAAGGTATCTACACCCTCTTTTTCCCCTTTATCAATACCACCCAATCGCTCTCGCTGTTTAACTCTGGTGTGTTGCAGCGGTACACGGCGAGTCAGACCCGTGCCCGGTGGGAGCAGATGCGGAAGGGGGATTTGTTAGAGATGTTGCAGACGGGTACGTTAGATCCTACGGTGCATAATGGCTCCATGAAACCATCCATTTCGTGAAGAAGAAAACAGTACATTATAAAACAAAAAAAAACAAACAAATTATGAAAGAAGGTTGTCATAACAGATTAAAATGGAATAGTGACTTTTGTTTGATGAATCATCCTTTCCTTCCTAATACCTATTTTTATTTTTATTGTGAAGTAACTTTTAGAATACAACATGGAAAATATATTTATAAAAGAGGTCTCCTACAAGCCCGAGGTGGTGGAGTACTTTCTTAGGGATGGATTTCGTAGCACCTCTTGGTTAGAGGAGGTGTGTGGTGCCTTTGGTCTGGTGATTGCGGCCATCTTCGGGGCCTGCATTGCGGCCTCCCTTCTCTGTTTAGTCTACTGTCTCTGTGCTGGCAGGTGGGAGAGCCATACGGTGATAAAAACGAAACCGATTCGTAAAACTAGTTCCCCCGTCGGTGCGCATGGCATCACCCACCTAGCGGTGATCATGGACGGTAACCGCCGATACGGCAAACGGTGTGGTGCCGCGCCGCTGCCCTCCGACACGGAAAAGATTGCACAAGTATTTCAAACCCTTCAGCTCGACACCAACGTGGCCGCGTCGAGTGTTTCCCAGTGGATGAGTCAGCAGTACCAACAGTTCCTTTCTTTAATTAGTCACAGCGCCCTCGACGGCCACCGCATTGGGGGCGAAAAGCTAATGGCCTTCATTAGCGACTGCATCGAGCTTCGTATACCCATGCTCACCGTGTACGCCTTTTCCACCGACAACTGGAAAAGACCCCCACACGAGGTGAATGTGTTGATGATTCTCTTCTTCTTCTTTTTTGAGCAGATCCGAAAACTGGCAAAAGAGAAGGGCATTTTTATTCGGTTCATCTCCACCGATCCGCAACAGCTCCCCGCGCGTGTGTTAAGTCTGATGAAACAGGTAGAGTGTGAGTCACGCCAGGTCCGTCCTCGCCGTATTGTCGTCAATGTGTGCGTTAGTTACAGCGGACAGTCGGAGGTGCGGAATGCCTGTCAGGCGGTGGTCAATAAAAGAATACACGACAGGACGGTGGAAGACACGCCAGTCACCACCGATGAAATCAAAGGTCAAATGCTACGTAGCATCACACAAGATGCCCATGAGGCGGAGGACGCCACCCTCTTTCCTTCCATCACCGATCGCGAACCGCAGGTGATGCTACGCACGAGCGGAGAGCAGCGAATTAGTAATTTTCTGCTTTTCGAGAGTGCCTATACGGAATTCTTTTACTTGGAAAAGACATGGCCCACCGTCACCAAAGGGGACCTGGAGGACGTGATTCGTCAATACAGCGAACGGGACAGACGGTTAGGGAAGTAAAGGACGAACAAGGTGTTCTATATGTGTGTGTGTGTTTCTGTATGTTTACGTGTGTGTGAGTGTGTGTATTTTGTCTTCCATAATATTATTAAGCATCCAGCTGCTTTTTCCAGCAACAACAAAATACATAAACGTTAATCAAAATGAAAATGAAAGATTTTCTTTGCACATCCATTTAAAAAAAAAAAATATCGTGATTTGTCGTTGCTTTTATTGCCGTCTGTTTTACTTTTTTTTTATCCTTTCTCCTCTCATAAAACAGAAGTACTTTAGAAGGAAAGATACTTTCAGAACAAAAACAAACAAATGGATATGGCAGACGACGCATTAAGAAATGAGGAAAGCACCGGTGAACCCTCCGTCGCCCCTTTCGTCCCATCCTCCCCTGTGGAAATTGTACAAAACGAAGAAACCCGCTCCGAGATTGTACACCTCATTACCAGTTGGCTTATCCGGCAAGGGTTCACCTCCTCTGCCCAATTGTTGCGAGAAGAGGCGGCGTCGCAGCTGAAGGTGGAGCATCAGCAGCGTAAGGCGCTGCGTGGTATGTGCAGGGGGGTGGAGGAAGGGTCGTGGGAGCTCGTGGGCAAAAATATGAAAAAGTTAATCTCCAAAACGCCCAACAAGGCCAACTCCAAAGTGGAGTCGCCTTCGCAAATTATCAGTTTAGCCCGTCTACTTCCGTTCTTGTTAGCAGAACAGCAGTTTCTTGAATTGGTCGACAGCGACGACGACCAAAAGACGTTTTCCTTCTTTATGAAAACAATCAAGCCCTTCGAGTCCACCATTGGCTGGAAACACTTTCAAAGGTTGAACTACCTGCTCACTTGCAAAACAGTGGCCGAGGCGGCGGGGGCGTACCCCGAGTACCGCAGCTGGTCCCCTGAGGTGGGACGTCTCCAGCTGATCAACCGCATCACAGAGGCCATCGGCAGCTCCCTCTCCCACCCGTACACACGACCCACCGGTATCACCGGCGGCACCGCGGTCTCATCGCAGATGGATCTAGATCGCATTATCGCGCAGTCCCTCTCCTATGATTTAATTCAAAAACAGTACCCCACCCTGACCAGGGACACTCCCAAGTTGTCCGTGAGCTCCATCTTCAAGTCCCTTGATAGTCAGACCCCACCATGCGAACCGATGCTGTCGGTGAACATGAACGACATTGTGCGGGATAAGTTCCCTGCCTTTGTCTCCAAGGCCGGCCGCCCTCTGCGTCTCACGGCGTGTCAGCCATTCCTCTCGCACTCCTCCTTTGTGGTCGGCACCCACCGCGGGGCGGTCCTCTGGATTCCCCTCGAGACGACGATGCGGCGGGGCAAGACGGTGGTGAAGTGCGAGGAAACCCTCCTCCTCACCCACCCCTACCCCGTGCGTGGGTTAGCCAGGCACGGGGCGAAGCTGCTAGTATGGGGCGGCCCCCACGCGGTGGTGCTGTCCCTCGCGTCCTGGATGGAGGAGGCGGCCGACGGTGAGGCGGGTTGCGTGGTCAACCAATTCCACCACATGATGGATGTCTTCTGCAGTTGTTTCTTTCCATGCGGCACCATCGTCGCCACCGGCCTCTCTGACGGCATGGTGAGCATGTGGGATGCCAACAATGGCTCTAAAATGTACGATAATAGTTACAACAACTTTCCCGTCGTGTCGCTCGTCCCCAATCACAGTGGCACCACCTACTTTGCCGCGACGAAGGATGGCGTGATACGGATGGTGGACACGGCGACAGGCATCACCACCCTCACCTTAGCGGCTCCAGTGGCAATGGAAATTGTATCCCTTGCTATGTCTCCTTCCTCCTCGGTGCTCCTCTCCTCCTACCGTGGCGGCATTCTTCGCATGTGGGATGTGCTGACGGGCAATCTTCTCCCTCACCGACTGGTGGGCGTGGAGAATAACACGAGACTGCACGTGCCCGTTACGTTCGGGGCGTTGGACTTTTACATTTATAGTAGTAGCGAGGACGGTGGGGTGTATTTTTGGAACTTGCAGTCGCAGCGGGAGGCGAGGACGGACGCCACGGCACATGACCCACTCGATAGAGAGCAGGCCAACGCACTGAAGCCGATTACCTCGCGGTGGCCCAGCACGCTCATCCTTCCCCCGACGACGCAGCTGCACACCCACAACGCTTGTGTGATGGATATTAAAGTGGAGGATTCTTTCCTGATGAGCTGTGGGGAAGACGGATTAGTGTACATTTTTAATAACGGAAACGAACGGAAAGATTAGGCGGGAAGAGAGAAAAGAGAGTATGCAGACGGACACACGTTGAGCATTTCTTAACGAAGAAACAGGATACATTTTTTTTTTTCTCTTTTTGTATATTTTTTCGCGTAAAGGTTACCGTTGTCATATGTTTTTCCACCATCTCTATTTCTCCCTTGTCTATGAAAGTAGAAATAAAAATAAAAAGGTAATAATAATACAATGACTGCCGTGCGTTGCACCCTGCCAGATGGGGATTACTTATCCTTTCAGCTCAACCCCAGCAGCACCGTACAGAGTGATATCAGACCACACGTTAGTGAGTCTCTAGGGCACTCTCATTTTTTGTTTATTGTGCAGGGCACCATCCCACCCCAGCGTCTCAGCGCCGACGACGAAAGGAAGTCACTGGGGGAGTTGAAGATAAGGGACCGATCCGCCCTGCGCGTTCTCGTCGACAACGCCGCCGTTCAGGCAGACCAAAAAAGAAAGAAGGAAGAAAACGCCCCTCCCGAAGAAGTAAAAAAAGCCCCCATCTCTTCCTCCGTCCAGTATGTCTCAAGTAAGGCTCCCACGCACTATGTGGAGCTGGTGGACCTCTTCTACTACCATGACTTCGAGGCCTGCAGGTCCCTCCCCGCGACGATGCGCTACAACGCCCTCGCCAACGTGACGGTGGAGTACCTGTGGGGACAGGTGCGGTTTTATGCCAAAAAAATGTCCGATGCGACGACAGACAGAATCTTCGAACTACGAGGAAACGCGCCCGCTCGAGCTGATCAATGTAAAAAAGAGATGCGTTAGTCCCTTCATTCTCCGTATCGAGCCGCCGGCGACGACGGCGAAAGACTTCCTTGAGATTAACTCCATCCAAGAAGCAAAGCGGTGCCGTCTGCTGGACTACCCCGAGAATACCATCGTCCGCGTCATCACAGAGTTTGACAAGGAAAACAACCGACCAAGGGAGCCCACCCCACCACCGGTGGAAGGAGACAAGTGGGAAGTCCGCTGCGTGCTGCCGAATGGAGACAAGCTGAATCTCACAGAGTTGTGCGCTCAAAGCACGTTGGGGAAGGATGTCCGGCCGCTGGTCGAGGATTCCCTCGGAAGAACGGACTTTATCTTCATGGGGGCCACGGTGCCTCCGGTCGCGTACAGCGGGGAAGATGAGCGCCGTCCGTTAGAAGAGTTAGATGTGAGCCACAGGACCGTCATCAAAGTCAAGTGGGTGGACGCAGAGCACGTGTACAGACCATGAACCACAACACAAAACAAACATATGTAAACTTTTTTGTTCTCTCATTTTATCCAGCGGAAGGATCAGTGTTGTTTGAGTTTTTCGTCTGTTTTTCCTCCGGCCGTCGGAGGCCGTATATTCTATTCCGTTTTCCTTTTTACACAGAAAAAAAAAAAAAAAGTGTGCATTTATAGGTGTGTAATGTACGCTGGTGGACGCGTTTTCCTGTGCAATCAACTCATCAACTCTTTCCCCACCTACTCTTAATAGAAAACAAATTATTACAATCAAAAAAAAAATGAAACCTACTTATATTTTACTGTGCTTTGTGTTGCTGTTCTGCAGCTGCTCCGGCACCTCCGTCCCCCCACCCCAGCCGTTCAACGTCTTTGGGTACCTCCCAGAGTATCGTGCGAACAAACTATTCCCATATGAAACCTTCTTCGCCAACGGACTGACGCACCTCATCTTCTTTAGTGTGGAGATTAACAACTCTACCTTGGGAATAGACTACATTGAGGAGCGACTTCCACCGATGGAGGAGTGGAACAAGATCCGTGAGCTGGCGGATAAGTACAACGTGAAGCTGATGGTGTGCGTCGGTGGAAGCGATCGCAGCGAAGCCTACCCGACGCTGGTGCGATCCAACCACACTGAAAACTTCTTTTCGCAACTGAAGTCCCTCTACGTGGACCGCAAGTTGGATGGGTTTGACTTTAATTGGGAGTACCCCGCATTGGAGGAGGACTACCGCAAAATGAACGAGTTCTTAATCAAGGCAAGGGCGGCACTGAACTCCACGGGTCGACCACCGATTGTGTCGATGCCAGCGCATCCCCACCCCACCACCTCCTCTTTTCTCCGGCTGAGCGGCATCAACGACGCGGTAGATTACATTCACTGGATGGCCTACGGCACGGTGGAAAGACTGTCAGTCCTCATGCAGCCCCTCGTGCTGGAAGGGTTTTACGACAACATCAAAAAGCTCACGTTGGGTCTGGATTTCTACGCCACAAACGGGCCCCAGAATGCCACCACCTATTCGGAAGTTGTGGTGAGGGCGCTTATGCAATCTGAAAAGCCAGCGACAGACGAAGTGGTGCAGCGCCTAAAAGAGAGCAGCAATGAAGGGGGATTCGACTTTACTGGCTACTACGGTGTGCAGAAGAAGATGGACCGCGCCCGCCAGGCCAACTTTACCGGTGTGATGATATGGGAATTGGGACAGGATATACTGTCTTACCCTCCGGAGGTGCTGAAAAAGGCGACGGACGACGCGACCATCGAAAAATTGTATAACGTGTCTCTCATGAGATCCATTCACGAAAAGTTGACCGAGTGGAAGAAAGCCGATCCACCCAAAAAAGATATTAACGAGGAGGGGGATTTGTAAATCCTCTCACGCCAACAACAAAAGGAAGCAAAAAAAACATAAGCACCGCATATTATCCGACGAAAGAAGCGTACGGTGTGTTTTATACTGCGCGGCCAAATAACATTTGGCGCCCGTATAAAATATACAAAAAAATTCACTCTTTCGCCGTGGGCGTTCGTGCGTGCAGGTAATTAAATTTGATTATACACTGTTTACTGAAAGCGTTTCCTCTTTTGATTATCTACCCGGACTGTTTGTTTATCCACCCCCAGAAACGTTCATTCCTCCACCCCGCCCCCTATCCAAGAAACATAGGCCCGGCCAAGAGAAAAGCGATCCCTTTGGTGCCAAAGGGCGCGGCCCGCCGTTGTGGGACGAGCGCATAGAGCGGCCGGCATAGGCCCCACCAGGAGAGAGGCCTCCCGTTTCCAACGAGACCACCCCCGCACAAAGTGCTGGACATCAAACGCCGGGACACCCGAACCTGCAGTGGCGCTGGGGACAAGTCGACCTTATCCTCAAAGGATGCGTGTCCCCTGTTCAGGGCCGACGGTCTTTGAGGGATTATCTTGAAGCAGAAATGGACCGTCTGGATATCCAAAAGCGCCGTCCGCCGGGTGGCTTTTGGAGGGGTCAGGCGGGTCGGAGGCATTTTTCCGAGTAAACCCCGAACAAAGCGTTACCGTTTGGGGGCTTTAACCTACTTTTTAAAACATCCACACGCAGAAGAGTCACGTCTGTTTGCCGCCCCTGCGTTTTTCCTCCCCGGTGGCGTTTTTGCGGCTCGCCGCGTGGTGGCGGCTCCACTGTTTCCGGTTGACTCCGCTGGGTTGTTTTCCGGTCAATTTAAGAAGTCCACATCCGCGCCACCTACCTGTATACCAGGGCGACCTTCCAAAGCGCCCGGCCCGCGCAACCAACCGCGGCGCCGCGGGCGCCTTGTCCCTCGCCATCGCGCGCGTTGCGCGGTGCGCGGCCCCTCCCTTTTTGGAATGTGGGGCGCATTCGGGCATCGTTAACCCTTCAACAGCGCGTCATGTTGGATTTTGTTCAACCGCCGGTACTTTTTTAAAGATCGAAACGCTCTGATGGGCGGACGCGTGTCGCATTCCTTTCCGAAGCTTTTGCCGCACAGTTGTTTTGTTTCTTCCCACCGACCGGCTTTGACCCGGCCCAATGGCAACACTACTATTTTGCCAAGATAAGAGAAGCGATCCAAGAGCTGAAACGGCCGATGACGAGTCGGCGGACGGGCTTTGTGTTTTACCTGCTTCGCGCCCCGTTTTCGAGGACCGGGAATGAGGGCGTCCAAAGGATCCTCCTGCCTGAAATTTATTTCCCGAAGCCGTTTTCCTCAATGGGGCTCTCGTCGTTGCCTTGAGTCGTTTTGGTAAAAGAAAGGCCGAATCCTCCGCGGAAATACCGGGGCCCGCCCCAGCGAAATAGGCAGGGCAGCCGGAACGACTCGCCCGGCATCGTTCGCGGCGGCGAGCACCTTGGCCGCCCCGGATTCCGCGGCGTCGTCTGCCACGAATAAAATTCGGAGGGCCATTTCCCGACAGCAGAGGAAGGGACCTGTATCCGTTCCAATCCCGCGATTTGGGCGTCCAACAGAGCAGCGGTGGCGCGCTTATTGTGGGGCGATTTGGCTTGTGCGAACCCAGCTTCCGGCGTTTGGAATTGGTGTGAACGTGGTGGCGACAACGGGGGCAGTGGTTGCACCCATTTTTTTTGCCCGTCCTCGGGGGCTCTGGCGTGGGATGATGATCGGCGGGGAGTCGGCTCTTCTTCTCTTTCTTTTTGGTTTTGTTCGGCCCAGACCGGGCCAGGTCGTTCGGTTTGTCGTCCGTCTTTAACCGGACATGGGCTTCCTTCAAAACCACAATTTCCGTGCGCGCAAACAATCTTACGCGGGACACCTAAGTAAGCCGAAACCGAATTCCACACCACGCTCTAAAAATGGCTATATCTCCGCGATGTCGAAACGGCATAAAACCATGGACGGCGGCCAAAACCGCCAGAATGACTTGCGTTTCGGAATAATCGCGAATTGGGTTTGCTAAGGTCCTCCCGTCCTGTCAAAACTCTTCTACTTAATAAAAATTGTCACAGTCAATCCTTACCTGAAAGAGAAGTAAAAAAGCAAAAAGGAACTCAAAAACCCCTTTCGCACTTTAGTAAGTTTGCCACCGCCGTGCTTTTTGCTTTCAGAAAACTGCTGTTTGGGAAGGAAAAAAAAGGAGAACGACAAAGAAACCGGAACGGCCGGGGCCGTTTGCCGGACAAGGGGAGGGCCCGGGCGGTCGTCCGCCAAAACCCGGCCGCCGGGCGGCCCCGCGAACCATTTTTGCCGCCAGGGACTCCTCTGGCGAGCGGAGCCCACCTGCCGAACGCCGCCACCCGCGAGCAACCAGCCCCTCAAAAGCCACGCTCCGCCCTGGCCGTCGTCCCCCCATCTCCTTTAAGGGGTCCCCAAATATGGTCTCCGTTATGGGGCTTTCCCCCTGCCGGCGCGCAGGTTCCCCCGCTGTCCGGGTTCTCTCCAAACGAGTCCCCCCCGCCCTGGCGCGGGCCCTCTTGGGGGGCGCCGGCGACGTTGTTGAAGGCCAGGGCCGGGCTTCGGGGGATTTGAAAGCGTCGGTTGGCGGGTGGCGGGGGTGGGCGTTCGCGTGGGTTGCCGTTCCAAATTTGGGGGGAAAAAGGGCCGCAAAACGTTTATACCGACGCCTTTTGGCGGCGGAGTTGGCTTTGGCCCCGTTGGTCAGGGTGTTGGGTTCGATTTTAACTTCGAAGGGTGAACGGCTTCTTCCCTGGGGGGTTTGTTTGGGCGGGTGGTCGTTTTCGCGGCGGCGGTCCGGCTCTTGTGTTGCGATCCTTTCCCGTCTTCGTTCGGGGTCGGAGGGGTGCAGTTGGGGAAGCCCCCCCGTTTCCCTCTCGTCCTAATGCCGCCGGGAACGCGGGGCGGGGATGTCTTGTGGGGTTTTTGGCTGCGCGGCTCTTCGGGGGGCCTTTGGCCGGAAACCGGGCGTTTCCGTTGCCGGATTAGAGGGGGGAATCTGTCGGGGCGCTGCTTTCCTATTTAGGGGGCCGCTTTAGCCATCCCGGGTGGCTTATTGACAAAAAGTAGCGCCGCGGCGCCGGGTGTCTCTTTTGCGATTTTTTGTGTGGTCCGGTGGTTCGCCGTTCTCTCTCTCTCTCTCTCTCTCCCTCTCCCCAAACGGCGGGGTCGCAAAAGGGGGGTGGCCCGCTACTCTTCTGGGGGATGTTTGGTGTCTCGTTCTGGGCCCGGAACGGTTTCCTGGCTGCCGAACGCCGTTCCCCGTATTCTGCGCCATGAAAGGCCGGTGTTGGGTCTGGGGGCGCCTTCTGTCTTTCTCTTCGGCTGCCCCGCAGCCCACGCCCGCTCGCGTTAGGAAGACCGCTCCTCCCCCCGACGGGTGGGTGTTTAAGACGCGCGGAGTGTCGGGTTTTTACGTTTTATTTTATTTTGATGGCGTCCGCGTTGTGCTTCAGTTCCCTCTGGAAGGTTTTCTTTTTTCCACTTGCCTTCATTATTCTCTCCCTTCTAACCGTTCCGTCTCCCCGAATAAAGTAATGAATCCGAAGAATATTTCTGTTCCTACCGATGCGTCAACCTTGGCGTTTGAAAAAGTATGCAGCATGCTAAATGTAGATGTTGCGAAAGGGTTAAGTGCCGAAAACGCCGACGAGCGCAGGGTGACCTTCGGCGATAATGCATTGCCCGACGAGAAGACAACGCCGTTTTGGAAACTTGTTCTGGGCCAATTTAACGATACTCTCGTGCAGATACTCCTCGCCGCTGCCGGTATCAGCTTCTCAATGGCTTTACTGGAAAATAATCCCGCTGATTTTGTGGAACCCTTCATTATTTTGTTAATTCTTACCTTGAATGCTATTGTTGGCGTTTTGCAAGAAAATAAAGCGGAGGAGGCGATCGAGGCGCTGAAGAAATACGCGCCCGAAAACGCCCACGTTCTCCGTAATGGAACGATGATAGTTGCCCCCTCTGAACAACTCGTGCCTGGCGACATTGTCGAGGTTTCAGTCGGCAACCGTGTTCCAGCAGATATCAGGGTGGGCGAACTTCACAGCACAGCATTAAGAGTAGACCAGTCAATCCTTACAGGGGAATCTAAGGAAGTGCTGAAAAGCGCCGAAAAGGAAAAGACTCACAGCAGATTCTCCAATAATATCGTGTACAGTGGGAGTTCCGTGGTTTACGGGAAGGCAATTGGTGTGGTGGTTCGAACTGGCTCTTCCACGGAAATAGGACTAATTGAGCGGAATGTTCGTGAGCAGGAAACGGAGAGTACTCCCCTCAGAAGAAACTCGATGAATTTGGTGTTCTTCTTTCCAAAGTTATCGGTTATATTTGCTTGGCAGTTTTTGCAATAACTATGCTAAGGTGGTTTCAAATCCACGAGTTTTCCCCCGAGGAAGGCTTTTTTGAGCGGTACGTGACCCCAACTATTCACAGTCTGAAAGTGGCGGTTGCTCTTGCCGTTGCGGCCATCCCCGAAGGTCTCCCCGCTGTTGTAACGACTTGCCTGGCTCTCGGCACACAACGGATGGCGAAGCACAATGCCATCGTGCGCGTGCTTCCGAGCGTGGAAACGCTTGGCCGTTGCACTGTAATTTGCTCCGACAAAACAGGAACGCTAACAACGAATAAAATGTCTGTCCAGCAGGTGGTCACTTTGGGAGACGACGAAAAATTACAGGTGTATACTTTGGAAAACACTGAATTCGAGCCAAAACCCGGCTGCGTGAAAGAAAAAGGCGTTGTTAAGCGAAATGTTACCCTCGAAAATACGGCGATGGAGATGCTGACAGCGACGGGGACATTGTGTAATGACGCCGCGTTATTCTACAACGAGTCAACCGGAAAAGTTGAAAAAATTGGCGGGGCAACTGAAGCCGCGCTTCTGGTCATGAGCGAAAAAATTACCGATGATAACACCGCTGTTCCCGGAGAAGTTAATGCGTTCCGGAAAAAAATAGAGTCCGTCTGGGAGAAAAAACACACTCTTGAATTCACGAGATCACGAAAGTCAATGAGTGTGTTGTGTCAATCAACGTCCAAAAATATTCTTAGCCTTTTTGTGAAAGGGGCCGCCGACGACATTCTTAAGAGGAGCTCCCGAGTCATTTTGTCCAATGGTGACATTGTCCCGTTAAGCAAATCTATCCGTGACAAATTCACGAGAAAAATCGAATCCACAGCGAGCCTTCCCTGCGGATTACGATGCATGGGTTTTGCTTTCCGTCCTGTTGCCGCCCTGAACAACTCCGACTTGGAAAATTCGTCAAATTTCGAAAAAATCGAGAGCGATTTAATTTTCACCGGATTTTGCGGAATGTCAGACCCACCGCGACCCGAAGTGCTGAACGCCATTAGGGATTGCCATACGGCAGGTATTCGTGTCCTGGTTATTACCGGCGACAAAAAGGAAACGGCGGAAGCGGTCTGCCAGCAGATTGGGCTGCTGCGCGGTGGCGAAAGCGGTGTTTCTTTCACAGGTGAAGAATTAGATGCCATGTCGCCTTCTGAAAAGCAAAAGGCGGTCCGGTCGGCTGTTCTTTTCAGTAGAACTGACCCTTCGCATAAAATGGAACTTGTGAAGCTTTTGCAAAACGAGAAATTTATTTGCGCAATGACGGGCGATGGCGTGAACGATTCCCCAGCCTTAAAGAAAGCAGACATCGGAATCGCCATGGGTTCCGGAACAGAAGTTGCCAAGTCATCCAGTAATATGATTTTGGCCGACGACAACTTTGCCACAATAGTGAACGCTGTTCGGGAAGGTCGTTCTATTTTCAACAACACCAAACAGTTTATTCGTTATTTGATAAGCAGTAACATTGGTGAGGTTGCGTGCGTGCTTTTCACGGGTTTGTTTGGTTTCCCCGAAGCGCTTTCTCCAGTTCAACTGCTATGGGTAAATCTTGTAACAGACGGACTCCCAGCTACCGCTCTCGGTTTCAACCCTCCGGACCCGGACATTATGGAGCAGCCACCGCGAGACGTTGATGAGCCTATTGTGAACGGATGGCTTTTTGTACGATATATGATCATCGGTGTTTATGTTGGTTGTGCCACTGTCGCCGGATTTATCTGGTGGTTTCTCATCAACGGCTTTACTTTGGGAGATTTGGCAACGTACGCCAGCTGCACGGATCTTTCTAATCCCCATTGCCAGGTATTGAACAACCCGAAAACCGCCCGCTCAATTGCATTGTCCATATTGGTGGTGATTGAAATGCTGAATGCCCTAAATGCGTTGAGTGAGAACCAATCCATAATTGTGACTCGGCCCTCGTCGAATAAGTGGCTTATTCTCGCAATCGTTTCTTCGTTAATTTTGCACGTGGTCATGATGTACGTACCCTTCTTTGCCGATATTTTTAATATAACGCCTTTGGGGGTACATCCGTCGCTGGTTGAAAACGCACCGCAGTGGACCTTTTTGCTCCCAACTGATTTCCACGAATGGAAGATGATTCTGTTACTGAGCTTGCCCGTCATTTTTATTGACGAAGTCATTAAATGCGTCGCGAGATCAATCGCATCTTCCCGAAGAAGGTAATGTCACAGTCGGGTGAAAACCGGGGACTACAGTAACAGCGTCTTTTTTTTTTTTTTTTACTGAAGCCAAAGAAGCAGACCCTAAGGTAGTAAAAATCAAAACAAAAAAAATGCAGAGCTTAATAATAACAATAGAGAGAAAACAAATAATTAAATTGTAAAAAAATCGTAAGCCTTATGGGGCGTGGACGACCCGCCCCCCGTTGCATTATGCTTGCGGGCCCACTGTTGTCACGAACTTAGATGTGTTATGTTATGTTTTTTTCCAACATCCTCTCTCTTCTTACCTCTCTGCAAAGTTCGCACATAGTATACATTCCCTTTTTTAATATTATTTACAGTATCAATGTCGTCAGTGTTGCCTCAAATCCCTAAAAACAAGACGAACAAGGCTTCCATTAGTCAGGGGAATCCAACCTTCCCAAACATCCGTCCAACATTCAATTGACTGCATCCAGTCTCTTACGCACGACAATAGCCTTCCATCGGAGGCGCGCAACAAGCTGAAGGAGGTTTTAGCGGGTTTGAATAATCTTTCGGAGGGTTCCCCGACAACAACACCCCGGAAGGCCACTGGCAAAATAGCGGCGTTTCTAAATGACTCAGTCAACGGCAATACTCCTCTGCTTCACAGTCTGCCCCAGGCGGCGATGCAGAACCGGGCCTACACTCTTAATATAGCCGGAAGTGTGACCCCCAAGTACGTCGAAAACGCTGGACAGGAGACCGTTCCCCGCGATTCAAAATCCAGAGGAAACTTTTAAAAAGATGAACGAAATCATGATGCAGACGCTCAAGTATGTAGACTCTGTTGCAGAGCTAGAGTTTGACGTCACGGACATTCACGAGGTGGACGGGAGCTTAATGGAGGATCCGGACCGGATCTTCATGTGCGTTGTTTCCAGTGTTTTTGCAGGGTTTTCATTTTGCACTTCCATGGGTCTCGACTTGAAGAAACTTTTACACTTGCTGGAGGAACTGACTGGCTATTACCCGAAGGAGAATCCGTACCACAACGCTCTTCACGCCGCGGACTCTGTGCAGATGCTCTCGCTCTTCTTTCGTGATCCTTCGGTCAACTATTTATTTACCGATGAAGACATGCTCTTCGGGTTTCTGTGCACGTTAGCGCTTGATGTTTGTCATCCTGGAATGAGTTCCGATTCCCTCGCCCTGTTAAACCACTCCCTTTTTTCGGTTTTCGGAGACTTGGCGCCCACGCAACACGCCAGTTTGATGGTCTTCCTCCACGAACTCTCCAGGGACGAAAATTTCATCTTTTCCGACAGTAGTGCCCTGCCCACGTTTACAGCCATCCCTCTTATCAGAGCGGTAATAAGTGATGTGGTTGTGCTTTCCGCTCCACGAATAAGGACTCTTCTTCTGGATCACCTGAAAGACATATCCCGCAAGAGGTCGGTTAAAAACGACGACATCCCAACCATCTTGTCCGCACTGCTCGTCCTCGCTGACGCAGCTTTCACCCTCCGACCGAGGAAGCAGTGCTTGGGTTTGGGGGCCAAGTACCTCACCGAGCTACGGCGAGAAGCGAATGAGCTCAACCGAAGGGGAATCCCCAGTAGTGTTGTGGACGTTCTGGACTGCAGTGTCAACGAGTTCGTGGCGGGGTACAGCTCCTCTATCGTGAAGCCAGTGGCGGACTCCGTAAAGTTTTTAATTTCCTTTGATCTTTTAGACAACCTATCGAGAAACGGCGACGCATCCATCAAGGATGAAACAGACCCTCCCGCCTTGAACGAGGCGGCCAGCCGGTGCTGGGTCGACAACAGTAATATTGTGATGGACGTTTTGAAGAAAACAGCAAACCATGCCAGTAGTCTCGACCGCAAGGCGTCCAAGAGGGCAATTCTGAATGCCTCCCCACCACGCGCGGGCATAACGACACCACCCATGCTGTCTCCCTCCAGCAGGAACGGATCGATGTTTAATCTGGGCTCCTCCATCGTTGACTTGGAGGGTTCACACGCTTCTATCCGCCTGCCTAACCGCGCCGAGCATTACTTTTCCTTCCTTCGTCTCTACGATGAATGCGAGCACAGCGGGGCTACGTCAGCGGACTTCAAGGGACGCCTCATGTTTCTCGCTCTTCAACTAGACCCCACGTACATTAGCGGGAAGGCTAGGGAAAAATTCGGGACGGAGTGCAGCGGTCAAGAGTGTGTCCAAATGGCTGAGTTTATTCTGGAGAACGAAGACGTCCCGTCGACTGCGGAAGGTATTGCCGGCCGAGTCCCCGGGACCAACAACGCCTCTGCGCCCCCCGAGGACGAATCCTGTACGGATGGATTCCTTCTGTTTTTGATGAACATGTTTTCGACCCGCGAGTCAGCCCATCTGCAGACGATAGAGGGAGACAGAGAATCTTCTGGCAGTACTAGACCGCCCAGCGTGGCCTCAGAGGACAGTTCCCCAAGTCCACCACCGCAGCGGGACTCCCCCATTCGATTGCCCATTAATACGGATAGTAGTGCCACTTTTCCAAGTGCTTTAGTTTTTTTCCCCCGTTTTTTTTATTTGCCATCAATACGTCAAACGTATTTTCCCCTGCGACATTATGTACATAACTTAATTGCCCTTTTTTTTCTTTCTCCCTCGGTATACTAATAACCTTATAATGAATCGTTATGTCCGTGCATCAAATTTGTTTTTATTGCCGTCTTTTTAATGGTTTGTTCGTTGACGTTTGCGTTTTTTTTTTTTTTAATGCTCCACACACTATTTCTTTCTGCCCGTTTTAATGTAGGGTATACATACATAGTTAGTTATCGAGAATGGGTCCCAGGACGGCCGGTTTCCTGTTTGGTTCTTTTGTGTCGATTGTGGCAACTTCTGTATTTCTGAAGTATGACTCCTTGAGAACCAAGGATCTCACCGACGCGCAGGTGCACAAGTTGGAGACACACGCGCAGCTCCTTGAGAGGCGTCTGGACGTAGTGCGCTACGGTTTTAAATTAGTGGGTGGGGGCTAAGAGGGGGGAGGGAGCTTCTCCACATTTATATTTTTTAGGATTCACAACGAAAACAAAACCAAACAAAACATTGCAATATTAATGTAAACTTGTTATATAAGCTGTTAGTGTACAAATATTTTAGCTTCATCTTGGCTTTTTCTTGCGGAGTCGCATGGCGCGTGCGTGTTTTGTTTTACGTTTACCAATCTCTTCCTTTCTTTCCCCCCATTTTTCCCTCAAGGTTATTATGCAGTTCAACCAGTCAGAAATATTGAGCTGTCCCATGAACAAGGAAGATACCTCACTCGTTATGCCACGTGTGGTGTCTCCCTCCTACTCCCCGTCGCAAAACACGCCCCAATTGTTGTGTGTAAACCCCAACAACATTGGTCCACAAGCGTCCCTGTTGTTTGCCATGAACCCCAACTTCATGGGGACGGTTTCACCCGACCAGGTGCGGTTTGACCCAAACGGAACGAACTTTGTAAACCCACCCAGCGATAATTTTCACCTCCCTCGGAGCCAAATTTGCGCCTCCCACGTGTCGCAACAGCGAAAGTCACAGCAGCAGCAGAGCACACAGGTAAACTTGTGGGGGTTCGCCATTGTGGACTGTCATCAGCCGTTTCTGTCCCGTATTCCTATTGCGCCCTCCGCTATTGCCGAGAACACCGTCGCCACCACGAACTACAACACCGATGTGATGGAGAGCAGCACCCAGCCCTGTGCCAGTCGTGTCTGCTACGCGTTCAGTGAGACGGGTAAGTGTGAGTTCGGGGCGCAGTGCCCGGCGTTTCACATTCGCTGGGACTACTCCTCGATCAGCCGGTCCCTACGGGAACCACTGTGCTGCGCGCTTCATAACTGTTTCTACTCCCACGAAATGATCCACAAGAATTGTGTCCCGCACGTCACCAACCGGCACTTTATTTTAAGTCTCGATAACGAGCAAACGGCGAACGCCGGGACGCCACGGGCGATCAGTGTGTCACCACTGCACTTTAGTCTCACGATCGGGCTAGGCCTGCTACCCTCCAAGGAGAACTACTGCCGCTTCTCCCAGAAACGGTGTATCTGTAGACTACACTTGGAGGGGAGGTGCAAGTGGACAAAGGACTGCGGGCGGGTGCACATTTGTCGAACCCTCCTCGCCTTTCTGCAGTGCGAGGAGGTCATTTCATTTCTCAAGGCATCGCAAAGTCAGAATGAGACGAGCTACTCCCTTTATCAGAGAATTTCTCAGAGCAACCGGATACAGGCGTATATACGTTCCGTCGTGGTCCTGCCCCTCATCAAACAGTTCATCGACACCAGTAATACGAAAGTTCTCATGGCGCTCATTGCAGGGCGTTGTGCCGCGACAGTGGAACAGGCGTTGGTACTGCAGGGAGCAGGGCTGCTGAAGCAGCTGTCGGAAGTACAGGTAACCCCTGTCAGTCCCCTCATCCAGCCTCTTCTGATACCCAAAATGTTTGTGGTCGCTTGATGAAAAAAAAAAAAAAAATGGTGGAAACACGATTTTTTTTTTTTTCATGCGAGGATTTTCTCTTTTTTTTCCCAGACCCTCTGTAAATCTCAATTCGAAAACAGGGGGATAGAATCTCGGACACCACGTTGTACACTATACCCCTCCCGTACTACCTTTTTTTTTTTTGTTGTAATTTTTTTGTGAAAATGCCAATACCACAGCGTTTTCTTTGACAGCGATTTTTTTCCTTTTTCGTGCTCATCACTTTCTCCCCCTTTTATGTTCGAATTCGTCTTTTCATTTTTGTTTTCAACATCTTTTTATGTTGGGATTAACCATTGGCTAAAAGAAAAAAGTAAAAGTATCTGTATAAGCATTCTACACTTCTTTTACTTTTCGGTTTCCCTCATCCTTGGATCACTGTTCCATTTTTTTCTTTCTTTTCCGTTGAAAGTGCTAAACTTTTTTTTTATTATTTTCGTTCAAAACCCTCGTGAGATTTTACCCTACTTTAAGGCGTAGAGTGCCCACACAAGAAACCAAAATTCGTTCTTCTTTTTATATATACATTATTATAACTCCCTGCATGCGATTTCTTCCTTTTTTTTTTTGTGTCCCTTTTTTTTTCTTTTTGACAGGCTACCCTTTGGTTTCACCCCTGACGCCATATGTTTCTGTTTGCTTTGCCCTTGAAGTGTTTCAAACCCTCTAAAATGTCTTCTCTCTATCTCCCATTCTAGTGATACACACAGACAGCAGTTGACCCGTCATGGCCCAGTGGATCCCCAAGACAGCGTGGAAAGTATCCAACCTCAATAAGCGGTACGGCACCCCCTATCTATCTGGCGGCAAGTACCCCCACCTGCAGCCGGAACTACAGCTGGAGTCCTACGCGGTGTCCCTCGGCGGGAAGACGGACCAGGCATCGATACAGAAAAAGATACTCGCCGCCCTGACCCCCAATCCCGCCGGCGGTAACCCGTACCCTGGCGCTGTGGTGATAGACCTACGCGACCTCTCCGAGCGAACGTTGGAGCCGCTGGAGAGCCCGGCGGTGGTGAGCCTGCATCATCACGATTTACTCTCCGGGGCGGCGCTGCCCATCCTCCCCCGTGATAAGGCGAACGCAGAGCTGTTTCTGGTCTCCCCTAACAGTCAGCGTGCGGTGAACAGCATGACGGCACTGCGGCAGTGGGGCTATCGTAAGGTGTACATTGCCGATGCGAGCGTGATCGCCCCTGTCGTGAAGGACGTAGAGAAAAAGATAGTCTAATGAGTAGGTCGTTTTTATTATATAAAAACGTTTGTTACATAATTCTTCAATTGTTTTCTCTTGTTTGTTGATTTTTGTATGCCGTTTCTTTGCTGCACTTTCCGTTTGACCAGCTAGTACTACTTCTCCCCCTTCAGTATTTACATTTCATAGTCCACCATAACGTGTTTTTTATTTTTAATTTTATAGTCAAAGCATCATTTTCATTTACACATCATTAAAAAAAAAAATGAGTGAAGTTCAAAATGTCATTGTCAAGCGACGCCCCACGCGGGAGTCCTTCACGGAGGAGTCCGTGACGGAGCAGGTGGAGGAACACCCCACGGATGACGACCACCACTACGAGGAAGAAGAAAACAACGGCGCCGAGTACCACTCCGACTCTGAGAATAATGACGAGGAGGAGGAGGCCAATGAGCCCGCCACCCGCAAGACGTGCAACCCCGGCGAGGCGAAGCAGTACAACCCCCCGGCAGAGGCAGAGGAGCCGGAGGAGGAGGAAGAGGGAGAGCCCCTTGTGCCGCCCCCCGCGGAACCAGTGGAGCAGCCGCCCCCGATCGCGAAGACGGCCCGCCCCCAGCAGCCTCGCAGTAACCCCGTCCGCAAGACCCCCGCCACCGTGTCCAACCGTCAGCCCTCCCCTGCCAAGAAGAAGGCCATCATCAAGAAGGCCCCCAAGATCAACATTGAAAATGTGGAGAAGCGCAAGCCAATCTCCGCTGGCGTGAACACCCCCCGCAGTCTGAAGGCCTGCGAGAAGTGCGGCATCAACCCCTCCGAGATAGCGCCCTACCCCCTGGAGCACTTCAAGGGCCCCCGCGTGTCGGACGACCTCGCCGCGATTCGCTTCCGTAGTTATGACAAGCGCCGCCGCGCCCACATGGAGGAGCTGACCCGGGTCTACGCCTCCCTCACCCCCCAGGCCTCCACCCCGGCCACCTCCGTCCCCCGCGAGAGCCAACCCCGCAGCGTCGTCTCCAACGAGGAGGACCGGATGAACCAGCAGCAGTTTAACCAGTACATGCTCGACCTGCAGAAGGACCAGCGGAAGCGAGAGATGAATAGAAACACCGGCCGCCTCTCCGCGCGACCCTCCGCCAGGGGCTACTCCCCTCGCAGCGGGTACTCCCCCCGTAGTGGTGCCGCCCCGTCCGCCTACGGCTCCGTCGGCCGCTACTCCAACGTGTCTTACACGACGAGCGCCGCGAAGATTGAGAGCCGCTACCGGGCCGAGGGTCGCCCCCCGACCGTGTCGGAGCAGATGATGCTCGCCGAGATTGAGGAGCGAGAGATGCGTCGGCTGGAGGCGAAGGAGCGGGCCGAGACGCAGGAGGAGACGCGGCAGATTGCCAACGTAGAGCTGACGTTAGAGAAGGAACGGAAGGCGGTGGAGCGGACCCACCGCAAGTACTCCGAGATGGAGAAGAAGCAGGCCGACCTCTTCAAGAAGACCAATCAACGGCAGATAGACGCAGAGGCACGCCGGCAGAGCATGGAGCGGGAGCGGCAGGAGAAGCTCCGCAAGGCGATTGAGGAGAAGGAGCAGCGGGCCAAGGAGCGGGACCCCTACGCCTCCTTCCTCATCCGCCGCCGGTCTAGTGCGCTGGCCGTGGAGGGCGTCAACAGCGCCCCGCAGCGTCACGCCGACCCGGTCGAGACCTCTCAGCAAGAAGAAGAGATAGCGGAGATTGAGAATGGGGAAGCCCAGGAGGAGGTCAATGAACTGTAAGCTAGTTGATTTTATTTGTTTTTTTCATGCCTTTTTTTTTTTTTTTTTACAGGAGGCGGACGAAGAAGTGCCCCAAGAATCCTCCTAATCCGTAGAATACATCATTTTTTTCTTTTTTTTTCCCTCCAAAAAAAACTGTTTCCAATTCAATGTTGTTTTGACGTTTTCCATTGTTCGTTGAACTGTAGCTCGGAAACGAAAATGAAAAAAGTAGGCGTTTTGTAAATAATAATAATAACTGTCAGAGTTCATAAAGGAAACCAAAGAAAATAACGCATAGAAAGTAAAAATTTTCAAATGAAAATAAAAAGAAAGACAAAAAATAAAAAAGCATGTGTGTCCCAACTTGATACCATAGTATACGTTATTCAAAAAAAAAACAAAAAACAAAACCCTTTCAGCGTTAGTTTCTTCCTCTTATTCCTATTCACACACTCATCATCTTCACACCTATATTCCCTCTCCTCCCACACATACATACAGTAGAACTTTGTAGTATATTATTTCTCATTATTAGTAGCCTATATGGAGAACCCTCCCTCCTCCTCGCCCGCCAAGGCGCCGGTCAAGATCCCAATGAAGATTCCCATGAAGCTACCCGTCGCCCCGGTGAAGCGCAACGACGACGACGACGATGACGGTCTGCTGGGGGTCCCTCGTGCGGCTGTTCCTCGTCCTGCCGCCCCTGCGGTCCGTCCTCCAGCCCCCCGTGTGAAGCGACCTCGCACCCCTTCCCCTTCTTCCTCAGAGGAGGAAGAGGCCCCGGTGGATACACGGCCTACGCTGCTTTCCATTGCACTGGAGCACAATCTCGTGAATATGGCCCTGCTGGAGGCGGAGGAGGATGTACCCGTGACGGTGCCACCCCCACGACCCCCTGTCATACGGTCCTTCCCGACCGACATTGACAGAGCCCTCGAGCGCTACCGGGAGCGACTCAACCGGGAGGAGAACACGATCAAGATGAAGGACGACAATAAGGCGGTTTCCTTAGGGACGAGTAAGATTAACTACATTGATCCTCGTATTGTGTGTTCCTGGGCGACGGCGCAGTCGGTGCCGATTAATAAGATTTTCTCGGCCACGATTATTAAGAAGTTTCCGTGGGCGATGAAGGCGGAGAATTTTGATTTTAGGAATCAAAAAATAATAATAATAATCAACGAATCATGTATGAGTAAGGAGAGATCAATGAATAAATATTAAACAGCACTAATAGAAATAAAAAAAAAAAGAGATCCGACGTGAGCGGGATTTATTATTGTACCTTGTAAAGTGTTTTTTATTTATTTGTTAAAAAGAAAAATGTGAAAAAAAGCGAATGACTTATGTATTGCATGTTCGTACGATTTTCTGAATTTTATTTTTGCTCATTTTTTCTTCTATTTTTCCTTTTTTTTTTTAGCGAAAAATGGCCGACAGTAACGCCGACTACAATAAACAAAGTTATTGGGAATCACGGTATAAAAATGAAGAGCAGTACGACTGGTTCCCATCCGTCTATGAAGAGTGCCTCACCGTGTGCCATGATGTCTTAGAAAAGGTAGCGGAAAAACGAAAAGAAAAAGATGCCAGCACCGAAATAAAAGTCTTGCACCTCGGTACCGGTAACTCCAACCTGGTGGAAGATTTATTTTTAAAATACAATACAGAAAAAACAACAACTTCCTATCAGCTAGTGCAAGTGGCGGTGGATTACTCCCCGACGGTGATTGAAAACATGAAAAAAAAGTACGAAGATTGTTTAGTTCGGACTGGTGTCACCAAAGAGCAGTACACGGTTCATTGGGTCGTCGCTGATATTCGAGATTTAAATGAAATAAGGCAAACGTACGGCCCTTGTTTTGATCTTGTCATTGATAAAGGGACGATGGACGCCCTGCAGGTCACCGATCATAACGAAAACGAAAACAATGACAATAATGAAAACGACGTGGAGGAGAATGTTCACCGCATGTTGCAGGAAGTCAGCTTGTGTTTGGGCAATCGTCCTCACAGTGTATTCTTACAGTTCACCTGGCAAGTCCCTTACTATCGGTTATACTATACGACCAAGCATGAGGAACACCAATATGCTTGGGGCAGCAATGAGCAGCATAAGAGTTTGGGGGATGGTGGGCTGTATTATTATTATATTTATGAAGTGACGGCGTAATGCGAAACGTCTATAAAATCTAATAAATAATTTTTGTGCCTTTTTTTCAGAAAAATAAATAAATCCTATTTTTTTATTCTTCGCCGTATCTTTTTTTCTATTTACATTTCTTTCCCACCCTATTCCTTTTTTTTTTAAAGTTATTCATTCGTCGTACAAATGTCGTCTACCCTCTGTCGACGTATCCCCCGTGTCTCCACAGCACTTTTACATCATCATCATAATTACGTTATACAAATTGGTACTCGACCGTTCCATGTTTCCTCCACACTGTACGCCAAATCAAAAAAGAAGAAGAAAAAGATCGTAACCGAACAGCCCTCAAAAACGGAATCCATCATAAAAACCACTTCTACAGAAATAGAATCATCGAAGAATCGTATTAATAATAATAATCATTTAGTCACCCCAGACCACTACCGTGCCTTCATTAAAGATTTATTACTCTACCGAAAAGAGTCCCTCACCCCGCTGCTCACCGCGATTCAGGAGGAGCGACGGTCACTAGCCCAACAAATGAAGGAGTTGGACGAAAAAATTGAAAAGTTAAATTTTATTCGAGAAGATATTCGATTGCTGGTGGAAAAGGCGAAGGAGGAGGAAAATAAGAATATGACCCGTGTGCTGAATAGTCTCCTCGATCATAATAATAATAATAATAATAATAATAATAATTTTCGAAATCGAAGAGTGATCGAAAAGAGGTTGGCAATAATAATAAATTAAGTTTTTGAGAAATTATTCATTTTTTTTTAAATACTGCTTCAATTTTTTTTTTGTTTTTAAATAAAAAAAGTGATGTATGGATTTTATTTATGAGTTTGATAGTGATATGATTTAAGATAACATTTCTCTCTCTCTACTTTTTTTTGTTTCGAAAAGAGTGCAAACATAAAAAAAAAAGGAAAAAAAAAGAGAAGAGAATTTTTTTTTTTTTAAAGTTTCTCTCCCATGTTAAAACACCTTTTTTATGCTAGAAAGCAGCTGGCGGCCTTTACCCCTCTCACACGCCTAACGAATAATAATAATAAAAATAAAAATGAAAAGCTAGAAAAAAATGAAACCAATACTTTAATCGAAACGAAACGTTATTGCAGCAGTAGTGCCTCCCTCCCTCCAATAATAATAATCATAATAAACATTCTATCTTACCCTCCGCAGAGGAAATTCATTTAGTTATTCAACGCACGATCCACCACGAAATAACCAATACAAATAATAATAATAATAATATAGATTACAATCAACAATTAGAAAAGTATTATCACGCGGTGCGGCTGCTATTAGGCGCGACAGAGCTCAATCGTATTCCTCTTCCCAAAACGTATGAATTATTACTTTCTACCGCGGTACAACTTTATTTTTTTCAAACCCATTATTATTATACGAATTCGAATCATAATAATACACCAAAACAGAAAAATATCGTGTGGGAATTATTATTGGTGCTAGCGGCGTCGAATGAATCGTTACAATCTCTGACGACCGTCGCGCTGGATGTGATGTTATCTTTATTAACGAAGGCGAATAAAAAAAATAACGCCAACGCGGCGGAACTGGTGGAAGGAAAAGTGATTCCTTTTTTAAAATTAGTGTTGAAAAATAATAATCATCAAAATGAAAATTGGAATCTTTTTCATCCGAATTTTGTGGAGGTGATTCAAAAAAATAAAAGCGGGTATCAGAAAAATTTAAATATCGCGGCCCATCAACGAAAGAAACTTTTATTTTTCTGCGAAGACAATCGACTCTACGATTCTATTTTACACCTGTTTGAATTATTGTTTTTCCAAACGAATTTTCAGTATAATAACGCACATATTTCCTATAATTTTAATAATTTACTCAACGAGGAAAAGTTATTTTTCTTTTCCGCCGCCGCCAAATCAGGGAAATGGGAAATGCTGTACAATTATCTATTATTATTCACATTTCGAGTTTCCCCCGGAAATTTTACTTTGTACGAACCCTTGTTGGGATTTTATGTCGAAAGTTATTTAACGGCGCTGACCAGTCTTCAGCGGAGTCAGTCCGGTGGCCGCGGGTGGCGCCTCACCAGTGATAAAAATATATTCTTATCGATGATCCCGTGGCGAGAGGCGGAACTTTTTGTGAAAAAAATGAATCTACTACCTCAAAATAAAAATATTAATAATCATAATCATAATAATGCAGTACAGTTATTGTCCAAGTCCACGATGCAGTCACTGCAGTCTCTCACGGCGATGGGCATTGAGGAAGAAAATAATCATTCTAATCATAATAATAATATTTTAGGCTATCTACCGCACCACTCCGCCGCGGAAATAAAAGTTTATTTTTGAAAACGTTATTATTACTTCGAAATGAAAAAGAAACCAAATTTTTTTCGGATTATGTTGTTGTTAATTTTTACACCGTTTTTTATGGCAGAAGGTGGAAATAATAATAATCCGCTTTCCTTTTTATCCAAAAAAGATAAACTATTATTGGTCCAACATTTAAACTATTTTTCCAATCATTATTGCACCAACGACTGTGAGTTCATATTGTTTTTTGAAAATTTATTTCGTTTTACTTTTCAAAATAATCACCATCATAAAAATAAAAATATTCACGCCTCGGTGGCATTGTTGAAATTTTATATCCGTGAATTAACGAATCAGGACGAAATAAAAAAAGAAATATTATTTTTGTCTTTTTGTCATTTTTTTCTTTATTTTCATGCCGTGGAACAAAATGAAAAAGAATCGGTAAATCAGTTCGCGTTTGATTTATTATCGGAATTTGAAAATAATAATAATTCTTTTTTTACAGAAGTATTTAATCAAACGATACAAAGGATAAAAAAAGAAAATTTGACAAGACGTTTTTTTGTCCATCAATTAAATCATTTATCGTAATAATAATAATAAAATGAATTTAAAAATTGCGGTAGAAGATGTGATTATTTATGCGGCAGAAACATTTTTTCAAAATAATAATAATAATAAAGAGTGATTACGCGTTGGTGTTATTGGATTTTATTTCTCAATACGAAAAAATCGTCGACGCCAAAATCATTCAAAAAGTAAAAATAGAAAACATAAAACAAAATTGTTTATTTTATCAAAAAAAGTTAATTGTATTAGACGCGATCAGAGAAGAAAATAGTGCGGTGGTGTTAGCGCATTGGAATTTGATTTGTCATCATCATCATCAAAATAATAATAATAATGTTTTATTATTGAATATACAACATAAAAAAACAATTTTACAAATATTATTCAACGCCTCTTTTTTAATTCATCATCATAATATGACGGTAAAAAATGAAATTTTGGAAAAAATAAGTGAATTTTATAATATTCATTTAAAACAATCAGCGTTACATCATCACATAAACGACACTTTCCTCAATGGATTTTATTTTTATAATTTGTTAAAAAATGAAATAAATAAGAATAAGAATAAAAATAATTCGATGAAATTATTATTACAGTCAAATATAAAAAATGCACTTCAAAATAATAATAATAATAATAATACTATAAGTTTTCCCGACAATCGGTTTTCTATTTTTGTCGTTCATATAATGTCCATTTTATCGATTTTACATTTTTATGAAAATGAAAAGAATAATAAGAATAATATTTGTTTTCAGTTATTGGCACAACTCGTCGAACAGGTGAATGAATTTGAAACTATTCATTTTTTTAATAATAATAATAATGAAAATAATATTTCGATTTCCAATGTAGAAGTACAGTTTTTAAATCAGTTTAGAATAATGGCCGATATCATTCCGATTATAGTATTCCATGCAATTAGTAATAATAATAATAATATAAATAAAACAGAACATATAATACAGTTTTTTATTCCGTTTCTTTTTTACAATAATAATAATAAAAATATGAAAATTTGGATCGACATATTTTCAAAATTAGATCAAAAAATTTCAGAAAATTTTGTATCCACGATTATAAATGAAATTACAAATAATAATGAAAACATTAAAAATAATATTTTATCGAAAATTTTAGTCCAACACGCATTAGAAAATAATTATCATAATAATAATTTCAATTGGGAAAAAATAACGATTTTATTATTCGATCAAAATGATATTTCCGAAAATGAAAATAAAGTTTTTTTATTATTGGGTGAAAAGTTTTTAGGATTGAAAAATTTTAATATGGCGTTACGGTGTATGAATTATTATTATTTAAATCATAATAATGAAAATAAAATAAATAATGAAAAAGCAGAAAACATAATAATAAACTGTATTAATGAATTCAATACGATTCAACGTGAAAATAAGAATGAAAAAAATTTAAAATTATTGCAAAATCATTTATCTGTTTTTCAAAATAATAATAATATTAAAAAAACCATTTCTTTTTCGCAATTATTGACGACGATTGATTTTCTATTCCATAATTGTTATTTTTCTCCTTTATATGAATTATTAATAAAGGTGTTGGAAGGCCATATAAAATTATTTTATGAAAATAATAATAATAATAATAATTACGATAGTATTTCGTTATTCGAACGAGTACTTCTTTTTTTAGAAGAAGACGAAACTAATAATAATGAAAATAATAAAAATAGTAATATTATTTATTATTTTTTTAATCTATTTTATAAAATTTCCCAAAATATTTACGATTTTCCCTTTTTCTCATTTATTACATTTATATGCGTCGTTTGCGGACGTATTAAATTCGATAAAAGGAAAAGAAGAAAAATTAAAAAAAATAATCCTGCATAATCATAATAATATACAATTTGTGTTTTTAAATGGAATGAATCATTTATTTTTAGCCATGCGACTTCAAAATAATAATAATAATAATAATAATATTTAAAAATAAATGAATCGATTCAGTGTATGACCGTCTTGATGCAAAAATACAGTGCGTATATTTATGTATTGCATTCCATCTTTTTTAAAAATAATTTCATGTTTCAGCAAATTTTATTATTTTTATGCGAAAATAATAATCATAATAAGTTAACCTTTCAGGAATTATGGATGATAAAGGAACAATTACAAAATATACAAAAGGGAACGAATTTTTTGAAATTTAATTATATTCTTTCTAATTTTAATCAAATTATTTTACAATCCAATCACAATCATAAATTATTATCCGATCATGATTCTACTATAATAAATATAAAAAATAAAAATAATAATCATATTTTATCAAATTTAGTTATTCCGCAAAATAATAATAATTATAATTTTGAATTTTCGGAATCATTAAAAATGAAATTTGCAGTCTATGCCCCTTTAATTCTGATTTCCTCCGCGTTTCACTTGGAACACATTGCCACTCGTATTAATTATCAAAATAATAATAATAATGATCTCCTTATTTTTATAAATTTGAATCCTATCAGCTAAAAGCGGTGTTGTATCGTTATAGGGAAGTATTATTATCCCGTTATATTCCTTCTTCCTTTATCGATTACCGTCATCCGCACTTTTCATTCATTTTAGAACAATTAGCAGAAAATTATTATTTGAAATTATTAATTTCGGATATTATTTATCAAAATAAAAATAAGAATGAAAATAATGTTTTGGAATATAATTCTTTGAATTGAAAATGCAATTCAAAACGATATTTTTGATGGGTTTATCGCGAAAGAAAATGTGAAAATTTTATACGAAACCATTTTAAAAAAGGACGAAAATAATAAAAATAAAAATAATAATTATACATTATTAGAATTAGTACAAAATCGTTTTCCGTTAATCGTCGAAGAGGAAATAAAAAAAATTTCGCAGTTACATCATAAAATAAATATAAAATTATTAACGTCGCCAACTAGCAAAAAAAGTGAAATTCAACAGTATTTTTCGATTTACAGTAAATTATTATTAAAAGAGTATCATTTTAATAATTTTCAACTGTATTTGTTATCTTTTTTTGTCCCCTTTTTGGAAAAAATAAAAAAATTTCACAACAATGATCGAAAAAAAGATGAACTATACAATTTAATGCTAAAAGAAATTTCTGTTTTTATTTATTATCATGTGTATTGTGTATTATTGGCCGAAAATAATAATAATAATGATGAAAAAATAAAATTATTATTACAACATCAAAATCATGCGATACCGTCCGTTGCTATCATTGAACGCGTATTAAAAATAACGTATAAAAGTTTGAAAAAAATTTACGAAATCGAAAATAAAAATAATAACGAACATCAAAATTCTATTTTTCGGTCGACGGTAAAAAAAATTATTTTTGGAAATTTGGAAAATAATACTCATACATCTAAAATCAATCAATTAGAAAATACATTACAAAATATGATACAACAGTATGAAAATGAAAATAATAATAATAATAATAATTGATAAATCATACAACGATTGCGGGTACACTTTTATCTTTTATCCATCAAAATAATAATAATAATAATAATTTTACTGAATGGGAAATTCATTTATTATTAAAAGCGGCTGAAAAAGATTCTAATAATAATAGTTTGGAAACTGTTTTAAAAATTTTAAATAATAATAATAATAATAATAATTTTGTTTGGAGTAAAACAAAATTAGAAAACTATACAAAAAACAAAAATTCATCATCAAATAAAAATAATAATAATGAAAAAATAAAGGAAATAAATGATTTACAGTTACAATCGATTCTTTTTTCCATTTTCAATAATAATAATAACGAAAAAATGATTTCATTGCTAATTGAACGGATCAAACAATTATTATTATTAAACGATGCCAAACAGAAAAATACAAAAGATTTATATCTTATTTTACAACTATTGAATCATAATGATAATATTTTAAATTCTATGAATATTATACAATCCCAGTCGTTAATGAAATTATTAACGTTTAACCCTAAACGAATACGTTCTACATAATTAATTTTTTTTTTTGTTCAGCTTTCTTTTTTTTTGTAATTTTTTTTTAATTTTTTTTTTGTTCACTGTTATTGTATGAATCTTTTTGATTATTATTATTTTCTATTTCTTTTCTCTCTTTTCATTTTTTAATAAGAAAAGACGAATCGTAATAATGAAAACAATAAAAGTAATTCTTTTCTTTTTCTTTCTCCTTCTTTCCTCTACCAGCGCTGCCTGGTGGCCGGCCAATAACAACAATAATAATGAAAATAATAATAATATAAAACAAAATAATTTATTTGAAAATGAAAATCGAATCAAAGACGGTAAAACATTATGGAACGAACTCACCACGCACAAGAGTAACAAAAACGATTGTTGGAAATTTTCATTAATGATTTTAAAAAAAGATTGCAAGACGATTCAGGAAAATAATAATGTTCGAAGTTTTTTAGCGCTGCTGATGGCTTCCTGTGATAGTATGATTGACGGACGAGAAGAAATCATTCATATAAATTTAAATAATAATAATAATAATCGAAATAATAATAATAATAATTGCGATTATCACAGTATTATCCAAAACATTCAACAAATGACCGATGAAAATAAAAATAATAATTATAACAATATTGAAAAAAAAGTAAAACGCTGTATCCAAAAACTTTCCGAAACCTCTTATCATAATTTTATACAATATCGATTGCACACCGACAGTATTTGTTATTATCTCGAAGAAACTTTATTTCAAGAAAAAACAAATCAGTTAATTCATCATTTATCGCAAAAATCGGAGGAAACGGTTATTATTTTTGGAAAATTTACGAGAAAAAGGAAATGAACAATTACAATCGACGTTGGAATTATTATTACTACAAAAAGAATCGATTCAAAATGGAAAAGATGTGAATTTATTTTTGAAAAATTTGAGTGCGACGCAAAAAAAGCAATTATTATTTTTGCAAGAGCAGACCGACGCCGTCGCGCACGGCGTCAAAACCTCGAATCATTATTTACAAAGTTTACAAAAAAATGTACAAGACGCCTCCGACAACACGTCCCATTATATTCAAAAAATAACCCAAGAAACGATGGAAAAGTTTTTATTACTAGAACAACACACCAACGGCATACTATTTATCTTATCCAAGTTAGAATCTGCACAACAACTACTAAATGGAAGAACTTTTCGTTTATTTGATTTTTGTTGTTTTTTGATGTGGGGAGGAATAATTTATTTTTGTACCAGTTTTCGTCGTACCGCGGCGGCCCGTCTGCCCTCGCTGGGGGTATTGTGTCTTTCTTTTTTTTTATTTCCAAAAAAAGAAAATAAGAATAATTTCTTTTCCTGGCCGCTGTATACGTGTTTATTATTAATTATCATCATTATTGTATTATCGGCAAAGTTTTATGTTTCTCCGCTGAGGGCACACCGGGATATGCTACGAGAGGAGCTAGAAAGATTTTTTATTGCTTCCAATAATAATTTCAATTATAATAATAATAATGTTCACACGCCGAGATCTTCTTCTTTTTTTTCGAATGAGGGATCTTGTTTTACGTCAGCGAGCTCGACACCGAGAACACCGGCGGCGGTCTCACCTCTCTCATTTTTTTCACTTTCTCGATTTAATTATAATAATAATAATATTGAAGGATCACCAGGTGCGGCAGACGGAGGAGAGGAAAAGGAATTACTGGAAATAAAAAATAATGAAAATAATAAAAATGAGAATAAAATTACAAAACTATCACCGGCAAAGAGAAAAGCGTCTCCGAAGCGGTCGGCGAGCGCGGCTCGACGAACGGCTTCTGCAAGAAAGAAAAAATAATAAAAATTTTACGAACTTTTTTTTTTTTTGTCATTCATTTTTTTTTTTTTTTGCTATTGTTCATCCTTCAATGGGCTCTTCGGTGTGAAGAAGCTTATTGACGGTGTAATTCACTTATTTTATTTATTTCTGTATTAAAAAACTTTTATTTTTCGGTTAAATAATAATAATATGGGATAATGGAAAAGTATAAAAATATTGAAATGAAATAAAAAAGTAATGTCATCAAAAATAAAAAAAAAAAAGTGTTTCTGAGATCCTTTACTACTATTTTTCTCTCCTTCGTTTCACCAAATAAAATAGAAAAAAGAATCAAAAATCAAAAAATAACACAAAAATCATTATTATTATTATTATTGATGTCCCTCTCTGTCATCGATGCGGAGCTACAAGGGTGGTCCGAGGTGCTGGCCACTGCCTTTGACGAGTTACCTTTACTATTATTAATGAGTGTAGAGGAACCTCAGGCAAGGGCCGCCATGATAGCAGAGGAAGCAGCGGCACGGGGTGCCCTGTGGGGCCAGCATCCTTTTACGAACGTAAATAGTATGAATTATGAAAATAATACTCATCATAAGAATGAAATACTGGAAGAAGAGAAAAAAGCACTGGAAGAACGTATGATGACACTACAAACTTTAAAACAAAAAGAGGAGGCCGCGGTGGTTGGCTTACAGCAACAAAAAGAGCATTAGAAGAAGAAAATAATCGACTGGAGAAACTAAAAATAGAAAACAAAAATGAAATTCAACAATTATCATTGACCAAACAACAATACACGGAGGCGCTAGCAGAAATGAACACCTTATTAGAAAACGCCCGTCAGAAAAATAAAACCGAAGAAGAAACGTTTTCACAATTACAACAACAGAAAAATATTTTATCGGAGACGATAAAAGAAGAAAAGAATCAGTTATTACAGTTACAGAAAGAGTTAGAGGAAGGTCGATTAGCACTGGAGGAACAGCACTTTCATTTTAATTATTTAAATAACAACAATCAAAATAATAATAATAATAATAATACACCCAGCAAGCCGTATTACCAGCGTCTCTTGCCACAGAGTCCATCCCTCTCTGCGCTAAAATTAGTAAAAGAAGAAGTTACCGACTTACGCAATCGATATAATAATAATAATATGAATAATAATAATGTAGGCTACATGACGACTCCACGTCAAAATTATCAAAATAATAATTATAATAATATTAGTTTGAATACCTTTACTCCTACCGCGGCAGGGACGCCTTGGCGAGATCGCATGATTGAACTGAGAGAGGAGCTGCATGGCCTGAAGCGAGATATCGCCCACTGATAGGAGGATGATATGTGAAATAATAATAATTTTTTGATTTTTATGAAAAATAAAATAAAAAAGAAGTTGGAATACTAATGTTGAAAAAGTAAATTCCAAACAATAATCTCTTTCCTTTCTCTTACTTTTTTTTATTTTTTAAAAAGAAAAATTAAAATTAGAACATAATAATAAATATTCATCATGTCGGTCCGTGAGTTAGTCCCGATGCGCTCCCACGTCTGCCTACCAGGAGACCCCGTGTTACTCACGCATCATAATAATAATAATAATGAAACCCCTACCGTTGTGATAGGCGACGGCCTCTACCCTCGCGGCCCAGCTTTACTGAGTACCTACTGCGCCCCGGTGAGCGCCACCCCTATTCAAAATAATAATAATAATAATGAAAATAATAATACCATCATAAAAAAATATGCCCTGGCCTCTCCCGCCGCCCGACGTTACGAGCCAAGGGAAGGAGATCCTGTCATTGCGATTGTGACGCGGCGACAAGGACAGCGAAGTTATTTCACGTGGCTAGAGGCGGGGGTACAGGGCTATCTGGAGACTACCGCCTTTGACGGCGCGACCAAGACCAACTACCCTCGGCTCAAAGAAGGCGACGCGGTGTACTGTTATATCAAACCCACCAGTCATTCTTCGAATTATTTAGATCGAAACGTTCATCAAAATTCTATTTTTCAAAATAAAGAGGGGATAGAGGTGGAGTTGAGCTGCACGGCGGCGGAGGTGGGACTGCCCCCCAAGTCGTGGACCAGTGGGGAGGCGCACTTCGGCCCGCTGAGCGGCGGACAGCTCTTACAGCTACCACTACCCTACGTGAAAAGTTTACTCACCCCTCATCAAAATAATAATAATAATCATAACAAAGATGCCCCCACGGAGTCTTCTTACTTGCTAGAACTACTCTCGCAGCATTGCTCGTATGAGGTGGTGCTGGGGCTGAATGGATATGTTTGGATAAGAGGGGCAGCACATGGGACGGACAGTACCGCGGCCTTACGACGGACGATTGCCGTGAGTGCGTGCCTCACGGAGGGGCAGCAGGACCATACGGTGGGGGAGATGGAGGCGAGGGTGGCTTCGTATTTTACATAATGATGAATGATAATAATTGATAATTTAATGCGTGTAAAGAATAAAACAAATAAAGAGTCATGGATGAGAGTGTGCTGGTGACGTTTTTTTTTTATTATTGCTGTGTTTTTGATAACAATGTATGTATGCACTTCTTTTCTCCTTTTTTCTTTTTTTAGCAAAAAATAAAAATAAAAAAGAACAGAAAAAAAAATTTTTTTTTTATTAAACTAATAATAATAATAATTAATAATAATATAACGATGCCCGACTTTTCCCAATTCATAAAGTTATTCAACACCTATCTCCCCCTCCCCACGGAGGGAAATAATAATAATAATACTCAAAATAATAATACGAATGCGACGAGCACCGTGGAGAATCTTTCCAAGACGGCCGACAGCACGTGGCGTCTCCTCACGACGAACGACCCCACTAGCGGAAAGGAGGCCAAGTCGAACGCACTCGCCAACTTTCGAAATAATAATACGAATTCTGAAAATAATAATAATACAAAAAAAGAAACCCCCAAAACTACGAATAATAATAATAATAATAATAATAAGATTACCCCTCCTGTTATTACGATTGGTGCCGTGCAGCTCTCGAAGGAGGACCGATGGCGGATACAGGCGACCCTACGCAGAGAGGAGTCCAAGGTGGGCTTGGCACGGCGGGAGTACAATAAGAAGGTGACGAGAGCGGTGCTCGTCACGAAGGGACCGTCGGCCAACCCGGCGGATGCGTTTCCGCCTGGCCGTGGACGTCCGGTGTAATCATAGTTAATGAGAATGATGGTTGAGGAAGAATCTGTTTTTTTTTTTTTTTTGGAGTGAAGCGTTTTATATATGTAGTGAAATAAAATGATGTTTCGTTTTTTTGTATATGTGATCGGCTAGGGATTTTTTTTTTTTTTTGTGTGTGCTTTTCAACTGCTTTTCTCTTTCACTTTTTTTTTTTTTTTCGTAGTAAATAGAAAAATAAAAATAAAAAATAGTTTTTCTGCTTATATTATTATTATAATATATGATGGCGTATATAGAACATTGAGGACTGACGAAAAACACTTTTGATGCAAAATTTTAATCACTATTACTGAAAAATTATGAATTACTGTGATTTATTTTATAAATAAAAAAATGAAATGTAAATATTTAAGCTATAAAAGAAAAAGGGGTTGTGGGACAATCCTATAATAAGAATAAAACACTATTTGTTTCTGCTTATTTTCATTTTTCATAATAATATTTATTATCAATGATGGCGTATATAGAACATTGAGGACTGACGAAAAACACTTTTGATGCAAAATTTTTATTTACTATTACTGAAAAAATGATTCATTATTTTTCTGCTTATCCTTTTTTTTTTTTTTTTGAAATGATAATAATGAATTTATATATCTAATCTTGAATCCGTTTTTTTTTTTGTTTATGGTATCATTTTTTTTTATCATTTTTTCTCTCTTTTTTTCTTTCTACAGTCCATTTTGTTTTACAAGTAAAGAAAACAAAATATAGTAAAAAAAAAAAAAAGCATTTTTTTATTTCAAGTTTATTTTTCTACACATTCCACACCCCTTTTTTAATTGATTTTTATTTATTTCATTTATATAAAATAGAAATAAAAAAATATTATATCATAATGTCTATTGAAGATCGAATTGGCTCCGCCATTCGCTACCGTGACGGGTCTTACGTTATGCGTCTTTCCGAAAATTTTGCCACCGCCGACAATCACAATCAAATTTTTTACGCCGAGAGTGATCCCAACAACAACGCCGCCGCCTACGTCAGCTCCAACGGCAACCTCTTCACCTTTTTATTTTTAATTTTGGGATTGGTGCTGCTCGTCGTCCTCATTGGCATTCTCCTCGCACAGTTTTTTGTCTATCGACGTGGCTTGAAGCAGGAGGAGGAATACTTACGCATGTGTCGTCGTTACGATAAACAGCTAAACACCCCGGCCGTCAACCGAAAAGGCAGTCAGCGCAGTCTTTCCAAGAAAAATAGCAAAAAAGATTTTGCCGATTCTTTCATGAATCAATCCAACAATGCCGCCCCCGTGGTGGCCTACGGTGGATATAATAATAATAATAATGCAATCCCTCAAACTAACAGCACCGTGGCCTCGAACCGAGATTATTATAACTCTGCCTTCAACCCGCTGCAGCCGTACGGCGCTAATAATAATACTAACAATAATGGATACGACTACAATGCGAATGTGAATATTTATTCTACTACGAGTAATAATACGACCAGTGCCGCTGCCCCGGCCTACGATCCCTATGGCACGTCCGGCACGGGTTACGGTGGCTATAATAATAATAACTGCAGCAGTACCGGTCCCAGCGCCCTCCAGCTCGTTTGCCAAGAATGCTAATAATAATAATAATAATAATAATGCAAGTTCTAACCCCGATGCCCCGGCACCAGGGACGGCGGCGACGGGAGAGGATAACAGTGATGATGTCGCGCCCATCACGCGTCGCCGCTCGCGTGTGAGTTTCCGTTTGGATCAGAATAAGCGCATGGTGTAAAAAAAAAATATATATATATAAAAAAGTATATATATATATATATTTAAATTAATAATGATAATAATGAGAGAGATGTTGATTAGAGTTTTATTTTTATATTTTTCCTTCTGAAGGATATGTTTTTTTTTTTTTTTATGTGTAGTTTTTTCTGTTTTTTTGTTGTTATTCATTCATTTCTTTTTTTTTTTTGTGTGCATTATTTCAGTTTTTTTATATTTTACGATAGATGTTTATACAATGGAATTTTTTTTTTTCAGTTGGAGCAGTTTTTTTTTTTGGAGTAAAAGAAATATAATAATATTAAGAAAAAGGTAAAAAAAAAAAAGTAAACAACAGTCAGTTGTAAAGATGTTAAAAAAGTAAAAAAAAATAAAATATGTCTCATTTTTGTATTTCTCTGTTTTTCTATTTCTGCGTCAATCGAACAGAAAACCCTCATTTCTTTTTTTTTTTTGTTTGAAAAGGAAACAAAAAAAAAAAAAAATAGAAACAATAATAATAAAAAAAAATGTCTCTAGAAGTACAAAATGAAGAAATAAAGGACAATAATTCGCTTTATTCTTATCGTTATCTCTCTCAAAATAATAATCATAATAAACAGCCATTCGATAGTTTTGTCGATCGCTACTTTGATCACTATCTGTACAAAAATTGTAAAGACAGAGACGGCAATCACTGTCGGCTATTAAAGCACAGTAACGGTATGTCGGTCCTCTGCCTCGACCCTTCGCATATTTTAGTGCAACGATATGAAAAAGTGAAAAAAATAATAATAATAATGAAAATGAAAATTTTATAGAATCGATTGAGTTTGGCAGTCAGCGACAGCAAAATTTTAGTCACAATAAAAATAACAATCATAATAAAAACGAAGTCAAACCGATTGGAAAACGTAAAAAAAATGCACTGTTGTGCCAATCCGACACGAAATTATGTCACATTACGATAAAAGATGAAAATACATATGCCATCGTGTAATAATGAAAATGAAAACACTACCATAAAACATCCCAATATTTTCATTATTCCCGCCTGCATTCCTGGATTTATTTTAGAGTTTAACACCGCACTCCTCCAAGACCCCATGTTAGCGGTGAAAGCACCACTCATGGAAGGTTTTATCGCGATTATCAACCCAAGTCATAAAATAAATAATAATAATCAAAATAATATTGTAGGAGAGAAGATACATGTGGCGTCGGGTGGGGATGCGGTGATGGAAGATGAGATGGACGATGCGTAAAAAATAAATAAATAAAAATAAAAAGTTATTTTAATGATTTATTATTATTATTATTATTGTTTGCTGGTTGAGAAAATTGAGAATAATAATTGACTAATTCTATTTTCCCCTTTTTCTCATTTTTTTTTTTTTAGAATTCACTATTTTATATTTCTACTATTAAAACATATTTCTCCTTATGAGCAATCCCCCCACCGACCCTATCACCGGCAGCACCAGCGTCCTGGTCGACGTGCCCAAGGAGGCCGAACAACCACAAAATAATAATAATAAATAATAATGAAAATAAGGAAAAACCGAAACCCAAACCAGCGCCAAGGAAAGCCAAAACCCTTTCCGTGGCGACTATCACCAGTAATGTGCCAGCGCCACTCCCGCCGTGCCCAGACCCCACCCCCGAGGAACAATCCCGGCTATTAAACGAAAAGAAAAAACAAGAAATTGAAGAAAAAAGAAAAATTTACAACCTGCCGATACTAATAATAACAATGTTAGCCCCACGACGACGGATCTCACGGATTTAAATAATCTAACGCAGGCGGCCTCTGGCTGGTTCCAAAATTTCAAAGTACAGGCGCAATCGCTTTCGCTCACCATGGAAAAAACGTATCATGAACTTTCCGGCGCCGCGGAGGCGAATATTCGTCAGTTGGACACCAAGTTAAATTACGATCGTTTTCGGAATTGTTTTCCCGAGTTTGCAGCGAGAAGGAGAAGTCTTGCTCGTGGATTATGGCTGCAGTGCCATTCAAACCTATAAACAGAACGAGCATGAAAAAATAATAATCATCATAATGAATTATTGATAGAAGGACACGTGCAGCTTTCTCGTAATTATTTATGTTTCTGTGCCAATGAAAGCAATAATGTGACGACGATTGCAGAAAAATTAATGCGCTCTGTGGAAGATAATAACTCAACTCAAAATGAAAACAGTATTCGTGAAGTGATTCCACTCGGTGATATTGTCAGCATCCAGCTCGCCGTGTCGCTCCCGACCAACACGAAAAATAAATTCTTCTTCTTACCGTTACCCGACAAGGACGTCATTCCCAACGCGATCCAAATTTTCGTCAAATCTTCTTCCAAAAAAACAGAAAATAATGAAAATCAAAAAATTAAAGTGTATCAATTCACAAAGTTTGACTCCGTCACCTCCAAGGCTGGGAATGCGTTGAGTGAGGTATTACGGCAGTCCACCCCGCTGGACCGCTTCTATTGCTATCTTGACCATGCCTGGCGGGAGAAGGTCACGGTGCCGGTGGAGGGGGTACCTTACGCCAACTGAAAAATAAAAAGAATATAATATGAATTTTTTTATTTTTGTGAAAAGAAAGTTTTTTTTTTATAAAGAGAGAAGTAATTTCTAGTATTCATGTGCTTTTTTTTTTTTTTTTCATTGTTTTTTTTTTTTTTCATAATAATAAAAAAGAAAAACGCTTTTTTTTTTTATTCCTATCGCAATACCCTTTTTTTTTTTTAAAGATACAACAAAAAACATTAAAAAAAAAAATTCGGTCAGTTCATTTTACGCTTCATTTTTTTTTTTTTGGAAATAAATAATAATTATAATTTTTTATTTATTATTTTCATATTCGCAAAATAAAAACACCCTTTCTCTTTTCTCTTTTTTCTTAGAGGAATCAATAAAGACGAGAGCTTTTCTTTTTTATATGTTGAATTAATATAAATACATTTTTTTTTTTTTTCAAAATAAAAAAAAAAAAATGAAAAGAACGCAACATTACAAAACTATATTTCATATTTCCAAAACATTTTTTAGTCAAAATAAATTAAATTTAATTTCCGTCCGACTGCAACAAAAAGTCAATTTCATTGCAAAAGAAACGTTTCAGAAAAATAAAAATAAAAATATTAATAATAATAATAATAATAATCATAATAATAATAATAATAATAAATACGAGTTATTGGATGCATTATTATGGTGTATGGAACAATATAAATTACAACATTATGAAATTCAGAAAAATAATGAAAATAAAAAAAAAAATAATAATAATAAAAAATCCGTTTTGGTGGAACAGAAAAGTAAAGTGAAAACATTAGACGACATGGATGAAAGTAATATTATAAATAATAATAATAATAATGAAAAAAATATAAATCATTTTATTTCAGATTTTGAAATTTTTCAAATTGAGTTTATTTCGTTGTTATTAAATATTCTTTTTTATTTAACATTTAAAATCAGTAAAAAAATGTTTTTGGAAAAGTACGAAAAAAGAATTTTTCATATTTTATTTTCTAACGAATTAATTTTCTTTTCTATTTTGCCGCCAAAAATAATAATACATTATAAAAATGAAAAAAATAATATTTTATTATTCTATCAAAAATCACTTTCTCAGCGAGCGGCAAAAAGTTTTATGGAATTACAAATAAAACATAAAAATAATAAAAATTATTTAAATAAAAATGAATTTGAATTGATTTGTGAAATATTATCCAATAAAAATGAAAATAATATAAAATCTGAAAATAATAATAATATAATAGCGTCTTTGCCATTATTTTATGATAATAATAATAATTTTTTTTGTAGTTTACTTCGTATGACGAATTGGAAAGAAAAATTATGGATCATTCAAAATATTCAAAAAAAGGATAAAAATAATAAAAATTTACATTTTTTTTCAAAACATATTTTAGAATTATTAATTCAAATTTCACAATCGGAATTGACCCGAAATAAAAATAATAATAATGAAACAATAATAAATGAATTAATTTTATTATGGGAAAAAAGTCAAAAAAATGAAAACAAAAATAAAAAATTTAAATGCCATATTAAATCATAATTCTGAAAATAATAATAATAATCATATTTCTTTGGAAGTAAACGGTCGTCGTATTTCCATCAAAGAAAAAATA
The DNA here is from genome assembly GCA_903995115.1 of Angomonas deanei. Taxonomy (NCBI): domain Eukaryota; phylum Euglenozoa; class Kinetoplastea; order Trypanosomatida; family Trypanosomatidae; genus Angomonas; species Angomonas deanei. Next base: position 344,810 of record LR877160.1, read on the forward strand.
ATAATAATAATAATGAAAATAATATTTCTGAAAATAATAATAATAATAATAATTATGTTTCGGGATCAGAGTGGAATGAATTATTATTACAGGGAAATTATAGAATGGTTTTGGAAAAAGCAGAAACACAATTTTTCAATGAAAATTTTATAAAAAAAGTAAAAATAAATCCATTTCATCATGCGAAAAAGAAAATGATTCAAAAATATTCACGAAATAATAATCATAATTCTTTTTTATCGGAAAGTGAAAAAAATGTATTGCTGAGTGCCCGCCGTCGAAAGGATTAAACATTTTAGATAAATATAAAAAAAATGAAAAGGATGAAAATTTATTTCAAAATTTTTTTTATTCTATGAATTACGAATGAAATTAGAAATTTTAGCGCATTTGCCAAATTATATTTCGAAACGATTAATTTTATTCGAAGGCGATAAAACTATAAAAAATAATAAAAATACATTTTTTTTTCCGTATTTAGTTCGAAATATTAAAAAAGAAACATTGCCGTGGTTAATGATTGCAAAAATAAATGAACTTTATCATAATAATAATAATTGGAAAAAAGAAATGTTGGATTTTAAAAATAAAATAGAAATGGTTTTATTTTCGTTTGACGACTCGTACGCCTCTTTTTTTGATTTTGTGTCTGTCTTACTGGTGGAACTGGGCGCTGGCTCCCTACGAAGTATAAATCATAAAAATGAAAATAATCATAATCATCATCATCATTTTTTTACAGGAAGCGGTGTTTTTATTGTTGGAACCACCACCACCTTCTTTTTACAATAATCATAATAATCATTTACATAATAATAAAAATAAAAAAGAATTATTATTATTTCAACTTCGAAATTATCATTTTTCATTATACGTGGAAACGTTATTATTATCGAGCGAAGCACAAATATTAAAGAATTTAAAAAAAGTGTTTGAAAAGGAAAATAAAATTCATCAAAATAATAATAAAAATGAAATACATTCTATTTTTGCGCCCGAGACCGCTGTCGTCCTTCTCACCGCTATTATTTTACAATTTTACGGTTATTTAGGAAATCATTATAATAATCCAAATTTTTTTGAAAATAAAGAAAAGTTATTATTATTATTTTTAAAAGAATTACATTTTATTTTTAATCCAAATCATAAAAAGGATGAAAATAATCATAACGGGCCTTTTTTCCATTTCGCCGCCACCGCCGATAAAAAAAACGGAAACGTATTATTTTCCTACTTTAAAAGTATTTATCATGAATCTTTTTTTGAATTGCTGGAAACTTTTCATTTTTCTGAAAATGAAAAATAAAAATTTTAATAATACGATTTGGAATAGTCCTGCGGCATTGCTAATCGGCCGACGACTGCGATTAATGAATAAATATCCTTCCACCACCACAGACCGATTTTTCAAAATTTATCAAAATAATAATAATCATAATTTTACGGTATACGATACGATTCCGTCGTTAAATATTAATTTGTATAAAGTGAATTTAAAAAATGTACTCTTCTTCTTTTTTGAAAAGTTTTCAAACGAAGTTCAAAATTTTTCTAAAATAAATAATAATAATAATAATATTCCTTTTATTATTGGAAGTCAATTGCCATTTTGTCTTTCTGCCGTGTATAAACCAGAAAACAATTATAATTGTACGATAAATAGTAAATATTATAATTTAATTGCGTTTTTGGCCGTTCGGTTACCTCTTTTTTCCGAAAATAATAATGAAAAAAATGAAAATAAAAATACTATTTTAGATATTTCGGTTCCGGTCTTACATCAACACGCATTAGTCAATCGCATTGACAGAAGCACAAGTGGCATTGTTCTTATTTCTCACTCTGAAAATCATGATAATAATAATAATAATTATAATTTTAATTTCAATCAGTCCATTAAGGCGACACTGATTGACCGTGCCGTGTATAAGGAATATTATGCTATCGTGCAGCACCTGCCCTGCTATCAAACTCATCATTTTAATAATAATAATAATAATTTAAATAAAAAAGTTAATGTACAATCTTTACTCAATACAGAAATTCATTATTTATCGGCGGAAGGAACGATTACAGACGCCGTCTACGCCGAGGGCACCTCCTGGCATCAATTATCATTGAATCCACATCATCATCATCATCATGCGAGAGATTTAGAAAAAAGACCCGCCATCACGCGTTATCGCGTGTTACAGTTTTTTCCAAAACAAAATATTTATTTAATTCAATTATCGTTACACAGTGGACGACGTCATCAGATACGACAGCACCTGGCCATGATTGGCTTTCCTTTATTGGGGGATGAGCGATACCATCCTTGGGTAAAAAATGAAAATCATCAAAATCAAAATTATAATGTTGAAAATAAAAATAAAAATAAGAATCATAATAATAAGAAGGATGGAGTGTATTGGGCCAATCGGCTAGAGCGAGCGGCCTTGCATGCCAGTAAGGTCATTATTGTAGGAAATAATGAAAATAATAATAATAATGGAAATAATAATAATAAGACGATTGTTCAGTGTGAGATGGCAGCGGATATGAGAGAAGTATTGGAGGAGTTACGGGAGAGTAACTTTGAATAAATAATATCACAGATTTTTTAAAAAATTAAATTCTTTATTATTTTATTTAATTGATTTGTCAAAATTTGTTATTTTTGTTACTGACGCTGTTTTTTTTTTATATTTTCTTACTCTTTTTTTTTTTTTTTTTCAGTTCACAGAACCATCTCATAGATAATTCTTCTTATTATTAAATTATTATTCCAAAAAAAAAAAAAAAATGACCGAGGATGAAAAAAATAAAATAACCCTCGAGAAATTCCAACACAACTATCAAAGTGCCTTAGCCGCAAAGGAAAGTGGCAATGCAGCCTTAAAAGAAGGAAAATTAAAATCAGCCTCGTTTCATTACAAAAGAGTTTATTTATACTTGGCGGAATACCTTCCAACGGTGATGACCCCTCATTATTATAATCAAACGCAAAACAATAGCGAAGGGATGACGGACCTCATTGGCGGTGAAAAGAAGAAAAAAAATGAACAAGACCGGTTAAATCTAATTTTGTCGAAAGTGTTGTCAATGGAACAAAAAACACAAAACGTCAAGTTGCATGTCACCTCGCTGAATAATTTATGTCTAGTGGATTACAAGTTAGGACGATACAAGGAAAGTCGAGACGGCGCTAGCGATGTGATCTCCTTTTGTGAATTTTATCGAATTCACAATGACAATGAAAACGATAGAAAAGAATGGACATCACTGCAGTGTAAGGCACGACTGCGACGGGCGTCGGCGTACCTGATGCTAGGGGATTACGAAAAAGCGGAAGAGGATGTGGAAATTTTAAAAAAGAGGGCTATGCGGATCCCATGATGGATAGTATCGTACAACAGATAAAAGTAAAGCAATCAGCGGAGAGGGAGAAGGGACGGAAGATGGCGCGACTTATGTTTCAGTAAATAATAATAATACATTAAAATAATAAAAAAAAGATTCAAAAATGCTTTTATTTGATGGAATGCTTTACCCTCTTTTTTTGAAATCCCCACCCACTTTTTCCCCCTTTCTCTCTTTTTTTCTTTTTTTTCAAAAGAAGTAGTAAAATAAATATATTATTATTTATTCTAGATGCGCCGCAATCCCACTCTACTTAACATTGCCGCCCTCTATGAGTTCGTCGACCCCAACTTTCTCAATAATAAGAGACCTGCCGTTCCTGGTGGGGCGTGGCCCTTGGAGAGTCTTCGTCAGAAATCACTAGCAGACTTACAACAGATATGGCTCACCTTACTAAAGGAGCGAAACACGCTCGCTACGATTAAATTACATTATCTACGCCATCAGGAGGAACTGGGGGCCCTTCCTGCGCCTTCCCGTCTGACGATGATTGAAACGTCCATGAAAAATATTAAGAAAGTGGTGAAGGAACGAGATCAAGAGGCGACCGACAAGGCGGTCGAGATATTTAAAAAAAGATTGCAGCAAGGGGTGTACCGCTATCCGCCAGGCCCGCCACCCCCACCCAGTGCCCACCGTCAGACCAGCACGGTGAAGCTCATTCTTAGCAAGCGGGTAGACCCGGAGCGGTTGAGAGAGCTGCTCGGTCGCTACGATGTCTTTGAGCCTCACCGCGGCATCGTGGGGGTCACCCTACAGCTACCAGAGGCGGTGCTAGAACAGAAGCGGCTGGCGGAGCAGCAGTGGACCCTCTATCAGCAGGAGAAGAGCGATGTGGAGGAGTACACCAAGTTTGCGGAGTCGGCCTCGCTCTATGATCTCTCTGCCGCGGAGCTGACGCCAGGGGTGTTCGCGGAGGAGACGACCGCCGCCACGATCCCAGTCCCGCCACCGATGGAGGCGCCACCACCACCCACCAACCCGCTAGACCGTATCCGCCAGCAGCGCAAGAGCAGCCTCAGCAAGAGTGTCATCCAACTAGGCTATTTCCCTAACATTACCGTGAGCCCTCCCGCCTTCAAGACGGTGGCCGATATCCCTCGCCCCGTGCACCCCGATGAGATTGAGGGACCCTGGGAGGCGTGTATTCAGTACGATCGGCCAGACGGACTGACGTATGTTCAGTCCCTACAGTTAACAGTAATTGACGGGGCGACCGTCACCGCGGTAGAGGCGGTGGAGGAGCCAGCGGAGCCGCACGCGGCAGTGGACCCTGTCTACCAGGAAGCCCTCCGCATGGAGGAGGCCTCCGAGGAGACCGCGATGCAGTGGCCCCACGTCCCACAGTGGAAGTATCAGTACGATACCTACACCAAGCGTCATCTCGCCGAGGTGGTGCGGTATAACTATAGCAACGTGGTGGACTACGTGGACCGGGAGGTGCTGCTGACGGGGCGGTCGGTGTGGGAGTGTCCGGTGGATATTGATCCCACCTGCGGCGGACTCAAGTCGGTCCCCGCGCATGCCAAGAAACCGAAGCGGTACATGAATAGAAGTATTGAGGATGTAGGCGTCACCGATCTATAAGGAAAAAAAAAAAGTAATTACAGTATTTTTTTTTTTTAAAAAGTAATAATAGGAGTTGTTGTTTGTTCAGCACATTTACATTTATTTCGCAACAATATGATTACGGATGCTCTCGTATTGTTTTTTGTTTTGTTTTTGGTGTATCACCCACAAACATTCATCCACTACTTTCTCATTTCCCCTTTCCTAAAAGAACTAATAATCTTTTTATCATTTAGTTAGGTTTATTACATATATTATAGTATGTCCAGACGGGAGAGCTCCACCTCCCCCAGGCGGACCCCGCCGATGGCCCCCCGACAGTCCGTCGCCCCCACCGCCCCTCACCCCTATCTCCCTACGAGCGGTAGCGTCAGCCACACCCGCCGCTCCTTCGCCCCTAGCACCGCTAGGAAGAGCATGCGCCCCTCGGAGGGCACCCGCCGTACCATCACCGGTCGACCTCACCGCACCTCCGTGCAGCGCGTCGGGGGGCTGCGCTTCGCCGCTACCGGCACCGGGTATTATGGACTACACGTGGAGGGCGACGACGGCGGTACCAGCATGGCCTCTGCGCACTCTTTTCTGACGACTGCCGTCGCGGTGCGGGACTCCTATAAGGAGATGGACGGAGGTAAAGTAGAATCCCCGGAGCGACTGACGCCCCCCATCGGCCTGCGGCTGGAGGACGGTATCTTTTATTTTAGCGATCAGTGTACCCCGGTCGTACCGTGGGAGAAGTATTATGAGGATTTGCAAACGTTAATTCAGTGTATTCAGCATCCTAGGGTGAACGCCGCCTGTGAGCACCGACTGCAGGTGATGGAGGAACAGTTCAATGTCTATCGCATCTTCAATCAGGAAATGGAAGAAAGTGCCGATCGCTACCGACGTGGCGGTGGGGTCTTCTCTGATGCCGTCAAGGTCGATAATTTTGTCAAACTGCCGTATAGCATGAGCGCCCCATGGTTGGTCAGTTACATACGAGAACGGATGGAAGAACAAGGCGAGGACGTGGTAGCGATGCAGGGGGATGGGTTCAAACGAGAGCCGATCAATCTTTCCAAGGTGTGCACGTTATTAGAGTTTAACGACCCCGATTGGGTGTCGGTGGAAGGACTAGGGCTGCAACCGATGCTAGACCGTCGCCGCCTCACCCGAGTGGATATCACCGACCCCGAGTTCAACAGCGCCGGCCGGCAGAGCGCCACCCTCCTGCAGCTGTTTCTTTCGCCTTATACCGTGAATAAGGGCGCCTATCTGGCGGACGCGGTGCGGGTCGTGTTAGAGGCAAACGAAGAACTCGAGAGAGGACCCCGGGCGACAGAAACACTGGTCGAAATTTCAGGATTGCAAGAAGAAGAATGGGAGCGACTGGCGGAGTGGATGTACGAGCAAGACCTCCTCGAGACCTACCGCACCAACCGGTGGCTCATCAGCATTAGCCCTAGCCCCCCTATCGTCGGAAAAGGCACCGAGGGGAGCACGACGGAAAATACATTTGAAATAGGACCAAAGTTCAATACATCGCTTGAGAATCATCAGCAGCAGTTGGAAAATATTTTCTTGCCGCTTTTTCAGGCGACGGTGGCCCCCGAGGATGCGAAGAATGTGCATGTGGCGGGCTTATTAGCGAATGTGGGGGCCTTCGTCGTGCAGTGCGGGGATGCCCCTGGGCGGCGTCCCCTCTCCGCCAAGCGCCGTCGACCGGTCGATGTGCCGTGGTCGGAGAAAGTCCCAGTCTCTTACTTTTTGTATTATGTCTGGACGAACCTCTCCGCCCTGAATGCCCTTCGCAAGCGCTGTGGTCTCAATACGATTCAACTACGCACGAAACTTTCCTCTCAATCCTCCCCGGAGGCCCTCGCGGTGTCCTACATGCTCTGTGATCATATTATCGATGGCACGGCCTTGGAGGCACACCCCGCGATGCAGTACCTCTTCGGTCTGCACCGGATCGGGGTGTGCATGTCCCCCACGTACAGCAATGCGCTCGGCGGGGTGCCCTATATCGAGAACCCATTCGCCAAGTTTTTTCGTCGTGGCCTGCGGGTGTCCCTCGCGACCTTCGCCCCGCTCCTCACGCACACCTCGTCGGAGCCTCTCACAGAGGAGTACGGCAACGTGGCGAGGGTGTGCCGGCTGTCGGGGGTAGACCTCAGCGAGATTGGGCTCAACTCCGCCTGGATCTCCTCCTTCCCCGACGAGCTCAAGAGCGAGTGGCTGGGGTCTGACGTGGGACAGCAGGACTGGCGCGGTAATAATGTAGAGTTTACCAATGTCCCCACGGCACGACTGGAGCTGCGCAGCCGGGTGTGGACGGCAGAGCGGAATGTACTGCGGCGGTGTGAAGGGCTGGAGCCGCTGTCTGGGAGCGACTCCGACGATGAGCTGACCTCCGCTGCGGTAGGGCAGGATGGAAAGCGGAAGAGCGACTCGCACTTCAAAGGTGGGGACGCCCCTTACGTCGTCACGGACCCTCACGTCGACTTCCCTCGGCTAATTCTGACTGGACCTTACGACCGTGACATGCAGCACGGGGCGGCGGCCCAACGGCTACACCGGGTGCTGGAGCTGCGCAATCAGTACATGCTCCACCTCCACCGCATCGAGGACCGCTGCCCCAGCGAGTCGGCCGCCGTGTACTTTAACTCGATTGAGAATCAAGATCCCGTGCAGCAGATGGAGCTGGCCTTTCACAAGGACGCCCACCGCAACTTTGAGGAAGAGGAGTGGATGTTCAAGACGGTGGAGGGTGTGGTGGTGCCGCACGAGGTCCATCAGATTCCTCGTCTGCCGCAGAATATGTACCACTTTGGGGATTTTTGCTCCCACGTGGAGGAGGTGCGCTCCATCGCGGAGGATGCACATGTACGGCAGTTTGCCAACCGTCGACTGCAGCTGTTGGAGCATCGCTTCCGCCTGCACATTGCGGTCAACGCGGGGCGGGAGGCGGGCAGCACGGCGGAGAAGGCCTCTCAAAACAGAGATTTCTATCAAGCGACGAAAGTCGACAATACCGTCCGCATGGAGACTGGTATGACCGCCCGACAGCTGCTGGACTTTATTGTCTCCAAGGCGGCCAACAATGGCGATGATATTGTGTCCCACCGCAGCGGCCGTGAGCCACAGACGTTACGGCAGCTGCTACATGAACTAGATATCTCTCCTGACACTCTCACAGTGGATAACCTCGGCGTGCAGGCGGACGGGACGATAGGAATGGCAAAGAGAGTTTCTACCCCGAGGGACGCGACGAGCTCCTCACGTTACTCCTCAAAACAGAAAATCAAATGAAGGGCCGTTATTTCGCGGAGCTCACCAAATCCGTGTTTGAAAACTTAAAACGCGATCGTTTTACGTTCAGTGAGAATCGTCTGCCGATTTATGGTTCCTCCGAGGAGGAGTGGGGGCAGCTGTCGTCCTGGTTCGACACGCACGGTATGGCCTCCTCGCACAACCAGTGGGTGGTACAGGTCCCTCGCATCTACTCTCACCTCCGACAGCAAGGGAAGGTGGAGAGTTTCGCGCACTACTTGGAGAATATTTTTAAGCCGCTGTGGAGTGTGTCACTGCACCCGAGTCGCAATCCACGTTTATTTCACTTTGTGAATCATATTTCGGGATTTGACTCCGTCGAGGATGAAAGCCGCCCTGACGCGCCGCTGTCCTCGGCGATGGTGCCGCCGCATGAGTGGACCTCCGAGGAGGAGCCGCCGTACAACTACTACATGTATTACATGTGGGCAAACATTTACTCCCTCAACGCCTTTCGTCGCCGTCGTCACTTCACTTCGTTTACCTTTCGTCCTAGCTGCGGTCAGTGCGGGAGCATGGACCATCTTATTGGGGGTCTCCTCCTCGCCAACAGTATTAGTTACGGTGTGCTGCTGGGCGAGGAAGACGGCCCACTACAGTACTTGTTTTACCTTGCCCGTATTGGCTGTACTTTGAGTCCGCTGAGTAATAACTCCAACGTGTGTGGGTACTTGAGCAATCCGTTTTACCGACTCTTCCGTCGTGGCCTGTTTGTATCCTTAGGGACCGACAGCCCTCTCATGTACCACCACACGCAGGAACCGCTCATTGAAGAATATTCCATCGCCAGCAAAATTTGGAAACTAACGCAAAATGACATGTGCGAGATTGCCCGAAATAGTGTGTTGATTTCTGGTTTTAGTCCGGCCTTCAAACAAGAACAGCTGGGGGAGCGCTTTTTTCTGTCGAGTAGTATTGGCAACGATGCCTCCTGCACGCATCTGTCTGACGTACGAGTGTCCTATCGCTTCGAGACGTACCACAGCGAGTTGGGGTTTTTGGAGTTTGTCTCCGGTCTCACCTTCAATCGAGCACTGTACACCCTCGCCGAGGAGGAGCAGTGGCAGCAAACCTTAGAGGCACGGAAGGCCGCCCAGCGAGATAACAAGCCTTTGCAAGATGCCTTAATCGAGGCAAACCCCGATGAGGCTGACCTCGAGCGCCTACAGCAGCAGCGCACGACCCTACAGCAACAGATGGAAGAGGTGAATCACACCTTGAATGAACTACGGCGCCAGAATAAGCAGTTGAGCGAGAAGTTATCGGAAGAGCGTGCCCGTGACGCTCAGGCGGCCCTCCTCCGGCGTCAGCGGGCAGAGGTCACTCTCTCCAACTTTGGGGATATCCAGCAACACCTACAACTGCAGCGACTGATGAACTCCCAGCAGCTACAAAGTGGGGTAGGCACCCCGAATGGGGAGTTCCTTCCCGCCGGCACCATGACCTCGCATGAAAGTAAAATATCGTTTGTCTCGGATGGGCATTCCTCCAAGCATGGCGTCGGCACACCGCTGCACATGGCGACGGACAGCAATCACGACAGCAATAATAATAATAATAATAATAATAATAGTGGAGAAGGAGCCGCTGCCGGCTCGCCCGATGCGCTGCTCGGTTATTCAGAGGTGCTATGGAACAGCAATAATACCAAACCCAGGAAAAACAAGGAGAGCAGTGTGACCCTTCCTCGTTTATAAATTATACCCCCCAAAACAATAATTATCATATATGGAATGTCATGTAAACTATGTACTGTATATCAATCGATAAAAAACAAATGCACAAGTCTTTTTTTTTTTTTTTTGTAATTTTAAAGTATTCTTTTTTTAGAAATAAACATACAAACCCCTTCTCTCCACCTTTTAAGAAAAAAGAAAATAAAAATAGTAGGATAAACCTTTTGTTATTTAGCGGATCTTCTTCTTTTTTAAAAAATGTTAGCTACTGGTGTACGTCTAGGCTTACCCAAGGTGCGCACCGTCGCCGCCACCGGCTGGCGCTACCACCGCCACGGAGTCCCCAGTAAAGTATTACAATATGAGCGGTACCGCGTCCCGTTCGATCGCACCAGTGGTCAGGTAGTGGTGAAGATGCTGGCGGCCCCCGTCCACCGTCACGATCAAGGTGTGATCCAGGGACACCACGCGGGACCGATAGCACCCATCTTTCCCATCGCACAGAAGACCCTTCCTCGTGTGGCTGGTGTGGAAGGCGTTGGCGTGGTGGAGGAGGTCGGCAGTGGTGCCACCCTAGGGATCAAGGAGGGTGACTTGGTCTGGGTGAACAACCCTACTGTGGGTACCTGGGCGACGCATATCGTCACCGATGCGCAGTTTCTGGATGTCGTCCCCAACCGCGCTGACGTCGATATTGAATACCTCTCCGCCCTCTCCCTGTTTCACACCGCCTACCACCTGACGCACAACTTTGTGAATATTCAGCCTGGTGACGTCGTGCTGCAGACGGGCGCCTCCTCCTCTATTTCGCAGATTTGCCAGGGGTATGTCCGCGCGAAGGGTGGGAAGCTCTTCCAGACGATGCAGATGGGCCGCACGGAGCATGCGCACTTACAGGCCTTCTACAAGCTGCGTGGCGCCCACGCCGTCGTCCCCTATAACTACGCGAGAACCAACTACATGCGCCGACTCCTCTCCGATGTGCCACCACCGAAGCTGCTGTTGAACCACACCTGCGGCGAGGGTGCCTCTAGTCTCGTCGGGCTCCTCGGTGACGACGGGGTCTGTGTGACCTACGGTAACGCTAGCCACAAGCCCATGCAGGTGGCCAATGCAGACGTCATTACCCGCGGTATTCAGTTCAAGGGCTTCTTCTTCCCCAACTGGGTGCAGCGCCAGACCCGTGACGCCCGCATGCGGGTCCACCAGAACGTGGTGGAGAGTATGACCATTTCTCAAGGTCACGGCATCTTCCGGGCACAGCGATTTAAGATGGATGGCGACTCCGAGTTTGCCTTCAGCAACGCCTGGGATGCCCCGCTAGCCTCACGCAAGGCGATCTTGAGGATGGTCGGCGAGTACGGCGAGTGGCGCCGGCCGAGGGCGGACCAGGCGGCCTGGAACATTGGCCGTGCCGTCTGGGAGGATCTCATTCAGCAAATGTGGGAGTCCGCGGGGACGACGGAGGTGCCGCACTCCATGAAGTATTATACCCCCTTCAATGATATCAACTCCACTTTTCATGATGCGAAGGAGTCGAAGCAGATGGGTCACCGTGAGGTGTTCTTCCGTCGTCCGAATGCGCCTCGTCATAATGCGGCGGAGAAGGCGGCCGAGCAGCAAAAGTAAGCCATTAGTAATAATAAAATATAGCATTTTTTGTTTTTCTAGAATATTCGAAAAAAAAAAAAGGAAAGCGAATTTTTGTATAATATTAAGGAATTTTTTTTTAGCATTTAATAAGACTTAAAAAACAATAAGTGTTAGCATCAACGTTAGTTGAAACCCCAATTAGAAAAAAAGAGTATACATTTAACCGTGTTTGCTTCGAAAGTATGAAAAAAAAAAATACCTTTAAAAAGATCACGATACCCTGAAAAGAAGAAAATTTCTGTTTTTTATCAAAAAAAAAAAATACTTTCATTTCTCTTTCTCTCCATTCAAAAAAAGAAGCTGAAAACAACAATAATACTCACAACTAGTACTTCATCATGAAAACACTGCGCTCACGCTCCGTGCGTTACTCCGCCTACCTCATGGCAGTCCGTCATCAATCCTCCGATCAGTTCCACCGTTACCTTCACAATCCGCATATTGTCCAGCCAGACGGTCTAGATAGCTTACCCCGTACCAAGAGCGAGCAGCAGAAGTGGCTCAACGTGGAGCAGTGGGATGGGTATAGCGAGACGTACCTGCAGCGCTTCATGCAGTACCCCGCCACGGCGGAGCACAACAATCCCCAGATCACCCCGCAGCATCCATTACTGTATAAGTGTTTGAACCTGGTGTACGAGCTCTACGGTGTGCTCGCCGATGACTTGCACGAGCTGCACGATGACCCGCTACATCCTCGCTTTCATCAACGTATCAAACGGATTAGGGAAGATAGAGAAAAGATTGCCAAAGTGCTGGATGAACAGTACGCCGCGCTGCACCCAACGGTGAAAACCGTATACGACGCCTTTTTAGTCCGACGCTACTATCATTTAGAGGATTGGATCAAACACGTGGAGCGAAAGCGGGAGAAGATATTTGAAACGCTGTCACCAGAGTTTATCAATCAAGCAGCGAAGGCGGCCGATATTAGTAGTGCCTACATGGAGCGACTGAAGCAACTGGAGTCCTTGTTTGTGCAGAACCCCACCCTAGGCATGTTGAGCGAGAATCAGCTGGAGCAGTACACCGACAATGAATTAGCGATGCTGAAGCAGAAGGCCACGTATTTTAGAAAATTGAAGAAGTTTGGGGCCAACCAGCTGGATTCGGATATCCACACACACTAATCGTAATAGTGATCGATACTTAAAAAAAAAAAAAGGCAATTGTATTCATTTTTCTTATTTCTATGACTCACTCTAAAAAGCAAAATAAATATTCTTTCTTTCTGTTTCTTTCCGTATTCAGTACACATTTCACATACCTTAACATAATAATAATCCACACACGATAGTTTTTTTCTCAATGTCACAGAAAGTGATGGCAAAGAAAGTCGTCTTCACCGGCACGTATCTCAACCGCACCTGGACCCGTCAGTTCATACTGAGTACCCTCCTCCAGCGGTTCAACCCTGCGCTGCGGCCGGTGGGTAAGACGACCACCTCCTCCGAGGAGGTGAGCGTGGCGGCCCTAAAAGTGCAGCAAGTAGCAAGTGAGCGGTGGGGCCTGACGACACGTCCGTTAGACGCCGTGAGTGAGGGACGTATCCTACGATTGTTAGCACGGTATGCCTGCGGGGAGGGTTTCCTGTCCGAGGAAGCATTAGAGGAGTTACGCTGGGTGACCGCCGCCCTGCCAGGGGCACCCCCTGATATACAAGACCCTCGTCAGCTGCAGACCTTGCTAGAGCAGTTGAACTATGTGGTGCCGGGGGATAACCTCCGGCGAGTGGCCTATGGCGGCAGTCTGCACTACCCACCGCAGGCCCTCTCCGTTATGCAACCACTGCTAGCGGAGGAGCGACAGAAGGACGGCGGGGACCCGTTTGATAGTATTCGCAGTATAGAAGACGGTCCTGCCTACGCGATTGACTCCGCGACGACGAGTGAGGTGGACGACGCGATAGGACTGGAGGTGGACCCTGTCACCGGGGAGGAATACTTCACCGTGTATGTCTCAGATGCCACGGTGTACTGCCCGTATGACAGCCCACTAGAGCTGCTCACCGCTCGTAATCTCGCCACCACCACCTATCTACCAGAGGGAGTGTTCTTTATGCTGCCCAAGGCAATCGTGGAGGCGGCGACACTGCGGGAGGATCGGCCGTGTCGGACGTTTTGTATTCGATTTCAGATACACCCCACCACAGGGGAGCTCCATCACTACAGCGTGCACGTGAGTTGGCTAAAACAGCTGCGCCGTGTGACCTATGATCAGGTACAACAGCTGTTGGAGGAGCGTGGGGCGACGAAAGGTGGGCAGAAGCGGCCGGCTGGGGTGGGCGAGGGCGGTCACCCTCCTCCAGCGTGGCTCAAAAAAAAGGACGAAAGTGTCTTGTTACGTATTTACGAGATGGCAAAGGTGCGTTTTGCGGCGCGGGTGGCGCGAGGAGAGAAGGAAGGAAGGGCGGCTATCGACTCTAGTCTGCCGGACCCTCTCATCAAGGTGAAGGACCGCCAGGTGGTCTCTCTCACCGATCAAATCCTATCCACCCAAGACGCCCGGCTGGCGGTGGCGGAGCTCATGATAGCGGCGAATGAGGTTTGCTCACGGGTGGCACAGTCGCACCAGCTGTGCATCCCGTACCGTGGCACCCGCAGTCTGTCCAGCGATCACGAGATTGCCCAGCACTACGTGGAACCCGCTGGGGTCGTGACGCCCTCCTCCCTCGACCGCAGCCGTACCTTTATGGCAGAGTCCATCGTACAGACGGTACGCCGGTTAAGTGCGGTGACAAGAGCCATCTACTATCATTTACCATTGCATCACAGTGGACTTGATACCAGTTTCTACACGCACAGCACTAGTCCCCTCCGACGGTATGCCGATATGCTCGTCCACCATCAGCTCAAGGTGCTGGTCTGGGAGGAGCAGAAGCGGAAAGGGAACGCCCCTCGCATGCCGGCCAATTCCTTCTTTTCCTTACAGACGATCCCAGAACACTCCATGGCGTCCTTGTGTCAGACGATCAGCACGAAGCAGATGCAGTCCAGCTTGCTGCAGGACAGCAGTAACCGCTACTGGACGCTACGGTATATGGAGGACCTCCTCCGCCGTGACCCCCGCCGACGGTTTTTGTGCTTGGTGGGCGAAGTGCGCTGTATTGAGGCCGCCCCCGCCTACCGCCGGGCGACCACGCACGTACGGGATACCTTGGCCGCCGTCAGCACCCTCCCCTCCCCGACCGCAGATGGCTGCCACTACAAACCACAGACCCAAGAGCGACCGGAAAAGTATGTCTCCGATATTTATCTCCCAGAGATTCAGTTCGCGCACACCGTGTACCACAGCGAGCCCCACTTGAAGGTGGGGGTGCTGGCGGAGTGTGTCGTGGTGGATCTGCTGCCGACGCAGGGACTGCTGGAGCTGAAGGTGGTGAACGTGCGAGAGGACATGGATGAGGTGCAGAGCGAGAAGCTGTGGCGGGGGGCGGCGGTCGCTGGCTTGGATGCATAAAAGAAAGAAAGATGAAGCAGTGTCGTGTCGTTAACACGTTCATTTTGTTTTTCTTTTATGATTATTTTTTCTTTACATGCGCGACAGAGAATTCTTTTTTTTATTCTTCTCTCTTTTTTTATGACAAGAAAGATTTTTTTTTTTTTAATATTATTTTCCCCCTGGCACTGTTTTTTTCTCCATGGCCACTCATCAAGACACCGACAACCAGCTCGAGGCGGACTTGAAAAAGACTTCCAACGTGGAGCCGATCGTCATGGACGACGAGGAGCCCTACCGAGATAACTCGTCCCCCTACGGCACGACGGAGGCACCGCCGTCTGGGCCCTTCGGCAAGTGCGTCGCGCGTGTACAGAAGATCGTCCCCTCTGGCGGTCTCATTGCGAACTGCTTCCAGTTGGGCTCCGTCACCCTCGGTGGCGCTATCATCAGTATGCCGGACAGTTTCCGCACCAGTGGGATCATCATGGCGGTGATCTACCTCGTGATCATGTGCTGCCTGACGGTGTACTCCATGACCCAGCTTGGGTTCGCCATGCGCATCACCGGCCTGGACAGTTATGAGACGATGGGACGCGGTCTCTTCGGTCGTGGTGGAGACTACTTTGTCGGCGCGGTCATGTGCATCTCCTCTCTTGGTACCGCGATTGGCTACGTCAGCGCCATTGGTTCCCTCCTTCGTCCTGTCCTCAACGAAGCCCACGGTACACCAGAGTACTTAAAGTCCGATATGGGTGTACGACTATTACAGTCCATCGTCTGGCTCGTGCTGCTGCTCCCTGCCGTCATTCCCAAGCGACTGAACAGTATCCGTTATATTGCCGTGGTTGGTGTCATCATGGTCCTCTACTTCACCTTCACCGTCGTCGCCCACAGCGCCCAGCACGGCCTGCTCGAAGGCAGGCGGGACGGGATGGCCTTCTTCACTACCGGTAACACTGCAATTTATGCACTATCCGTGTTCATCTTTGCCTTCATGTGTCAGACGATTACCTATCCGGTCTACTACGAGATGAAGCCGAACCCCTCCGTGAAGCAGCTCACCGTGGCAAGCGCGATTGGTATGTCGGCCTGCACCGTGTTGTATATTCTTGCCGGTGTGTTTGGTTATTTTGACTTTGCTGACGGCACCAAGGGATCTGTCCTCGATAACTACAACCCCATCTCCACGCCGTACATGATGGTTTCCTTCGTCGGGATGCTCATCAAGATTGTGGCGGCTTTTTGTGCCAACTGGGTCTGCATCCGTAATTACATTTACTATGTGTTCCGGTGGAACCTGGCGACGACGCCGTACTGGCTGCACACCCTCTTCTGCGTGGTGGTGTCTGGCATCATTCTCGTCGCGGGTATCTTCATTCCCGAGGTGACGCTGGCGTTCGGCCTGGTCGGTTCCCTCACCGGAGGTTTTGTCAGTTTTATCTTTCCCGCTCTGTTTTGGATGTACTCCGGTAACTGGAGCTTGAAGACGGTAGGACTATTCCACTGGACGCTAACGCAGTTCATGCTCATTGTCGGTGTGATTGCCATTGTCTGGGGGACCATCGCCACCATCTACGACTCCTTCTTTACATAAAAAAAAGAGAGAATGAGATGGAGGGCGAAAAAAAATAATAATAATAAGAATAACGACGCACTTTAACTATTAATATTTATATTGAGAAGGGGAACAAACCAAAAGTTCTTTTCTTCCCTCCGTTTTTTTTTTTTCGCGTGTTTTTTTTTTTTTTTTGTGTGTGTGTGTGTTTTAATTTCATTATTATATAAATTCGCGTATACAAACACCCAATCCTAATTCGTAAACTACGCCAATAGAAATATTGTGTGTTGCTTTTTTTTTTTTTTCGTTGAATGTACGTAAGTTTTTTTTTCTTTTTTGATTCGTTTTAGTATAAACTTAGCTCGTAGATACGACAAAAGAGAGTGTTGCTCGTCGCTTTTTTTTTTTTTTTCCAGAACTACTAAATTTTTTTTCCCTCCTTGTTTTTTTAACTGAAAGCGTTATGAATCCCTCTTCACGACCCCCTTTAGGTGTAAACCCCAGCCACACACGGAGGAGTAATACCATTCCCTGTTGATCCATACTTTTTTTTTCCCTACTATTTTTTTATTTTTTTTTCAAAAGCCAAGTTGCCTTTTTTCCTTTTCACCTACCCACAATGAGCACGCCGTCGGATAAACCACTTCCCAACCAGCTAGAGGTGGAGGACGTACTACTGGACGTGGGAAAACGAGAGCCCGTCCTCTGGGAGGAGCCAGACACACGTGTCGTGGAGGGACCACCACCGCCACCTGCCACCCGCCTCGGACGAGCGATGGACCGATTTCTTAAGGTTGTACCCCCTGGCGGCCTCATTGCGAACTGCTTCCAGTTGGGCTCCTGCACCCTCGGTGGCGCTATCATCAGTATGCCGGACAGCTTCCGCACCAGTGGTATTGGGATGGCGGTGATCTACCTCGTGATCATGTATGCCGTTACCGTGTACTCCATGACCCAGCTTGGGTTCGCCATGCGCATCACCGGCCTGGACAGTTATGAGACGATGGGACGCGGTCTCTTCGGCCGTGGTGGAGACTACTTTGTCGGCGCGGTTATGTTTATATCGTGCGTCGGGACGGCGGTTGGCTTTGTCAGTGCGATGGGTTCCCTTCTTCGTCCTGTGCTACAAAAGGCAGAAGGTACACCAGAGTACTTAAAGTCTGATATGGGTGTACGACTATTGCAAACGCTAATCTGGCTCGTGCTGCTGCTCCCTGCCGTCATTCCCAAGCGACTGAACAGTATCCGTTACATTGCCGTGGTGGGGGTGGTCATGGTCCTGTACTTCACCTTCACGATTGTCGTCCACAGTGCGCAGAATGGCCTGCACAAAGGAATGCGAGGAGAGATGGCGTTCTTCACCAGCGGTAACACTGCGATTTATGCACTATCCGTGTTTGTCTTTGCGTTTCTCTGTCAGACGATTACGTATCCGGTCTACTACGAAATGCAGCCAAACCCCTCCGTGAAACAACTCACCATGGCGAGTATTATTTCGATGGGCATGTGCACGGTTTTGTATATTCTTGCCGGTGTGTTTGGTTATTTTGACTTTGCCGATGATATTCAACCTTCCATTATGGACAACTACGATCCGCTCTCCACGCCGTACATGATGGTTTCCTTCGTCGGGATGCTCATCAAGATTGTGGCGGCTTTTTGTGCCAACTGGGTCTGCATCCGTAATTACATTTACTATGTGTTCCGGTGGAACCTGGCGACGACGCCGTACTGGCTGCACACCCTCTTCTGCGTGGTGGTGTCTGGCATTATTCTCGTCGCGGGTATCTTCATTCCTAAAGTGACGCTGGCCTTCGGCCTCGTTGGGGCACTGACCGGAGGTTTTATGAGTTTCATCTTTCCCGCTCTGTTCTGGATGTACTGTGGTAACTGGAGTTTGAAGACGGTAGGACTAGGGCACTGGCTGGCCACGTACTTCATGTTGTTAGGTGGTGTGATTGCCATTGTCTGGGGGACCATCGCCACCATCTACGACACCTTTATTGGGTAATAATAAAATAAAAAAATAAATTAGAGAATGAATCAAAAACAGTTTCTTTGAAAAAAAAAAAAAAGTGAAATATACATATACACGGAACGGAACTGTTAATTGAAACATACACTAAACGAAAACCGAAAAGAAAAAAAAAAAAATATATCAGGTCGGATTCGTCTCTTTTTGTTTTTTCATTTGTTTTCTCGAAAACAAATGGGCGCTTTTTTTTTTTTTTTTTAAATTCCCTTCTCAATTTTTTTTTTTAACGTAAAACAAATTGCAAGCGATTTTTTTTCAAACATTTCCATTTTTGTGCTCCCTTTTTTTTGTTTTCTTTTCACTCATTATTTATTGTAAAAGCAATTTATAAAGAGAGGGAACAGTAAAAAAAAAAAGACAATTTCAAGACCACCTTTTCTCCAAGGTATACACATGGTTTCTTTATATATAAACGAATGCTTTTTTTTTTTTTTTGGTTTTATATACACATAACAAATGAAAACGTGTTTTTTTGTTGATTTTTTTTGATTCTTTGGAAGTGTCTTTTTTCCTTTTTTGTGGTTGTATATGTTTCAGCCTTTTTGTGCGCGCCGTCACGCATAACGATTCCTTCTCTTTCCTTTTTCTATTCAACAAGAAACAAAAAAGTAGAAATAAACAAATAAATACCATGGGACAATTATTCTCCAATCTCTGGTCCCTCTTTAGCCCTAGCCGCCCCTACAAGTTGCTCATCCTAGGTCTCAACAACGCTGGCAAAACCTCCATCCTCTATCACCTCCAGCTAGGCCACAGTATCCAGACCCAGCCCACCTTGGGCGGTAACACGGAGCAGCTGACGATTACGAATCCTAGTACCACCAACACGATCACGTTCACCTGCTGGGACCTTGGGGGGCAGGAACAGCTGCGGGATGCATGGAAACTCTATTATGAGCAGACGGACGCCGTCTTATTTGTGATTGACGCGGCGGAGCCAAATCGTTTCGCCACGGCCAAAACGATTTTACATAAATTACTGACGGAGGAGCCGGAGCTGCGACAGTCTATTCTACTGGTGCTGGCGAACAAGCAAGACTTGGACTCCGCCTCGTCCCCGGCGGAGCTGATGGAGGTGCTGGAGTTGGGGAAGTTTAAAGATAGGACGTGGACCCTGATGGGGTGTAGTGCCTCGACTGGGGAGTCGCTCAATGAGGCCATGGCGTGGGTCGCGGAGAACTTGAATAAGAAATAGAGTGACATTGTATGAAACATAAACAAACCACAAAACAATGAAAATAATAAGAATGATCTGTGTGAATGATAAAAGTAAAGAATAAAAAGAGATTTTCTTTTTCTTTTTCTATCCCCCCATTTCCCCCATTCTTGTCTAGCGTATCATTATCGTTTAGTTCAAAGGTACATTTTTTACATTGTTGTTTTTTTTCCTATATAATCTTACTATATCGCACCGTTTCATTCCTAAAAAAAAAAAAACATTAAAATACATCAGAGCACTATCGACTATTTCATGAGCCTCACCTCCGCTGAGTTGGATCTCATTCACGGCTACTTCAGCTCGCCCATCCCGCTGGCTCACCAATGTACCAACAGTACCGTCCGTGCCCAGGCGGAACTCACCAAGCACGGCAGCCGTCTCGGCAAGCACAAGATTAAAATTAACGTGAACAAGACGCCCTTACCGCAGGAGGCGGCCTCGCTGGACTATACCAGCACGATTGTGGTCACCACACGCCTTCGCCGGGATGGGTATAGCCGTCTGGTCGAGGTTCCTAACTTCTCCGAGGATGCGGAGTGTCTAGCGGTGTCGGCGTGGTGGCTGCTGCGACCCTTCGCCCTCCGACCACTCCCGATTCACTTGCGAGCCGGCCGCATCAAGGGGATTGCCGACACGACCCGTATTCCTGCCGCACTGGCCAAGGAAGTGCTCTGTGTGCTCAATGTATCCAACAGTGGGGATCTCACTGGAGTGAACCTGAAAGGACTGCAGCAAGGGGCGCTGGAGGAGCTGCGGGTGTCTTTCTGCGGCCGTGTGGAGGCGGTGCCGGACCTCACCGGGCTGCCCTACCTCCGTCTGCTGGATGTGAGCAGTACAGGTGTCACCACCCTCGCCGGGGTCGCCAGCTGTCCCACGCTGGAGGAGGTCAATGTGACCATGTGCGGTATGCTCGACAACGTCGATGCCTTGGCGGCTTTACCCAAACTTAGAACCCTACTCGCCAACGGGGTGCACATCAGCAGTCTGGCTTGGACTGGGAAGTGCACCGGTCTGCGGGTGCTGATGCTCTCCAGCCCGGTGCTGGCCGACCTCACCCCGCTGGGTTCCCTCCGCAACCTGCGGCGGCTGGGACTGAGCAACAGCCCCGCCAACAGTATTCAATGGGTGGGGGGCTGCCGTCTGCTAGAGCAGCTCTACCTCGGTAGCTGCCGTGACCTGCAGGACCTGCGGCCGGTCTCCCAGCTCAAGTACCTTAGAATGATTGACGCGTCCATGTCGGGGGCGAAGGATGTGACGGGTATCTCAGGCTGCACGTCGCTGCAGGAGGCAAACTTCATGTGTACGAGTCTTACCCCGGAGAGTGTGAAGGAGCTGAAGAGCATGAATCTGAAGCAGTTGGAGGTATAAGAATAAAAATAATATCGTTAGTAAATAAATATATATATATATATAGTTCACGTGTAGAGTCAAAAGTGTCTTTTTTTTTTTTTTATAAACGATTAATTCGAGTGTGTCGTATACACTTCTCTATCGTTGTAGATCCCAATTTTTCTTTTTATTATTTTATTCATTGTTATTATCCGTCTTTTTTTTTTATCAACTACATATACTGAATTCACATACACTACTTTTTTTTTTTTTCAATTTTTATTCTGACGTATTGCCGTTTTTCTTCTGTTTTCTTTCCTGTTGAACTTTTGCCTTCATTTTCACTTATTTTCAACCACCCCTAGAAGTAAAACAACAACAACTTAGTAGATGAGTAGTAGTGGCGCCAAGTTTCTGTCCAAGAAGGTAAAAGACACCAACATTGTCGTGGTGAAGCCCGCCGGCGAGGGCGAGACCGACCCCCACACCGCCCTTCTTCATGCCATCGCGGACGACGACAAGACGGAAATATTATGGTTCACCCGCACGTTACGGCCGGAGCGGAATCTTATCCATCCTGCGGAGGCCTTTCTCCAAGGCATCAAGGAGCTGCGGCCGGCCCCGGTGTTCAATACATTTAATGTCAAGAAGGCAAAGGAGAGACGACTAATCAAACAGGAGTACGACCGAAAGAAGCACCTGGAGCGGCGGAAGGCGGCGGTGGCCCCCACGGCGGCCTTCAAGGATGCCCTGAACCCCCGCAAACTTCCTCGTAACTATCACACCAGCGAGACAGGAGATGAGGAAGTTCGTTTGTTAGGGGCGTCGTTAGAGGAACGGAAAATGGCGAAAAGAAAGTACAAATACGACAAGACGAAACCGTTTTTTACCAAGTGGAAGAAGAAGAAGGTGCAGTCGATCGGAAAAGGACTATGAGGGCGGGGATGTAATAATAATAATAATAATGTGTTCGGTTAATTGACATAAAGTAATCATCGATAATAAAAATAAAAGTGTCTTTTTTATTTGTTTTTTGCCTCTCTCTCAAATGCTTTCAAACTCTCGGATAAACAAACGCCCACTTTTTTTTCCCTTTTTCCATCTAAAGCGGCTCATAGAAAACACTATTTACAGAATGCGCCTCGCACGACACACGGGTCTGCTGCACGACCTTTATTTTAGTAAAAGTCACACCACCCTCCTTAGCCGCCGCCACAAGGCTTACATCCTCAAACACCGGCGAGGGTTTCTCCCTCCGGACCTCAAGGACGTCCCTGGCGCCATCGGCTGCCTCTATGGCATGCTGCCAGACGTCGACGAGTACAGTCGCTTCGTTCTTCCGCTTGAGGTAGTGAAGGAGTACCACCGGATGGGGTTCGTGAAGATCCCGCAGCTCGTGCTGGACGGCCGGCAGGTGGACGTGCTCAACGACGAGGTGCAGCAATTAGAAAATAACGTGGAGCACCATCCCAAGATGGAGTACCTCTACGGCACCTCGCTGTCGAACCTGACGGAGGGCCCGCTGTTTACGAGCCAGGGTGTGTGGCGGGCTTGCTGGGGGCTGCACGACCTTGTGCACCTGCCCTTCCTCACGGTGGCGGCCTCGCAGGCGCTGGGGAACGCCGCCGTGCGACTGTGGTATGATGAGGTACACCGCAAGTCCCCCAGGATTGGACCCTTCACCCCGTGGCGACAGAACTACGCACTGTGGCAGCAGGTGACGACCCCTGCCTCCGGGCACGCCTCCCTCTTTTTAGCGTTTGATTACCTCACCAAGGACCGCGGCGCCCCCTGTCTCATCCCCGGCAGTCACCGCTGGCGAGAGGAGGGGGAGGAGCTCCTGCAGGTGCCCTTCACCGCAGAGGACGAGATGCAACAGATGAACTCTATTTGGGAACACCTCCGGGAGGAAGAGGTGGAGGCCTTGCAGGACTCTCCGCCGGTGACGCTAGAGCTGCGCCGTGGGGAGGCGCTTTTGATTCACCCTCTCACGATACACGCCGTCCATGGAAACCGCAGCGCCCTCCCTTGCCGGTCCGCCACCGTCCACTACTGTGACACGTCGGTGCGGGCGGCGCGCAGCGGGGCGGTGCTGCCGAACTGCACTCAGCTATTTCACGAGGGAGAGGTCCTCACGGGCACGCACTTCCCCATCGTGTTTGACCCGGAGGTGGTCGAGGACCTGCCGCTCCTCACCAGCGACGAGGCCCTTTGAATACCTTTGTGTTTGTTACAGTGTATAATGAATAAGAAAAAAAAAAAAAAGAACGGGTGTTTTTGTCCCTTGGTCGGGTTCCTCGTCTCCCAAAGCTCTTTCCCTCCTTTTTTTTCCAAGGTCTTTCCGTTGTGTCGGCCCTTTGCTATGGGGGTTAGCGGCCTGGTCGGCTTTCCCTATGCGTGAGGGTGGGTCTTTGGGTTGGTGGGGAGAGGAGGCCCTTGTCGGCGTCGGGATAGGGGCCGCCCGAGCCCCCCCTCCGCGGGGGGTTAGCGGCCTCGCCCACCCTTTAGATAAGCGGGTCACCGTTTCCCTCGGCTTTGGGTTAAGGGAGGAGGGAGAGGGGCTGCTCGCGGGGTTAGGGAGGGGGCCATGGGGAGAAACCGAAGAGAGCCAAATCACCAATAAATATAATGTAAAAGAGTTTTTTGAGCTGCTTTTTGTTTCGTTTTGTGTCAATCCATGATGGTTTCCAGTTCCTCCGCGGACAAGGGAACCGTCACTGGCGCCACAATGGCGTTGGTCACTTGGATAAGCTCCTCCACCTCGACACAGCACTTGCAGTCGACGTGGCCGCCGCCTAGAAAGATGGTCGGCGGGGACAGTTTCGTGACGCTGGAGCTCAGTATCA
Source organism: Angomonas deanei (assembly GCA_903995115.1). Lineage (NCBI taxonomy): Eukaryota > Euglenozoa > Kinetoplastea > Trypanosomatida > Trypanosomatidae > Angomonas > Angomonas deanei. Next base: position 368,853 of record LR877160.1, read on the forward strand.
CGGGCACCGGCACCGGCGTACCGAAGGGGGCGACCGCGCCGTCGGAGAAGCCCGTCAGCTGCAGCGCCTTGTCGGGGTCGGCGAGGCGCAGGTTGAACTTCTTCTTCCCCACCCCCGGATTCTTCTCCCTCAGCACACGCGACACCATCTCCGCATCAAACCGCTCTACATACTGGAACACAATCATGTAGAAACGGGAGTTGTTGGGGTCGCTGCAGTCGTCATGAATACAGTGCGTGTTCTCCAGGACAATCGTCTTGCACAGATGCTGGGAGGAAGGGGCGCCGAGGATATCACGTCGCCACTGCAGGTTCTGCTGGTAGTACTCGGAGGGCACCCAGTGGAAGGTGGCGCTGGTGAGACCGTGCTCGTGCACCCACCGCTTGAGGCGGGTCACCTCCTCGGTGTCACGGGTGTCGGCCGGGGGAGGGGCCACCTGCCTAGCAGGGCGAGGGGCAGCAGCAGCGGGGGCAGCACCGCCCAAGGCCGCTGTGAGGTTGGCCAGCGACTTCTCAATCGCGTTGTAGCGCCCAGCCAGCGCGGTCAGACGGGATTCCATGCTTGAAATAAGAAAATGTATTGGCTTTTGTTTTTTGGTTTCTCTATTTTTAAAAATAAGAATAGAGAGAGAAGTAATTCCTTTTTCGGTTGCGGGGACGGATGAAGATTACAGTGGTGGCGATTTCTGCTTGTTTGCCGTGTCCTATCTTCAAAAAGAACGAGAAAACAACAACGTTAACCAGGGTTTTTTTTTTTTTTCTTAAGTAGTGTTGATTTGGTTCTTTTTTTTTTTTTTAAATAGATATACTTTTCCGTAAAAGACTTGTATATAATTTTTTTTTGAATTTATTTTTTTATGTTACTTTTTCCTTTTGAAAGATAAAATCGAAGATGAAACGCACTTATTGGATCTTCACAAGCGGATATACACGTAAGATGCGATCTTCTTCTAATTATCGATATTTTTCCCGTTTGCATTCCTGCGTGGCAAGTTTTCGTAGTAAAAAAAAATGTTAAAAAAAAAAAGAAAGAAAAATGAAAAAGAAGGTTCTTTTGAAATTTTGAAAAAGACGTTTTAATGTTATCACGTGTCACAGTGAAGAAGAAACACAGTTCACTGGTCCATACACCTTAATCGGCGATGGATGGGTAAAACTGTCTGCGCTCACGGTCACAAGATATAGATTTTTTTTTTAAAAAAAGACTTTTGTGTGTATTTCTTTTCTTTACTTTTTTTTTTTCTCTTTTAAGTGGGTTAGCAAGTTTACGTCGAAAAAAAAAAAAAAAAAGAAGGACGAAATCATCTGCTGTATCTCAGTAATATTCTTTGTATTACACCTTCAGCACCTTAGCAAGGAGATCGTACGAGGCATCCGTGAGGTTGCGAACGGCGTTGTTGGCGGGGATGTCCCAGATGCTGTCGAGGGTGAAGACGGTCACGTTGGCGGTCACGGTGGCGCTGCCCATGTTGCGAGCGTAGAGAGAGATGCCAGTCTGCTCCTCACCATCGGGGATGTAGAGACGGCCAGTGAGGGTCTCGAGACCACCATCCTTGAAGATCTCAATGACGCTGTCATCGACGAAGATGCGGAGCTCGAAGGTATCGGGGGCGGTCTGACGAAGGGGAGCGCGGCCGCTGAGGGGGCGGATCTCGCCGATGGTGCCAGAGGAGTAACGGTTGAAGTACAGAAGGGGCTCGCGGACGGTACCACTGGTGGAGTCTCCCTGGGCAGTGTAGTTGTTGGTCAACCAGTACATGCTGCAGGTGCTGACGAACGCATTGTACGTCCAGGACTCACAGACACGCACCTTCTTGCACTGCGCACTGCAGTTGGCGGCGCTGGGGCCGAGGAAGCGGCTGAAGTAGGGCCAGTCCTCATTCTCAGCCATACCGGAGATGGCAGCGGGACCACCGGCGGGCATGCGGACGGACACGTTGGTGTGACGAGTGCGGTCAGCGTTGGTGCGGATCATGACGCCGATCTCGGGGGCGGTGGCATCGGTGTAGGTGGCGGTGGGAGAGAACACGCTGGGGTTGCTGACACGGAAGGACGCGATGATCTCGTGGTAGCGGGTGGCGTTGGTGCCAGCCGTCACGATGGAGACCGCGGACTGTCCCACGGACACGCCGAACCTCTCCACTAGCTTGACCTTGCGCAGGGCCTTGGTCTCGGGGATGGGGAAGGACTTGAGCTTCTTCTCCGTGGCGTCGTACTCCATACCGCGGAGAATGTTCTGGATACCAGACCATCCCTGGGCAATACGCTGGGCATCGGTGAGCTCCTCGTTGGTCCAACCCCAGAGGAAGCGCTTCTTCTGGAAGGGATCCCAGAAGGACTTGGCGGCATAGAACGGACCATAGTCGATGAAGGTGTAGGTACGGTCGGGATCCTCAGTGAAGACCCACTCGCCATCGGACGCGCGAGGGGCATAGGTACCGTACACGAAGTAGTCGCGGTGGGAAGGCATCGTGGAGACCTTGAGGAAGTGCTCGTAGGTTCCGTTGGTGATGTTGGGGTTGTACAGGGTGAACCAGTCGGGGCACTCGAACATACTTCTGGGGTCATACTTGTAGACGTAGAGGGAGTGCGCGAACTCATAGCCGCTCTGGAAGGTGGGGTCGGAGGTCCTGAAGAGGACGATATGGGCATTGACACCTTCGTTATCGAGGATACGGGCGGCAAAGGCGATCAACCACTGGCCGGGGTGGGCCGGATCGGGCCACCACTCCGTGGGGTCACGGAAGTAGTCGGACCAGAACAGACCGGGAACCTGGTGGTAGTCGATGACGACGTTGAGGGGACTCTTGTCGAGAATGTCGAACTTGCGGGGACCCTCGAGGTCGGCCTTGGAGGGAGTGGCGACACACTGGCGTTGCACATCGATTTCGTGCTTCTCCACACAGGTGTAGATGGCGGTGGGGACACCCTCGTCGTTGTTCATCATCGTGCCGGAGAACACACCATAGATATCGTACCACTTGTCGGTGTCAAGGGCGATCCAGTGACGCTGCCACTTGACGTAGTCGGTGGAGGTGACGTGATACCAGGTGACGTTACCCCAGATGGCGGAGAAGGGATTGTACTGGAAGTAGTAGTGGATCATGCCGTTGACGGGGTCACGGTAGGGACCATTGGGGTCGTTGATCCAGTTCTTCTCCGGACGCAGATGGTAGATGGGCTCGTAGGGCATTCCGTCGATGGTCTGAGTCTCAGCCGACGTAGTGGTTGCGGCGAGCAACAGAGCGACGATAGCCGTCACCGAGAACAGGCGGATGGCAGCCATATTTGCGAGATGTGTTTATACTGAGTATTACACTAGCAAAACGATATATACTAGTTAATCAAAAAAAAGGAAAGGGGAGAAATCAAGTGACCAACGCTAGTTGATGTTCGCACAGATAGAAAGGATGCCTCCCGGGAAAAGAAGAAGGACGGAGGAAGATGATCAACGTTGCCTACAAAGGAGCATGATGTTTACGAAAAAAAAAAAAGAAGCTTCAACGTGGAACGTGAATATAAACTTTTTTTTATTTTTTTATTCTTCAACGGCAAACGGGGAGAAAAATGATGTAAAATTAAAAATTCTTTTGTTTAATGGAGATTTTTCCGTTTTTTTTTTTGACTTTGTTAAAAAAATCGTTTTCATTTTGATGATTCACATAAAAGTCTCAAGAGACAGTTATTGTGGATCGTAAATTATAAAATAAATAATAAAAAAAAGAAATTCCTTTTGTGGTGTAGATGTTTACTCGTTGAGGAGGCTGGCGAGGAAGCCGTACATGGAGTCGGTGAAGTTCTTGAGGGCGGTGGGCTTGGGGGTCTCCCAGATGCTGTCGACGGTGAAGACGGTCACGTTGGCGGTCACGGTGGCGCTGCCCATGTTGCGAGCGTAGAGGGCGATGCCGGTCTGGTTCACACCATCGGGGATGTAGAGACGGCCAGTGAGGGTCTCGAGACCACCATCCTTGAAGATCTCAATGACGCTGTCATCGACGAAGATCTGGAGCTCGAAGCGGTTGGGGGCGGTCTGACGGAAGGGCGCGCGACCACTGAGGGGGCGGGCCTCACCAATGGTGCCGGAGAGCGCACGGCCGAAGTACAGAAGGGGCTCGCGGACGGTACCGCTGGTGGCGCCAGAGCTCGCGGTGTAGTTGTTGGTCAACCAGTACAGCTTGCAGCTCTGGTCTCCGCTGGCATAGGTCCAGGACTCGCACACACGCTCAGCCTTGCACTGACTGCTGCAGTTCTCGACGCTGGGACCGGTGTACATTCTCCAGATGGGCCAGTGCTCGTCTTCGGCGACAGCAGCGGTGGCGGTGGGGCCACCGGCGGGCATGCGGACGGACACGGTGGTGTAGCTGGTGAGGCCGGTGTTGGCGCGGATCATGACGCCGATCTCGGGGGCGGTGGCATCGGTGTAGGTGGCCGTGGCGGAGAACACGCTGGGGTCGCTGACCTCGAAGGAGGCGAGGATCTCGTGGTAGCGGGTGGCGGTGGTGCCGGCGGGAACAACGACGGTGGGGGTGGCACCAACGGTGAGACCCTCCTGCTGGACGAGCTTCAGGTTGCGGAGACCCTTGGTCTCGGGGATGGGGAAGGTCTTGAGCTTCTTCTCCGTGGCGTCGTACTCCATACCGCGGAGAATGTTCTGGATACCAGACCATCCCTGGGCAATACGCTGGGCATCGGTGAGCTCCTCGTTGGTCCAACCCCAGATGAAGCGCTTCTCCTGGATGGGATCCCAGAAGGACTTGGCGGCGTAGTACGGACCATAGTCCATGAAGGTGAAGGAGCGGGTCTTGTCATCGGTGAAGATGTAGTCGCCGTCGGGACCGGGGGCATAGGTACCGTACACGAAGTAGTCGCGGTGGGAGGGCATCGTGGAGACCTTGAGGAAGTGCTCGTAGGTTCCGTTGGTGATGTTGGGGTTGTGCAGGGTGAACCAGTCGGGGCACTCGAACATGTGGTCGGGATCGTGGTCGTACTGCCAGAGGGTGTGAGAGAACTCGTAGCCGCTCTGGAAGGTGGGGTCGGTGGTCTTGAAGAGGACGACGTGCGCGTTGTCACCGGTGGCATCGACGATACGGGCGACGAAGGCGATCAACCACTGGCCGGGGTGGGCCGGATCGGGCCACCACTCCGTGGGGTCACGGAACTGACCGGAGTTGTAAAGCCCGGGGACATCGTGGTAGTCAATGACGACGTTGAGGGGACTCTTGTCGAGAATGTCGAACTTGCGGGGACCCTCGAGGTCGGCCTTGGAGGGAGTGGCGACACACTGGCGTTGCACATCGATTTCGTGGTGCTCCACACAGGTGTAGATGGCGGTGGGGACACCCTCGTCGTTGTTCATCATCGTGCCGGAGAACACACCATAGATATCGTACCACTTGTCGGTGTCAAGGGCGATCCAGTGACGCTGCCACTTGACGTAATCGGTGGAGGTGACGTGATACCAGGTGACGTTACCCCAGATGGCGGAGAAGGGATTGTACTGGAAGTAGTAGTGGATCATGCCGTTGACGGGGTCACGGTAGGGACCGTTGGGGTCGTTGATCCAGTTCTTCTCCGGACGCAGATGGTAGATGGGCTCATACGGGACGCCATCGATGGGCTGGTTGTCAGCCGACACGGTGGTCGCAGCCAGAAACAGAGCGACGATAGCCGTCACCGAGAAAAGACGGAGGCCAGCCATATTTGCGGGATATGTTTATACTGAGTATTACACTAGCAAAAACGGTATACTGTGGAGTGAAAAGAAGAGGAAGAAAGAAAGAAACGTGGTTGTTGTAGTGGTAAAATGCGTTCGCTCAATAAAAGATGGAATGGAGGGAAACAAGTGTCTATTTTAAAAAAGTGTGAGAAGTTTGTTTATCTGTGAGTAGGTCAACTTACTAGACCCTACGCTCGGGATGAGCCGGTGACACCTCCGCTGGTGTGTCTCTGTTCCCCGAACCCGCGTTGACATCGCGCTGCAGAACTTGCACAATCTCACGCACGGTGTCACCCAGTTTGAGGTCGAAAAACTTAACGGAGTGTAGTTGATGATTCAGCACAATGGCGTCCCTAATATCATCCGCCGTCAGCTGGTGGTAAGACTCCGAGATGAGTTTCTCCATTACTGCCCGCCAGCGGCGTCGTTCATGGAGGCGATCGGTGGCGTCGAAGTGTTCGAACTGTCGTAGTACGTCCACGACCGGTCGAGCACCGGAGACGTGCTCGAGAAAGGACAAATAAAGCGGCGCGTAGGCTTCCGTAATATCAATGTCCGTATCCTTTTCTGCCGAAGCGTCGGGGTCGTCCGATGCTACCACGCTCTCCTCCTCGTCATCAAAGAGGGAAGGCAGGCGATCCACCGTGTCCTTGAGGTCAACGAGACGGTCCTCCTGCGGTGGCGCATCACTTGTATGGAGGCGTCGCTGCACCTCCTCCGCCATCTCCTGCCGCTCCCGCAGTGCCTCCCCATCCCTCTCCAAAGAATCCAAGTCTAGCTGCAGGAATCGTTGAAAGTACACTTCCTTCGCGTCGTTGGTGTCGCAGCCGTAGACGACGGCGCAGGCCTCCATGAGAGAGAAGAGCGGCTGCTCCTCCTTCACGTCGTCTTGTAGGGCGAGCCCCTATGCTTGAGTGCCTCCAGCACAGCGCCAGTGAAGAATTGTTGAAACCGGTCGCAATACTTCATGCGAGCGTCGGAAAACAAATAACGTGCGCTGCGCACCTCGCGGGTGTCATCGTCGACGTCAATGTTCATTTGGACCCGGTCTCCTTCCGAACCAGCGGACCCGACCACCACCGCCTTTCTTTCCCGATTCATGTTGGAAGCGAGCGTCTCCTTCGCTTTTCCCAACTCCATATCACTCGGTGCTAGCGGAGCGAGCGCAAAGCTCATTTGATTTTTGTACTTTTTGGAAATAAACTCACGGTGAATCATCATGTTGTGCGAAAAGTCTTCTTCGTATTCTACCGTTTGGTCGAGCGGCATAGGCCGGTAGGCGATCTGCAGTGCCTCCTGGGAGGTGACACCACTCACAGGGGCAGCGCCCCCTTTGCTCCCGTTAGGAGACCACCCCTTCTGAAAGTGTTTCTGACGTGCTAAACACACGAGCGATCTCCTTTGCATGGCTGTAATATTTCTGTTCTTTTTTTTTTTTTTTTTTAACGAGAGAGAGAGAGGGAAAGCGTCGTCTCACTGACATACAATGCACGGGTAAACCATACTACGCAAGAACAGAAGTAAAACAATATTTTTTTCGAATGCTTTTTTTTTTTTTCCAATCTTATTCAAATTCGTTTTTCTAGAATTGATAAGATTTTTTTCCTTGATTTTTTTTTTTTAAAAAAAGTAATCTTTTGAGTAATGAAACTTGGTTTGATGTTTAAATAAACTGTTTTCCTTTAAAAAATGTTTTTTTTTTGACCATTTTATTGCGTTTTAATGATGCCCTATTCAGAAAAAAACAGCGTCAAGTTTCCCTGACGGTAATTAGACTGAAGGAAGGGAAAATAAAGAAAAGAAACAAAAAAAAAAAAAGAAATTCCTTTTGTGGTGTAAACTTTTACTCGTTGAGGAGGCTGGCGAGGAAGCCGTACATGGAGTCGGTGAAGTTCTTGAGGGCGGTGGGCTTGGGGGTCTCCCAGATGCTGTCGACGGTGAAGACGGTCACGTTGGCGGTCACGGTGGCGCTGCCCATGTTGCGAGCGTAGAGGGCGATGCCGGTCTGGTTCACACCATCGGGGATGTAGAGACGGCCAGTGAGGGTCTCGAGACCACCATCCTTGAAGATCTCAATGACGCTGTCATCGACGAAGATCTGGAGCTCGAAGCGGTTGGGGGCGGTCTGACGGAAGGGCGCGCGACCACTGAGGGGGCGGGCCTCACCAATGGTGCCGGAGAGCGCACGGCCGAAGTACAGAAGGGGCTCGCGGACGGTACCACTGGAGGCATCGGCGCTCGCGGTGTAGTTGTTGGTGAGCCAGTACAGCTTGCAGTTCTGGTCGCTGGCGAAGTAGGTCCAGGACTCGCACACACGCTCAGCCTTGCACTGCTCACTGCAGTTGGCGGCGCTGGGACCGGTGTACATTCTCCAGATGGGCCAGTGCTCGTCTTCGGCGACAGCAGCGGTGGCGGTGGGGCCACCGGCGGGCATGCGGACGGACACGGTGGTGTAGCTGGTGAGGCCGGTGTTGGCGCGGATCATGACGCCGATCTCGGGGGCGGTGGCATCGGTGTAGGTGGCCGTGGCGGAGAACACGCTGGGGTCGCTGACCTCGAAGGAGGCGAGGATCTCGTGGTAGCGGGTGGCGGTGGTGCCGGCGGGAACAACGACGGTGGGGGTGGCACCAACGGTGAGACCCTCCTGCTGGACGAGCTTCAGGTTGCGGAGACCCTTGGTCTCGGGGATGGGGAAGGTCTTGAGCTTCTTCTCCGTGGCGTCGTACTCCATACCGCGGAGAATGTTCTGGATACCAGACCATCCCTGGGCAATACGCTGGGCATCGGTGAGCTCCTCGTTGGTCCAACCCCAGATGAAGCGCTTCTCCTGGATGGGATCCCAGAAGGACTTGGCGGCGTAGTACGGACCATAGTCCATGAAGGTGAAGGAGCGGGTCTTGTCATCGGTGAAGATGTAGTCGCCGTCGGGACCGGGGGCATAGGTACCGTACACGAAGTAGTCGCGGTGGGAGGGCATCGTGGAGACCTTGAGGAAGTGCTCGTAGGTTCCGTTGGTGATGTTGGGGTTGTGCAGGGTGAACCAGTCGGGGCACTCGAACATGTGGTCGGGATCGTGGTCGTACTGCCAGAGGGTGTGAGAGAACTCGTAGCCGCTCTGGAAGGTGGGGTCGGTGGTCTTGAAGAGGACGACGTGCGCGTTATCACCGGTGGCATCGACGATACGGGCGACGAAGGCGATCAACCACTGGCCGGGGTGGGCCGGATCGGGCCACCACTCCGTGGGGTCACGGAACTGACCGGAGTTGTAAAGCCCGGGGACATCGTGGTAGTCAATGACGACGTTGAGGGGACTCTTGTCGAGAATGTCGAACTTGCGGGGACCCTCGAGGTCGGCCTTGGAGGGAGTGGCGACACACTGGCGTTGCACATCGATTTCGTGCTTCTCCACACAGGTGTAGATGGCGGTGGGGACACCCTCGTCGTTGTTCATCATCGTGCCGGAGAACACACCATAGATATCGTACCACTTGTCGGTGTCAAGGGCGATCCAGTGACGCTGCCACTTGACGTAGTCGGTGGAGGTGACGTGATACCAGGTGACGTTACCCCAGATGGCGGAGAAGGGATTGTACTGGAAGTAGTAGTGGATCATGCCGTTGACGGGGTCACGGTAGGGACCGTTGGGGTCGTTGATCCAGTTCTTCTCCGGACGCAGATGGTAGATGGGCTCATACGGGACGCCATCGATGGGCTGGTTGTCAGCCGACACGGTGGTCGCAGCCAGAAACAGAGCGACGATAGCCGTCACCGAGAAAAGACGGAGGCCAGCCATATTTGCGAGATATAATATGTTTTTCTTATAACTCAACTATAAGTTTACGCTAAAATGAACTGTGGGTGAAGGAGGGAAAGAAGGTTAGTTGTCGAAGGGGGCTGAAGGTGCAAAAGAAGCTAAAACGAAGGAATAGGGGTGCTTCTGAAACAAAAAAAAAAGTTTGAGTTTTAACTTCCAAAAGTTTTCGGTTTGAGTAGTACAAGCGTCGGATACTGTTCTTTCTTCTTGCGTCCTTTAACGTTGCTGTATTACAGAGAGATTTATGTTAATTAGTGGCGAAATAGGGTTTGTACTATTTCGTGTTTTTTATTGTCGTTACTTTTTTTTTTTTTTTTTTCACGAATTAATGTTCAACTGTCACCATGAAGTAGTAGTTTCTTTTTTGCTTTCAACATCGCCGGGTAAGAGTCAACAAAAATACATCAGCCCACGAGAGAAAAATAAATAATAAAAGGAGACAAGGCGGCGATAGATCTACACATCAAAAACACAAGACCTTACTGAAGGGACTTGTTGATGTTCGCAGCGAGCCAGTCCAGTCCCTCGTAAAGCCCCTGGGCGGTCGTGGCGCAGCACCCCTGGATATACCACTGGCGACTTCTAAACCGAGTTAACTCCAACTTCTCCGTCACCTGCGCGGTGCTGAGGGCGCCTGGGATATCTTGCTTATTCGCAAACACTAACAGCGACGCACTCTTGAGCTCCTCGTCCTCCAGTAGCTTCTCCATCTCCGACTTTGCCTCTCCAATACGATCGTGGTCAGCACTATCAATGACAAAAATAATACCATTGGTGTTTTGGTAATAGTAATGCCACAATGATCGCAGCCGCTGCTGACCGCCAACGTCCCAGATGGTGAACTTTAGATTCTTGTACTCCACGGTTTCAATGTTAAAGCCGATGGTAGGGACGGTGGTGACCACCTCCCCCAGCTTGAGCTTATACAGAATGGTGGTCTTACCGGCGGCGTCGAGGCCGACCATGATGATACGCACATCCTGCTTGCCAAACAGCGAGCTGAATACTCCTCCTAACCACTGACCCATGTGTGACAAGTGTCTTTTTTTTTTTTGATGAACAACTACTAACTGAAACAAACAGATAGAGAGAAATGATGCAGATAAAGAACAGATGGTTAGCGTTTGCATACATGTAAAAGTTCATTGTAAAAAACCAGATTATAGTCTTTTTTCTTTTGATAACTATACCTTTTGTTTATTTTCCGTTGAGTAAATTTATTATTTTATCCGTTTTTCTTTGTGGGGATTTTTTTTTTTCCATGATTTGCGTTTTCTTTTTTCCCCTTTTCTCGTTTCATGTAAAATATCTTTTGAAGATTATGTTTTCGTTTTAACTTCCCATCACGCCAATATTCTTTAAGTATGCAACTACAGACGTAGACACATATCGAACATCAACGGAGAGCGACAATTAAAATCGGGCAATTTTTTGAGTAATTAAAAAACAAAAAATCAAAACAATGAAAACCGAAGTATCTTTTTGGTTTTATTTTTTTTTAAAAAATCCTTTTGTGGTGTAGAGGTTTACTCGTTGAGGAGGCTGGCGAGGAAGCCGTACATGGAGTCGGTGAAGTTCTTGAGGGCGGTGGGCTTGGGGGTCTCCCAGATGCTGTCGACGGTGAAGACGGTCACGTTGGCGGTCACGGTGGCGCTGCCCATGTTGCGAGCGTAGAGGGCGATGCCGGTCTGGTTCACACCATCGGGGATGTAGAGACGGCCAGTGAGGGTCTCGAGACCACCATCCTTGAAGATCTCAATGACGCTGTCATCGACGAAGATCTGGAGCTCGAAGCGGTTGGGGGCGGTCTGGCGGAAGGGCGCGCGACCACTGAGGGGGCGGGCCTCACCAATGGTGCCGGAGAGCGCACGGCCGAAGTTGAGCAGAGGCTCGCGGACGGTACCGCTGGTGGCGCCAGAGCTCGCGGTGTAGTTGTTGGTCAACCAGTACAGCTTGCAGCTCTGGTCTCCGCTGGCATAGGTCCAGGACTCGCACACACGCTCAGCCTTGCACTGACTGCTGCAGTTCTCGACGCTGGGGCCGGTGTACTCTCTCCAGATCGGCCAGCCATCGGGGTTCTGCATGGAACCAGCGGTGGCGGTGGGACCGCCGGCGGGCATGCGGACGGACACGGTGGTGTAGCTGGTGAGGCCGGTGTTGGCGCGGATCATGACGCCGATCTCGGGGGCGGTGGCATCGGTGTAGGTGGCCGTGGCGGAGAACACGCTGGGGTCGCTGACCTCGAAGGAGGCGAGGATCTCGTGGTAGCGGGTGGCGGTGGTGCCGGCGGGAACAACGACGGTGGGGGTGGCACCAACGGTGAGACCCTCCTGCTGGACGAGCTTCAGGTTGCGGAGACCCTTGGTCTCGGGGATGGGGAAGGACTTGAGCTTCTTCTCCGTGGCGTCGTACTCCATACCGCGGAGAATGTTCTGGACACCAGACCATCCCTGGGCAATACGCTGGGCATCGGTGAGCTCCTCGTTGGTCCAACCCCAGATGAAGCGCTTCTCCTGGATGGGATCCCAGAAGGACTTGGCGGCGTAGAACGGACCATAGTCCATAAAGGTGAAGGAGCGGGTCTTGTCATCGGTGAAGATGTAGTCGCCGTCGGGACCGGGGGCATAGGTACCGTACACGAAGTAGTCGCGGTGGGAGGGCATCGTGGAGACCTTGAGGAAGTGCTCGTAGGTTCCGTTGGTGATGTTGGGGTTGTGCAGGGTGAACCAGTCGGGGCACTCGAACATGTGGTCGGGATCGTGGTCGTACTGCCAGAGGGTGTGAGAGAACTCGTAGCCGCTCTGGAAGGTGGGGTCGGTGGTCTTGAAGAGGACGACGTGCGCGTTATCACCGGTGGCATCGACGATACGGGCGACGAAGGCGATCAACCACTGGCCGGGGTGGGCCGGATCGGGCCACCACTCCGTGGGGTCACGGAACTGACCGGAGTTGTAAAGCCCGGGGACATCGTGGTAGTCAATGACGACGTTGAGGGGACTCTTGTCGAGAATGTCGAACTTGCGGGGACCCTCGAGGTCGGCCTTGGAGGGAGTGGCGACACACTGGCGTTGCACATCGATTTCGTGCTGCTCCACACAGGTGTAGATGGCGGTGGGGACACCCTCGTCGTTGTTCATCATCGTGCCGGAGAACACACCATAGATATCGTACCACTTGTCGGTGTCAAGGGCGATCCAGTGACGCTGCCACTTGACGTAATCGGTGGAGGTGACGTGATACCAGGTGACGTTACCCCAGATGGCGGAGAAGGGATTGTACTGGAAGTAGTAGTGGATCATACCGTTGACGGGGTCACGGTAGGGACCGTTGGGGTCGTTGATCCAGTTCTTCTCCGGACGCAGATGGTAGATGGGCTCATACGGGACGCCATCGATGGGCTGGTTGTCAGCCGACACGGTGGTCGCAGCCAGAAACAGAGCGACGATAGCCGTCACCGAGAAAAGACGGAGGCCAGCCATATTTACGAGATATAATGCTTTTTTTTTTTTTTTAACTCAACTATAGGGTTACGGTAAAGTAACTAAGTAGATGAGTAGAGCAGGAGAAAAGGAAGGATAGTCATGGGGGAGACGAAGGACAAACGTAGACGAAAAAACAAGAGGTAATAAAAAGGTGGAAAGGAACAGGAAGATTATGTTTTTGAGGTAGAAAGTAGTGAAAGACGTTTTAGTTAAGATTTTTGGCTGGTTACTCTTTCGTTCATTTTGGTAAAAATAATAATAATAAAAAAACGGTATATAGTGCGTGGGAAATAAGAACTTTTGATTTTGTTTGAGAGCACAATCAAGATGTAGTATGAAAAAGAGAGAAACATGAGAAAAGCCACAGGAGCAGCTTTACTCCATTCTCAACATATCATCGCTACCATTGCGTCTCTTTACGCTGGCAAAAAAAGAAAAAAAGGGATATTTTTCGTTTCTGGGAGCGTGTTTACACTTTTACGGTTAAAGCTTAAAAAAAAAAAAAAAAAACAACAAAATATAAAAAAAGAAAGAAAAACAAAAGGATTTCTATCTGCCTTTTCACGACGGTGTGAGGATAGTTTCAAAATAATGAAGGTGGCCTTTTGTTTGGTTTCACTTTCCCCTTTTTACGAACAACTTTTGTGGCGTAAACGTTTACTCGTTGAGGAGGCTGGCGAGGAAGCCGTACATGGAGTCGGTGAAGTTCTTGAGGGCGGTGGGCTTGGGGGTCTCCCAGATGCTGTCGACGGTGAAGACGGTCACGTTGGCGGTCACGGTGGCGCTGCCCATGTTGCGAGCGTAGAGGGCGATGCCGGTCTGGTTCACACCATCGGGGATGTAGAGACGGCCAGTGAGGGTCTCGAGACCACCATCCTTGAAGATCTCAATGACGCTGTCATCGACGAAGATCTGGAGCTCGAAGCGGTTGGGGGCGGTCTGGCGGAAGGGCGCGCGACCACTGAGGGGGCGGGCCTCACCAATGGTGCCGGAGAGCGCACGGCCGAAGTTGAGCAGAGGCTCGCGGACGGTACCGCTGGTGGCGCCAGAGCTCGCGGTGTAGTTGTTGGTCAACCAGTACAGCTTGCAGCTCTGGTCTCCACTGGCATAGGTCCAGGACTCGCACACACGCTCGGCCTTGCACTGACTGCTGCAGTTCTCGACGCTGGGGCCGGTGTACTCTCTCCAGATCGGCCAGCCATCGGGGTTCTGCATGGAACCAGCGGTGGCGGTGGGACCGCCGGCGGGCATGCGGACGGACACGGTGGTGTAGCTGGTGAGGCCGGTGTTGGCGCGGATCATGACGCCGATCTCGGGGGCGGTGGCATCGGTGTAGGTGGCCGTGGCGGAGAACACGCTGGGGTCGCTGACCTCGAAGGAGGCGAGGATCTCGTGGTAGCGGGTGGCGGTGGTACCGGCGGGAACAACGACGGTGGGGGTGGCACCAACGGTGAGACCCTCCTGCTGGACGAGCTTCAGGTTGCGGAGACCCTTGGTCTCGGGGATGGGGAAGGACTTGAGCTTCTTCTCCGTGGCGTCGTACTCCATACCGCGGAGAATGTTCTGGACACCAGACCATCCCTGGGCAATACGCTGGGCATCGGTGAGCTCCTCGTTGGTCCAACCCCAGATGAAGCGCTTCTCCTGGATGGGATCCCAGAAGGTCTTGGCGGCGTAGAACGGACCGTAGTCGATAAAGGTGAAGGAGCGGGTCTTGTCATCGGTGAAGATGTAGTCGCCGTCGGGACCGGGGGCATAGGTACCGTACACGAAGTAATCGCGGTGGGAGGGCATCGTGGAGACCTTGATGAAGTGCTCGTAGGTTCCGTTGGTGATGTTGGGGTTGTGCAGGGTGAAGAAGTCGGGGCACTCGAGCATGCGATCGGGATCGTGGTCGTACTGCCAGAGGGTGTGAGAGAACTCATAACCGCTCAGGAAGGTGGGGTCGGAGGTCTTGAAGAGGATGACGTGCGCGTTATCACCGGTGGCATCGACGATACGGGCGACGAAGGCGATCAACCACTGGCCGGGGTGGGCCGGATCGGGGTACCACTCCGTGGGGTCACGGAAGTTTTCCATCGCGACGATACCGGGGATCATGGCCTCGTCAAGGATGACGTTGAGGGGACTCTTGTGGAGAGAGTCGAAGGTCCTGGGACCCTCCACATCGGCCTTGGAGGGGGTGGCGATACACTGACGCTGCTGGTTGACGGGCTCGGTGCAAGTGTAGATGGCGGTGGGGAAACCCTCGTCGTTGTTCATCATCGTACCAGAGTACGCACCCCAGTGGTCGTACCATTTGTCGTTGGTGAGACCAATGTGCTTGCGCTGCCACTTGACGTAGTCAGTGGAGGTGACGTGATACCAGTTGATATCACCCCAGAGCGCGGAGTAGGGGTTGTACTGGAAGTACAGATGGATCATACCGTTGACGGGGTCACGGTAGGGACCGTTGGGGTCGTTGATCCAGTTCTTCTCCGGACGCAGATGGTAGATGGGCTCATACGGGACGCCATCGATGGGCTGGTTGTCAGCCGACACGGTGGTCGCCGCCAGAAACAGAGCGACGATAGCCGTCACCGAGAAAAGACGGATGCCAGCCATATTTGCGAGATATACTGTGTTGTTTTTAACTCAACTATAAGTTTACGCTAAAATGAACTGAAAGAGTAAAAAAAAAAAAAGAAAAAGTGAGAAGAAAGCGTAGTTGCCACGAGTCTGTTGTACATGTGCAGGGAACAAAAACAAGAGGTAATAAAAAGGTGGAAAGGAACAGGAAGATTATATTTTTGAGGTAGAGAGTTATGAAAGACGTTTTTGAATTTTGTTTTTTACTGACTACTCTTTCGTTCATTTTGTTAAAAATAATATTAAAAAAAAAAAAAACGGTATATAGTGCGTGGGAAATAAGAACTTTTGATTTTGTTTGAGAACACAATCAAGATGTAGTGTGAAAAAGAGAGAAACATGAGAAAAGCCACAGGAGCAGCTTTACTCCATTCTCATCATATCATCGCTACCATTGCGTCTCTTTACGCTGGCAAAAAAAGAAAAAAAACTTTTTGGTTTCTGAAAGCGCCTATATACTTTTACCGGTAAAATATTTAAAAACAAAAGAGAAAAGCAAAACAAAAGAGCTTCTCCCTGCGTTTTCACCGAGTTCAAACAAAGAAACTCTTTCGTCTGCTTTCCCCTTTTTACGAACAACTTTTGTGATGTAAACGCTTACTCGTTGAGGAGGCTGGCGAGGAAGCCGTACATGGAGTCGGTGAAGTTCTTGAGGGCGGTAGGCTTGGGGGTCTCCCAGATGCTGTCGACGGTGAAGACGGTCACGTTGGCGGTCACGGTGGCGCTGCCCATGTTGCGAGCGTAGAGGGCGATGCCGGTCTGGTTCACACCATCGGGGATGTAGAGACGGCCAGTGAGGGTCTCGAGACCACCATCCTTGAAGATCTCAATGACGCTGTCATCGACGAAGATCTGGAGCTCGAAGCGGTTGGGGGCGGTCTGACGGAAGGGCGCGCGACCACTGAGGGGGCGGGCCTCACCAATGGTGCCGGAGAGCGCACGGCCGAAGTTGAGCAGAGGCTCGCGGACGGTACCGCTGGTGGCGCCAGAGCTCGCGGTGTAGTTGTTGGTCAACCAGTACAGCTTGCAGCTCTGGTCTCCACTGGCATAGGTCCAGGACTCGCACACACGCTCGGCCTTGCACTGACTGCTGCAGTTCTCGACGCTGGGGCCGGTGTACTCTCTCCAGATCGGCCAGCCATCGGGGTTCTGCATGGAACCAGCGGTGGCGGTGGGGCCACCGGCGGGCATGCGGACGGACACGGTGGTGTAGCTGGTGAGGCCGGTGTTGGCGCGGATCATGACGCCGATCTCGGGGGCGGTGGCATCGGTGTAGGTGGCCGTGGCGGAGAACACGCTGGGGTCGCTGACCTCGAAGGAGGCGAGGATCTCGTGGTAGCGGGTGGCGGTGGTACCGGCGGGAACAACGACGGTGGGGGTGGCACCAACGGTGAGACCCTCCTGCTGGACGAGCTTCAGGTTGCGGAGACCCTTGGTCTCGGGGATGGGGAAGGACTTGAGCTTCTTCTCCGTGGCGTCGTACTCCATACCGCGGAGAATGTTCTGGACACCAGACCATCCCTGGGCAATACGCTGGGCATCGGTGAGCTCCTCGTTGGTCCAACCCCAGATGAAGCGCTTCTCCTGGATGGGATCCCAGAAGGTCTTGGCGGCGTAGAACGGACCGTAGTCGATAAAGGTGAAGGAGCGGGTCTTGTCATCGGTGAAGATGTAGTCGCCGTCGGGACCGGGGGCATAGGTACCGTACACGAAGTAATCGCGGTGGGAGGGCATCGTGGAGACCTTGATGAAGTGCTCGTAGGTTCCGTTGGTGATGTTGGGGTTGTGCAGGGTGAAGAAGTCGGGGCACTCGAGCATGCGATCGGGATCGTGGTCGTACTGCCAGAGGGTGTGAGAGAACTCATAACCGCTCAGGAAGGTGGGGTCGGAGGTCTTGAAGAGGATGACGTGCGCGTTATCACCGGTGGCATCGACGATACGGGCGACGAAGGCGATCAACCACTGGCCGGGGTGGGCCGGATCGGGGTACCACTCCGTGGGGTCACGGAAGTTTTCCATCGCGACGATACCGGGGATCATGGCCTCGTCAAGGATGACGTTGAGGGGACTCTTGTGGAGAGAGTCGAAGGTCCTGGGACCCTCCACATCGGCCTTGGAGGGGGTGGCGATACACTGACGCTGCTGGTTGACGGGCTCGGTGCAAGTGTAGATGGCGGTGGGGAAACCCTCGTCGTTGTTCATCATCGTACCAGAGTACGCACCCCAGTGGTCGTACCATTTGTCGTTGGTAAGAGCAATGTGCTTGCGCTGCCACTTGACGTAGTCGGTGGAGGTGACGTGATACCAGTTGATATCACCCCAGAGCGCGGAGTAGGGGTTGTACTGGAAGTACAGATGGATCATACCGTTGACGGGGTCACGGTAGGGACCGTTGGGGTCGTTGATCCAGTTCTTCTCCGGACGCAGATGGTAGATGGGCTCATACGGGACGCCATCGATGGGCTGGTTGTCAGCCGACACGGTGGTCGCCGCCAGAAACAGAGCGACGATAGCCGTCACCGAGAAAAGACGGATGCCAGCCATACTTGCGAGATGTTAATAACTTCTTTTAACTTCACTAAGCGTTAAACGTAGTTGTTCTAGGGCGAGAAAGAGACAAGTGGAAAAATAGAGTGGGATGGGGTGCGTTGGCGACGCCTTAATGGACAAAAGGGGTTAGTCTGTTGTAGTGGTGGAAAACTTCGTGGAGGAAAAAAAAAAAAAAGAAAAGAGGCAACTCCACCGGTACGTGTGGCGTTTACAAAGTAGTTTATGTGTTTGGTTTTACAACAGGTTTGATTGAAATAGTTTTTTTTTTTTTTGTTCGGTAGCAATTGCTTTTTAAGAAAGCGCACGAAGGCGAAGCGAAAGTTTAAAAAAGAAAGTTATTTGAAGTAAGCACAACACACTCTTTTTGTATTTTGTTGTTTATTTTATCATTCTTTTCGGTATAAGAGAAGCGAAAGAATGCAGCTTCAACGCGCTCACATCTTTTTTTTTTTTTTTGTC